>VZSZ01005410.1:39562-231029 GCA_013398815.1 Ibidorhyncha struthersii | reverse complement strand
GAAGGAAGAAGAAGAGAAGACTTTTTTCCCTGGAGATCCAAAGAGGAGCGCTTCTACAAACTCTACCCCCGTTGGCTGGACCAACGCTGGAACCAGGACCGGTGATCTCTTTATCTCTCTCTCTCTCTCTCTCTCTCTCTCCCTATGCTTCTTTTTCTTTTCTCTTTTTCTTTTAAAGTTAAGTACGTAACGCAAGGCATACCTTACCACTCACCATAATTCATGGTATAATTTGTTGTATATCTGCTGCTAAGTAACGCAAGGCGTACCTTACCATTTGCCATACTTTGTTTTACTGTTTGCCATAATTTGTTGTATACCTAAACAATTATCGTGAACCTAGTTAAGACACGTATAAATCACTGTGGGAATCTAATAAATGTTTTTGTATGGACCTTGAGAGTTGTCTCACCTTAGTCCACACTGTTGGGGATTTGCGAATCTGAGTCACTTCCCCCCCTCTCTCATGAGTGGGGTGTGACACGGGGCAAATTTTGTATTTCCCTCCACCATAGAACGTTCAGCTAGAAGCAAATACCTAGAATTATGCCACTTACAAAGAGATTTGAGGAAATCTGAAGAAAGGGTGCAGACCTCTTATGTGCCACTGAAAGCAATCCAAAGACTTGCACCTTCAGAGCAAAAATAGCTTACAGCAAAGTCAAATAAAATTAAGTCCTTAAGTCACATGTCCCAGTAAATGCTTGACCAGTCCCTTCATGAGAACTCCCATCTTCTTCAGAGCTGTTGGATCATGCACTCTAGAAGAAGAAACATGCAAGGAAACTTGGGTATCTAAGATCATTCTACTACCTTAGCGAGAAGAAATGAGGGATGGACATCTTTCATGCAACAACTTTCCCTACTGGAACAGACTATTGTTAATTTGCGTTGGCACAATTGAGAGGTTCTTCAGTGGGCTGCATTAATCACAGATTTGAATTATCCAGCAATATCCATAAAATATTAAAAATAATAGCCAGACAACTGGGCCTTGATATATTGCCTGAAACCCAGACAAAGTGACTTGTTCTCTGCTAAAATCCAAGATGTTATTGCCTCATAAAATGGAGCATTCGTCTCTTTGGTGTAATTTACTGACTGTCTAAAAATGAGTAATAGAACACCAACCTCTGACTGCCGTCTATGGGCCCAGTTCTGCAGTCCTTCTGATGGCAGAGCTGCCATGGAAGCCCATGATTAAGTATTTCAGAAGACCCCAGTACTAATAAAATGAGATTTATTTTTATATGGCTGGTTTAAAATACATATGTTTGACAGTGCTGAGGTTATTATGTTCTCCATTAAAGGAATATCATTGTTTATGGAGTGCTCAAATCCAGGGCATTATGTTTATGTTACCCACCCTCCACCCCGCGACGATAGTCAGCTGCAGTGAGACACAGAGAGAGTAAAGGCATTTCTAGGGTAGATACTAGACAGTCAACCTTTGTTTCTTGTGCAATCAACTAAAAAAAAATATTCTCCCCCCTTCAGAACCCTTGATTAACCTGCCGCTGAGTGGAAAGTTCTAGAAATGAGCAAAATGAAAGGGTGTGCACTGGAGTCCTCTGCTGGGTCTGTCAGTTAACGTTGTGTATTTTTTCTGTTGGCTCATTAAAAATGAAGCACGCTTACTAAGCTCATGGGCAACGTCAGACTGGAAATACTTTGGAGACCAACATTAGCATTTAAAATCACCATGGTGAACTGGTGCGAGAAAGAAAGTAATTCAGTAAGGACAAGAACGAAACAGTACTGTTGAGTAGGGACTTAGTCTGATCTTATCTGAACCAGCAAAGCATTAAGCTTCTAGTCCAATTTGGTCATCTGTATCCCTTACAATTAATAAATATTGACTCCTCAAGAAAGTGAATCAACTACCCCACTCAAGATACCTGTCGCAGGAAGGAATAGTATTACCCTTTGAGATAAGTCTTTCCAGGATGACCACTGAGACCAACAAGCATGGTACACTGGACTAGCTACTGGATTCTAGCTACTTGAGAGCTGCTGATGATAAAGTGAATCTTTTCCATTGTTTTGTAATTCAGGGGATATAAGTAAACAAGTGACACTCTGGGCAGCAGTTTGTCAGCGAAGGATTTGGGAATTAGAGTGGATCAAGAGCTTACCAGGAATCAGTGTGTCATGCTGTCACAAGGAAGGGAGGACATCAAAGCTAGTCCTTCCATTCCGCTTAGCACTGGAAAGCTGTCGGCTGCACATCTGCATTCATTTCTGGTCACCGAATTTCAATAAAAATGTAAATCAACTGGAGAGGGTCCAGAAGGATTGATCAGAGGTCTACAACACATGGCCTTTAAAGGAGTATTGAAAGAGCTGGAATTGGTTTTGCTAAAAATGGAGAGAATTGAGAGAAAAGACATGATAAAAAAAATAATAGTTAGACCTAAATAAAATCTTTCAGTTCGTGAGGATGGTTAAGTGCCAGGGAAGATTGCCTACAAGGTGGTGGAATCTTTATCACTGGTGATTTTGATAAGTTGGGCATCTACATGTTGTTTAGCTATGGATGATATCATTTCAAGAGGTGGAACAGCTCAGCAGTGCTGTTGAAGAATTATCTTTTGGGGGGAGTGAAAACCAGCTTTTCTTATGCAGTGTTGACAAAGTGGTCTATTAATCCAATCAAAGAAAGATGTGTTTATAACTGAAAGTTCATTCGTTACTTTTGAACCCTTTCCCTTCATTCTGCTTGCATCTTTCCTTGCATACAGGATTGTGTGCACTAGTGTTTAAACTGCACGTATTTGTTTTTCAGATCTCTTTCCAATTAACAAAATTCAGAAGCCACAGTCCACAGGTGGAACAATGCTGGACTACGTGACCTCTTGAAGTGCCTTTTAGCCCTGCCTTACTTCAAGGTCACATTCAGTAAAAAAGCACAAAAGTCTATTTCAATCCATGGCATCACACAGGCTGTTGAAGTTTGCCACACACTTAAGGACTTTGCTCAATAAGAGACTAAAACTGCAGTAATTGAGTGGTGAATCAAGCTTCATATTTGATCTGTATATATAAAAAAGGTGAATGCAAAAATCCCCTCTCATGCCAAAAAAATGGCTATTTCTGGACCTTTACTGCATTTTTAATCCCTCTAAATATTTCATCTTTATAGATTGTATTATTTATATATTACAATCCTTGTCACCCCCTCAAGCTGTGTCAGGACACTACTTCTCCCTGCACGAAATAAATTGCTTATAAAATTTTCCTTCAGGGGAACTCAGACACAAATAGTAATGTGCACTCCTTCTAAGTCACTGATAACAGGCTGATAAATTGTTGTTCTTAGCACCTGTTTTGAATTTCTTGCCCTGAAGGATATGCATTGCTGTGCATAATACAACATGGCTCGTTATAAAACATAGACTACTTTAGGAGGCAGTTATCTCACCTAACTTTAGACAACTAATTTTGGCATGCCTAGTGTAAGTTAGTTAGCTGGGTTTACCAAATACTCAGAGGAGAAAGACAAGCACTTCCAGCAGGTGTTTTAGCCCAGCTGATCTGAATTATCTTCTGGAGATGCCTGCCTTGACAGTAGGCAGAGATCACAACTAACTTAAACATGTTACTTTATTTCCTAAAGCATAGTGGGAAAGCATCCAAATCTTAAAAAAAAAAGATTGTTCCCTAGCTTTGTCCGATGGTTAGGCATGTGGGAGTTAGTGGTTATGTTAAGGTTTCACAGCTGACTGCTCCCAGACCATTGATTTTAATGGAAACGTGTGAATTTATCACCTAAGGAATCCATTTCTATTAGCCTTCTTCTCCCATGTCTTCCTCTTGCTGGATCTCATGCACCAGCTCATGTATCTACTCCATCAAGAAACAATTTTTCAAAGCTAGATCTCCACAGTCAGGAAATTCCAAAAATAAGGCTGGAAAAGCACCCTTAATTCTGCTGTTTCAGTCTTCCTGACTGATTTTCTACCACAGTCATCGACTTTTGCCAGACACATTTGACAGAAGGACCAAAATCACAAAGAGAAGTCCTTCAAAAATCACAGGAAAAGGTGACAAGAGAGAAAGGAAATCCCATCAATGCTCCTTTCATCAAAAGATGCAATATCTGATCATCCTTAATTATGGAATCCACACAGGGAAGGGGCTTTATAAAGATCCCAAACATTGGAAAAAGACTTAATCAGCCCTTATGCTTTATTAGGTAACCAAGAATCTAGGACCCAAATCAAGTAGAAAACAGGCTTTAACAACCTCATTGCTCTAGGCATAGCCTGTTTATGCATGTTTTCCACATTTTTCCATGTATATAAATAACATTAATTCATCCTGGAGTGAACCTGGCATTGTGCACAGAGGTCCAGTTTCAGGTTTTGTCAAGTTTTGAGATGTGAAAATTGCCTCTCTTTGAAAAATATTTTCAAGGAATTGGGATGCTGAGGCATGTTAAATCATGAAGGACAGATTAAAGCTGAATATCAGTGTGGAAAGGATGATAGAGGGAGGACCAGAAAGAGCCGTGTAAGATAAGAGAATAAAAAAATATTTCCCATTGGTCTCATTGCAGAATTACATCTGTCATGAGGGTGTAAATCATGCAAAAACTTAGGATACTGGTTACCAAGCTGGGGTGGTTAGATGCTCCTGCCTGATATGGCCTCTGAGACCTCTCAGTTATGCAACTTCATCCAGAGTCATTTTAACCTTGAATCCCCTTCGCCACTCAACACTGTATATCGCTTAATCTTACCCATCTCATGTTCACTGTAAAAATCCATCTGCCGTACAGACAGCCGTATTTGTTGTGCTTTTCTGCTCATACAACATGAAGTACAAGGTCTCAAACCATGAGATTCACTAAGTATTGATGCCTTGGCATTTGAGTCTGAATAGCTGCTAGCATGGCTTTTTTGGACTGCTGGCTTTTGAAAAGTCTAAAAAACTTTAGCAATGTAAGAAGCTGTTAAAAATTTATTCTCTCTTAACAATTGTTCTCTTATATCCACCTAGAAATAAATATCTCACAGGCTTTCTTTTAAGGTTACTGGTGTTTGCAATTAAAACATCTACTCCCCTGCCTGCATCCGAAATAACATCAATTCCTTTTTACTGGAGAAATTCTATAATACTGCATAAAGTAAATATATAAAAAACAAGAAGTGGCTGAGGTGATCAGTGGCTCTTTTGCAGATTCAGTAGAAGAAGAAAGTTTGGTCTGAACATCCTTCATTTATTTAACTCTCTTTGGGAGCCAAATGTGAGCCCTGAGATATCCCAAAGACCACTGAAAATAAAGACTTGCCAGAAAAAAATGTTCTAATGTAATGAGGGCCATCTCCTGGAGTCCTCTGGAGAAGCCAACTGATGCACAGCTGATTTGTAAGGAAAGTGTGGATTTGCACACCAGAGTCCTTCGGGAGCAGGAGTGTGTTGAAAGGGAATTATGCAATACTCAAGGCTGGGAGAATCCTCTCATGGATGCATACAGATAAAGCTGTGAATGGTTGGATGTTGTCAGAGGAGCATGTTGAGCTGTCAGCAGAAGGAAGCAGTGCCCTTCAAAAGCTCTACTGCTGGCCAACAGCTTCAAGTGGTCCACCAAACTGCAAGAGCATGAAGTATAGGCAATATATATCAGCAGCCAGCGTGGGGATTGCACAGGACACGTATCTGATAGTTCACTAGATAGCTTTTAGGTGTTCCTGCTATCCTCCTTCCCCTGACAGACCAAAAGCAGCCACAGCCCTGATCAAACCCCATACCCTGTGGAAATGGTGGAGATCCTGGCAGTGGAGGTGATATAATTGATAGACAGCCCTTGGAGGTCTCACAAGCAAACACACAAACTCTAAAAGCTATACTGTTGCAATCATGCTGTACTGACTGCATCTCATCAGTCTGAATCTTGGAATCTTTTCCCATTATTGTCAATTGTCAGAATGGAGTGGAGTATTTGAAAAGGGTTTTTTCCAAATAGGGCAAATTTCCACCATTGTTAGTCTCTCCTGTGACTGCCAAAAGTGGAAATTGGTTTGTTCAATCACTGAAATAAAATACATGTCTCTATGCGAGACAGTAGGTTTTTTTTTTAGAATTAAATACATTATTTATTAATTTTCATAATCATTACAGATTTTCTTATTAGCGTTTCTTTCACTTCTTCACAGATTTTTAAAATGCAAGTGTTAAGTGAGGCCTGAAGGCCAGGTTTTCAATTACTTTTGAGTATATAATATATGAGTATTAACTAGGAATTAAGAAATATAGAGGACTTAGTCATATGTTTTAATAGCTTTTGCTATGGGACATTTTAACTGATGTCTCTGTCGTCTTTTCTGAGATTTCATGAACAATTATTGATGTATGGATATAAACCACCAATCACAGATTTTATTTCATCTGTGAAGACTGTCACTCAGCACATGAAGTTATCTCCCTCACAAGAAAAACTCTTCCACACATGTGTTAGAATTGTAGAAACATAGAATGGTTAGAGTTGGAAAGGACCTTAAAGATTATCTAGTTCCAACCCCCCTGACATGGGCAGGGACACCTCCTGCTAGACCAGGTTACTCAAAGCCCCATCCAACCTGGCCTTGAACACCTCCAGGGATGGGGCATCCACAACTTCTCTGGGCAACCTGGGCCAGAGGTTCATCATTAAAAAATATCTTTCTTATATCTAGTTGAAATCTACCCTCTTTTAGTTTAAAACTGTTACCTCTTGTCCTGTCACTAGAGGTCCTGGTAAAAAGTCTCTATCTTTCTTATAAGCCCCTGTTCTATATTGGAAGCCTGCAACAAGGTGTCCCTGGAGCCTTCTTTTCTCCAGGATACAAGACCAATTCTCTCAACTTTTCTTCATAGGACATCTGTTCCAGCTGAATGGGGCCATCCAGCCAATTCCTTACCCATTGAATAGTCCATCCATCAAACCCGTATCTCTCCAGTTTAATGACAAGGATGTTGTGTGGGACAGTGTGTCAAAGGCCTTATAGAAGTCAAGGTAGATGAAATTGGTTGCTCTTCCCTTATCCACCAACACAGTCACTCCATTGTAGAAGGCCACCAGATTAGTCAGGCACGATTTGTCCTTTGTGAAGCCATGTTGGTTGTCTCTAATCACCTCCTTGTTGTCTGGAAATAGTGATTATTTCATTTTTGCATATTTCCTCAACATTAATTTAGAAAAGGTTGAGAAGTGTAAATTTGTTGTAGGTACTTACGTATTTGTTCAGGTACTTAGATGGAAAAATGTATATGGCAGTTCCTTTGGTTTGTTTTGGGTTTTCTTATTCTATCCAAGAAAAACCTATTTATTTTAGGACGTGTGTGTTTTTTTGAAAAACTACTGTTTCACCAATTCGTTTGATTGAATTTTTTTGGCTTTAATTAGCTTACATCTGAAATGTGAACATTTAGTTGCTAGAAAGCAAACAACAGAGCTCTTAATTTTCCGCTTTTTAGTGGAAAACATTTCACAATTAGTTGTAGTGCTGTCATGCTGCCTCTGTTCATAAAATTGTTTCTTTCTCTTAATTCCAAGGATTGCGTTTGCAAATAAAACTGTGTGAGAACTGCTCAGCTGGATCAGTCAGCAGTCCCTTTTGCCCAATATTCAGTCTCTGAAAGGAGAATGTAGCAGATGTTGATGGAAATAGTATCAGAAACAAGGCAAGTATAGATTAATATTACGCTATGTATAAATCAGAGATTTAGACCTGCCTAAGAAATTGATTACATCTGAATCATCATACTTCACAACTGCCAATATACCTTTTCTCTGTGAATTTTCCTAACACTTTTTGAGTCTATGTATACATTTGCCTTCTATAACAGCCTCTGATGATGAATTCCATGACTGAATCATGCATTTTATGTAAAACTGTGTAAAATTATTTTATTTATTTCAAGTCTACTGCCTGATCACTTAAGAATTTATGCCAACATTTGGTACAAACTCGACCAGAAAAGGAACTACATTGAACTACATGCAGGAAAAACTTGATTTTTGCCATTGCAAATTCTCCAATGGGATTTCCTCTGAGTATGTGTGCAGCTGCTGTGCACAAAATGAGTTTAAAATTAGTCTTTTATGTCTTGCTTTCTCACCCACTCTGTGTCTTCCTGTCATTCCTCATCATTCTCAGAATATTCTAAGAAACCTAGAAATGATCTGTTAAGCTCTATAACCTACCTTTAGAGGACAAAATACATTAGCTCCAATAGTTAAATATTTCTCACCTTCAGCAGTCTTTTGCCCATCATTTATTTTCCTATGTCATATACCCCCATTGTATGGGGTTAGGCTGGATGATCTTTAAAGGTCTATTCCTACCCAAACCTTTCCGTGATCCTTCTTGCAATGTCATAGTCTTATTCCGGCATATAAATGGTCTCAATATTCATTATCCTTCTCTACCCTTCAAGTTGCTATCGGTGTGATTTTTTGTCAGCATAATTTGCCCTGTTTCCCTGAACAGACAAAGTAACATTGATCTACTTATGCACCTTTAAGTCATTGTGGCGAGGATGCATCAGGCTTACCATGCACATAGAGTGGTGCTGCTCATGGCAAGATTTCATTAGATGAACTGGCATCCTGGTGAATCTGGAAGAGTTATAAATATTGGAAAGGCCCTGGAGATTAGTCGGTACCTCTGAAGCTTGGTTACCCTTCCCTATTGGACTTGTGAATGTTGTCTGCAATATCTAAACTTTGCGACCAATTTTAGGCATATATATTTGTTTGACTTTATAGTTGAATTTTAATTATACTCTTCTACAACTATGGAAAAGAAAATATGATGTTCCTAACTCTGAGGATTAGGCAGTCTGTCTGCTGTATAAATAGAAGTAGCTGGGGAACTGTTTTGTCTTACGCTTTTTGGTAAATGGTTCATAAACCAACAAAGTGCCAAAGGTTTCTTCTGGACTTATGGATCCTGAAGGGATCCCTTGATGTCTAGAAGTTCAGTTTATGGAGCAATTTCTCTGTAAGCAGGGGCATTAACACATCTCTCTCTCCCATTAGGCTGTCTGTTTTTGCAAAATATTCAAGAATATAAAGTTTCTAACTTGTCTGAAATTGGCCCATATTCCAGATGTGGCTGAAGTGGGTATAAACAACAGTGTTACTTACACATTGCTTTGAGTCTGAGCTCCTGGTCCATGTCTGAACAATATAAATTAGGAATCCAAGCGGGTATAGCTGGCCTGGGTTAAAATTTAATGGGAAAGAGCACTGTGCAGATCTTTTCTCACATCACGCAATTGAAGCTGTTTTTCTATATGAGTAACAGCACCAAAACCTATTCTTCTTCCCCACTGAAATCCATTCCCCAAAGCTGGGTAGTTTTACGTGGAAAGGATGGCTTGAGAACCTTACACACATAGGTCAAAAAGATGAAAATGAGCAGGAAAATCAGCCACGAATACAATTGACAAGGCAATTTTTCAGCTGAAAGTGCAATTTAATCTAAACATTTCAAAGTGATGTGCCCTGTTTCAGTGGCATTTTTAACATGAAAATGATAAAATGAACCATCGTCACTTCATCTTTTAGTTTTGACAAAGTCAAACTGTTTTCTTTTCAATAAAGCAAAACCACTCCTTTTAATTTCCCTTTAAATTAGTATCTTAACATTACCACTGTATGTAGTCCTTTCTATTGTGCAGAAAGTATTGAATAAAATCTACTGTACAATAATATTTTTACACTAATGAAACATAGCTGATGATACTAAACATCATTTTTTATCTCATCTCATGGGGAAAAATATACTTTCATTTTCATGTTTTAAGAAATGAGACTTTGCCATACTGAAATTCTGGAGGAAAAGGCGCGTTTTTTTGATCTGCTTTTGGTGCTAGACAGATGTGAACTAGAATGCTTCTAAAGAATACGAAGCAGCAGAAGCAGTACTTATCATAATGACCATGCAATGTACCATGGCTAATAATTGGCTGTTCTTTGTAAGCTTTCATGAATTCATGGTTCTAGTGGCTCTGCTTCTACCACATCTCACAGGTGGCCCTTGAGAAAGTCTTCTCTCTTTTAGAAAGTAAGCCTTAAATCACAGACACCAATGGAGCATCTCCCTGGAGTGTGTTAGGCTGCAAATTATCAATGTGGCACCTGAACAGCTGCCTTGTTAGCAGAATGTGGCAAAAAATATGGAACATTAAGGGTATCTAGAACTTCCTCTGAGATAATTCTTTCAAGGGATATGGATACAACCAGTGCGACAGGAAAACACATTCTCTTCATCCAAGGTCCTTTCACATTAGCAATGCCTTTTCACTAACTTAGTTAACTTCAGCTCGGGATCAGCCATGCAAAAGGTGTCTCTCCTTCCACAGAAGGAGCAGAAGGCTCATTCGTTAGCAGTAGAAGGTTAGTGCACCATGGGCTGGGCTCCTTTGCTTTTCTACAGAAAGTGAGAGAGCGAAGACATTTCACTGACGTCTTTTCAATGTGCACCCAGACTGCTCTCCAGCCCTCTCCTTTCCTTCTGCCCCTGTTAAGCCAAAATAAGAGTCAATGTAATCAAAATATGACACCTACTAAAACGTTCCCAGCAGTTTAAAGAGGAAAATTAAGCAGCAAAAACTTGTTTTGCTGGCTGTGTTTGAACATCAAGCTGTGTCCTTAAAAATAAAATAATGCAGCCTCGGGCTGTTTATCTGAACGTGATTGGAGCCAGGGGATTTGTGTGAGTACCCACAGTTATCAATAAATGCACTGAGTTTTCAACACATGTCAGATTTTGTAGTCATATAACTGATCCCAGAGCTCTTAGATAAGAAGGATGTTCTGATAACCAGGGCTCTCACTGTATTTTCAATTTTGCCCTCATTATTTTTAGAGAAAATCCAAAGGAGACAATTGCAATAAATGTGATGGAAAGTCCATTGAGATATAACAGTGAAACCAACCTCTGAGTAGGCCGGGCATTTAACTAATGCTGCAGCGGATAATTGCCGAGAATCAACTGGGTGAGAAGTTGGGCATAATTGCTGGGAATTATGAGTATTTTAAGAGGATTGACAGTGCTGGTGCGCATAGTTCTGTTTTCACACTATGCAGACCTTGCCTTGCAGGCTCAGAGCTTCCTGGCCAGCTGCCAAAAATAAGTGCTATCGTGAGAGAGACTTTTTTACATATTTTCACTTAAGAAGAAGAAAAATGAGTAGCTGACTCTGCTGTTTTAAACCTAACAGTACACGTTGGACATAAATGCATATTGGAAGCAGAGATGCAAGGCCGAGCACACAGAATCGATGATTGTTTTGGAAATGAGTCTTTCAGGATCGTGGAGACACAGTTACAAAGTCTCCTACTGAAGTATCTAAAGCTGTTGCAACTAAGGCAATGACATGGAAGGTGAACATACTGCAGTAGCCACAGGGAGCATTGGGTGTCCTTGATCATGTTGCTTAGCTGCTCTGGCGTTCTCTTCTCCAGCCATGCAGAGTGGTGAATGCCTCCCAGTACAGAACAATGCCTTCCAAAGTTGTGAGGACACCTCTAACACTTTATTTTTTGGGTGACACTGGCTGAAGGCAACAACCAGTTGTGTGAGGGAGAAAATAAGTACTGCAAGGTCCTCTTCTGAGGAACTTTTGACACTTACCTTTCTATTTGTTTATGGACTGTAAAAGATACTTATTTGGAAGTGAAAAACAGAGGAAAAAATATCGTATCTATCATCCAACTGTAAGTAGAAACATTGTCATGTAGAATCAAAGCCAAAGAAGTCTTTTATTTAGTCTTCTCTGATTAAACGACTGTGAGGGGACAGGATCACACACACCCCATCTGCTTCAGCATGTGAGACTTTATGGAAAAGTTTTGGCCAATACCCAGCCTTCTTTTTCATCCAAATCAAAGTAGCATGGAAGAAGAAGTTTAACAGGGCAGTACACCCTATAAAGAGGCAGGAATATACATAAATACCTGTTGAGAGGCACTTAGTCCTGAATAAGCAGGAAACTGGGGTGGGCAAAGTGCATGGGACAGAGCAAGAGGAAGGCTCGTATGTTCTCCCTGAGCAGGGAGACCGAAGACTTGTCTGCATTACATTATGGGAGGCTTCCCTGAAGAACAAAGGAGTGCAGGTGGGCTGACTGATCTCTTAGGACAACCTCTTAAAAGTACAGAAGCTGTCCAAACCAATGTGAGAGAAAAAAGACTGGCATAGCAAAAAGCTGGGCAAGCAACTCTTGAGAGAACACAAAACACAGAAACAAAGCGTGTGCAAGGTGGAAGATGGGCCATGCTCTTAGGCAGGAACATACATCACCTAAGACTGGGGTGGATTAAGGAAAGCCAAAGCTTTGTGACAGGTGAGACATCCGTGAAGATTTTGAAACCATATAGGACAAACAGTGAGATACAGAGTCCAAGAGAGTCCTCCTTTGAGCTGGAGGTTAGGTTAGAAACCTCCGAAGATCCCTTTCAACTGAAATTGCTCTGTGATGGTTCTGTGACGTTATGACTACATTGCCACGTCCTGCTTATGAACAGAAAAGCTGAAAAGGGATGTTCAAAGTTCAACATTTCCTCTTGTTAGACCAAATTAGGTTTTAAAAATATTTTACTCCTTATAGTAAGCACCCAAAAGATGGAACTTGCATTAAAATCTCCGTCAGTAGTAAGCAATGTGGAAAGGAGAGACATATACCAGTAGGATACCTATTATTTGGAAGTAGGTAAGGTATTGACAGGAAGAAATAACATACCAGAACCTGATCAGAGGGACAAGTCATCTGTGCTAGGTAAGCAAGGAGCCAAGCCTATTTCTGAGATGGGTGCCACTTATACTATATGCCATCCAACCTGTGCTAAATGAGCACCTCAGTTCTCTGAACAGTTGGTGTCTCGATAGTGTCCTCTGTGCATGAATACCAGTCCTCCAGTACTTTCTCTGACTTCAGCTCTTCCAAAGAACAGTCCATGTGCTTGACCACGGGTGTACCCATAGGAATGGAGGGTGCACACAAGCTATTGTTTGCATCCCCTTCCAGACTTACTCTTCAACACTATTTATCATAACTCCATGTTAGTGCTTGCTTTAGGTTTTATAAGCATGTGGGAACACCTCAAAATGACTTGAAAAATACATTCAAATGATGTAAGGGATTACGCATGTTTTATACGTCCTCTCAGGGGCATAGAAGAGGGACTCTGACATTCTCAACCATTTCTTTCTTCTTCCACAAGATAATCAGAAGGCTTTTCCCTTTAGCATTTCATTCGTCTTATATTAGGTATCCATCTTTAATTTCATTGGTGAACTGTGCTATTATGAGGAGGAAAAGGATTTTTTTCAGTATCCAGTAGGGAGGATGAAGATGCAGATCCCACAGACATAAACATGCAAAGCTCCGGGAGGGAGAATCAATTCACAGTGAAGACCATTTGCTCATCCATCTATGTTTGCTAGGTAATTTAGACCTTGAAAGCAGTACAGTTAGCACACTGAAATGACATTACTTGTTACTGTTCAAGGTGAATAATGTGGCCTTCTAAGGCCAGGGTCATTATCTCTCTGAGCCTGCTTGTGGCAAGGTAGAGGAAAGAAATATAGTGTCTATCTAAGAAGACCAATATTTTCAATTCAGATGTGTTTTGTATGAAACAGAAGCTCAGTATTTTATGGGGTACAGCATCATTTCCAGCACGTCTTTTATAATATTTGCTTGAGGCTGGCAGAAAAACTAATACTGTTGAGCCAAACCCCTAGAATTGGACAACTTAATCACAGCAACAGTTACACTTTACTGTATCAATCATAGGATATCCATCAAGGATAACAGGCAATAGCAAAAACAAAGGAGTCCAAGTCAGAGCTGGGATGATGGTGTTAGAGCTGAGCATTCCGTTTGACCATTGTTCAGAAGGATGTATTCAAACTGCCTGAATTCAGTCTAAGCGGGATTCATCCACACTAAATTCAGATGCCTACGGTGTAGGTGTCTACTCTAAACCAAGTTAGCCGAGATTCTGCTGTAGCTGGAGGACACTGAGTCAACGGAATGGCAGGTGTTTAGGGTGCCAATTCCTCTGACTCAGTGTGTAGGTACCTACATTATGAAGGCTTGAATTACACACTAAAATCTATTGATTCTATTGACTACAGACTCAATCAAGGTAGCTAAACAAAAGCATCCAGTGCTATTGGAGATGCCCTAGCATATTGCTTCTGGAGTTCATTTGGCAGTCCAGAAGAGCCTGGGTCTCCCAAAGGTCTGGTGCCCTATCTGTTTGATGTCTCAGGTACCTTAAAGCATTTCAGATATTGCTAAATGCCAGGGCTTACCCAACTGATTTAAGGCCCAGCTTTTCACTGGTAATAAAGGTAGCTTAGGGTGATTTGCTCAGATGCAGCCAGATTTCAATAACTCTTCAGATGGATTGCACATTGTTACTCATCAGAGGCATTACCACATCTAATGTCAGGGCATGACTGAAATATTCTTACCTCCCGCTTCCCAAAGTGATAGCAATTTCACTTCAAGCTATCAAAGAAGAAAATACACTTGAAACATATAAGTTAAATGGGTCACCTAATAAGAATAAATGGTTATTTTGGTATTAGCTATGGGGCCAAGTGGACAAAATTAGTATTCTTCTTAAATGGTTTTAATAAAATGTCTGCCATTCCCTCCCATTCATTCCCTCTTCTCTACAGGGAGTCAAAATTCTTCTGCCTTAAGTAGCAGACAGCCTGATTTACTCTTCCCTTCCCTATTTTGTCATTGTCACCATTGTTAAGTTAAATGGCAATTCAAACATAACCCAAAGTAGTCCTGACCAATGAACTTTTGACTTTTCCCTTGGTGGGTTATAAATAGGGACTGTTTCCCTCATTGCTGGAATGTAAAATAGTTGGGTCATCTGGAGCAGAAAAGCTCCTATCAGCAGAATTATCATTCTTGCATGTGAGTAAGGATAGAAGATCTAGAAAAAGTCAGAGGTCCCTTTGTTACTCACATTCCATTTGTACTAGAAAGCAATGAGAGAGTGAACCAGGATCATGACTGTCATTGAAGAAATGATAGAGATTCAGAAAAGAAACAATTCTTGGTACAGAAGCAATACTGTTTCAGGTACTTCATAATATCGAGTGCTTGACTATAGTCCTTGACACTCCTTTCCAATACTGCTACAATAAAAAATATTTTCATAAAAAACAACCAATAAACAAAATAAGTGAATAGGATAAGAGTTTTGCAGCCATTCCAAACATTGCAGGAGTCATCAGCAATTTTTAGGTACTTCACTCCCCAGCAAAATCATCTTTTTCTGAAGACAATGGAATAGTTACTCTCTATCTTCACTGGTGGCATGATACTGTAAACCCATCTTACTGTAAGCTACATCAAGCCCATCTTCCTCTCCCAGAATGTTTTTCCTTCAACAATACTCTTCTGCCTTTAAGTCTGTCCCTTCCTCCAGGCTATCTCCTCTTCTTTTGTCCTAATACCCACTTCTTAACTCCCGCTTCTTCTTCTCCCTTGGCTGGAGTATAACTTCTAATTCTGTACATTTCTATCTAAAGACTTATAATTTACTATGTTTGACAATTCACCATCTGAGAACTAGAGGCAATTCTCTGGCAGAGGTGACCCTCTAGATTTCAAGTCCTCTCTCAAAACAGTGAAGGAACTAAAATATCTAAATCAAACTAGATCTGTGTAAATCAGGTCAGCTTGATACCATTTAATTCTTAACAGAGATGCATTAGTAGTATTTCATAATCCTTTTCTTAGGAAAAGATGATTTAATTGAGTATGGCAAAATTTTTACAGAAAGCTAGAGGTTCCCAAATTGAGAAATCATAATTCTATGTGACACTACTTGTGCCCTGCCTGGAATTAAATATATTAGCACTTGAGCTATTCAAGTTCAGCTCCTGAGACTGTCTCATGTGCTGGCAAGGTGCTGATTGTTAAACCCAGTTCCCAGCTGCCAGAAAAACTAAGCCAACAAGAATCTGCGACTGTGGACATGGTTAATTTTCTTGAGATTTAGCTGCATGCTCAGACCTTGCACAATCCCACAGAGGACTGCTGGGTTTACAGTAAATCACTGTCATAGCCCATCTTAAAACCATTCCTGTAGCTGTTTCAGCCCCAAATCCTCCTTCCTATGTGATAGCTGCCGTGTGGTTTTCAGTCATATGACAGTTTTAGTGTGTAGTTTGTAATGTCAGGAATGTTAACTACTTTATCCACAATTATGTCTCCATAGAAAAGTAATTATTATTGCAATAGAGTTGGATTCAGCTTTAAATCTGAGTAATTTGGGATTTTGGGGCAAGCCAAACTATCATCCTAGCTTCACAACTGCCATTTCAATGCAGTCCACCCCTATTGAGGTGGAAAAGGGCTGAAAAAAACCTGTGTCATTTTGCCTCCCTTCCGTACAGTGTGCGCCGCATACAGAAATTCGCTTTGCATTCAGCACAAACGTGTCACTCTGAAAGGACTGTGTCAGCAGCCTTAATTGCTTGGCTGGTGCCACAAGACTGATGGATTGTAGGCTCCTGCATTTCTAGAGGAAGGATGAGAACAGATGGGATTTTGCCAATTTAAACTTCTGTATGTGTTTAATGTCCTATTTATCTCTTCCAGTGAGCCTGAAATGGTAATAAATGAACTAGATTTTTACTGGTGTCTGTTACTGTCATGAGAAGTGTTTGTGAAGAACAAAAAGCTCTATTAGCCTACATTGACCTGCAAATAAACAACAGGCTGAGAGGAGTGGTTACCCACTTTCTAATTTGCTTAATGGCCTTTTAATGAGTGGGCTTATGGCTGTACAGTAAATACACTGGTCTAGCACCCTAGAAGCCTCTATTCATTATATTTCCTGAAACTCTGAGACACCTCCTATTGTTTCTGTTCCTCTGTTTTTCACGCAAATGGTTCATCCAACCATTCCTTAAACTATTTTAGGCAGCAGGATACAAATTACAGTACTAAGATATTCTTGTTACAAGACTAAGAACTCCAGTGCCCCAATCATCTACCTACCGGGGCAAGTTCCCTAACTAAATCTAAATCTAAATCTAAATCTAAATCTAAATCTAAATCTAAATCTAAATCTAAATCTAAATCTAAATCTAAATATAAATATAAATATAAATATAAATATAAATCTTTATCTAAAGAGTTTCTCTACTTAATGCATATTTCACACTTTATATAGAAAGGCAGCCTATTTTTGCTGCTGCAGAGATTATAATTTACTGGGGCTCAGAGCTGTAAAAAATGTAACATAATAGAATCATTGTCTGGGAAAAAAAGCAGAGCGGGCTGCACACATCAGGAAGACAAGGAGGGAAACAGTTTTGGTTACTTTTAAATTTGCCAGCTGAATCTGCAACACATTATAAGTTTAGGATGGATACCTTCTGGTAGTAAGATGGGGTTTTTTTCTATCTTAAATTCCTTGGGCATGGAAATCACAACAGAATTATCTTTCTGGTAGTACTGGTTAAGAAATTCATGGGAAACCACCCTGCTGTTTGGTCTATAAGACCATCTTCAGGAGTCATAAACTCAATTGCTTTTGAGAAGGGAAAATACCTGGGAAAACAACTTTACATTAGTTTTCAAATCTGAAAATGTTTGGATGAATTCCAGATTGAAATTTAAGGACAGAAATATTTTCAGCATTGGGCATGTTAATAAGCACAGTGTAGCATCTCATAGATTTAGGGCTTTACGAAAGAATTACTGCTGATATTGCACAGCCTTAATACAGTATAAGCACACACAGGGACACACGAATTACACCATTGGTTTCTTCTACTGAAAATCGCACATTTTTTTCAGGATTACTTACTTTTTAACTAAAGCAAGGGCATCACCTTTTGAACCCCTGAAAAACAAAGCCCTTTTTAGATGCCTTGATTTAGTCATGCAAATTAGAAAATGTTGCCTCAAATATTTTAACTCAGACCACACAGTCAAACAGTGACACTGTCAGGAGTGGGTAAATCTCCTAAATCCCCCAGCTTAGTCCCCCCTCCTCCACACAACTGAAAAGTATTACAAAATAACATCCAAATGACCAACAGGTCATTTGTTCCCCCAGGCCTTACTGAGCACCTTTGTTAAGGATTTAGTGCCTGAACACTAAACCAAAAACATTAGTAAAAGCAAAATGTCTGCAAATAAATTAAAGAATATCAAGTTCCAGTTAGTTTCCAAACCGGCTCCTTGATTAAAAGGTTTCTATTTAAGCAGCAGCAATACCAAACTCTTTTATGCAAAATTGTAAAGGCTAATAGATTCAACAAGCTTTAAACTTAAGAGATAAAGGAAGAAAGGAAGTGTTTTTTTCAGCTTAGATAAAATGACTTGTACTTCAAACATTGATGTACAAAATACACGTATGCTTTTTCCTTTGCTTTCAGAACAAGGTAAGTAGTAACATGTTAGCACATATGCTAACAGATGAGGACAAAAAAAAGAGTAAAAAGAGCTAAAGTATTGCTAAATGATAGAGATGTTGATCTAGAGGTCACTGATTTAATCTACTTGAATGATTTTTATAAACAGAATGCCAGTTTATAGGTAGGTACAATCTTTCTTGCAGAGACAGGGTTAGAAGGAGAGCTAGAAGGACCACAGGATATCACAGTGGCATTCAATATATCACAAAATGACATCTTCACAATGAAGACTGTTGAGGAAAAAAATGGAAGGAGGAACATAAAAGAAAGCTTTGAGCTTCTCTCTTTCTTTGAAGAACTTGAAGAAGAGGATGCTGTGTTATGTCTATGCCAACATTCGCAAAGTCTAGAACTGATGGCTTTCAAATGAATCTGAAGTCATTGGAATATCAGTGGCTGCTGAGGTATTTTGTTTGGTTGGTGTTATTTTTTATAAGTTCACAGGTAGTGTAAATTGATAACTATCAGACTACACCAGTTGACAAGGTGGTATGAAGTGTAAAATCATAATCTAGAAATGCAGATTTGTATAGGAGTTGTTATTCTTAAATGTTAGTCACAGGACAATTTGGACAAGTAGAACTTGTGCAATCCGTACAGCTGATGCACACACACAGAACTGATGCAGTTCACTGACGCTGTACAACGAAGTAACACAATGAGTCATACACTGGTTCTTCGGGTGTCAAAATTTATCAAAATGTTTTTAAAGTCAAAGTAGATCTAAAAGTCAGTGATCGCATATTCAGATTACTTATATAAAGCGGGTCTCTGTCCAACAACCTGTGCTCAGAAAACAATTAGTACACAGAATATTGTCCATCTATAGATAAATCCCATTTATCTTTAAGTACCTAACTAAAACACCGAGAAAGAAGGGATAGTGATCTATGGTCTGTCTAAATTCAAACTAAATGAACTACACTTCAGAGTGATTCATATCTTGGATAGCTTCAGTTGCCCGCGGGAATTCATAGAATCATGGAATGGTTTAGGTTGGAAGGGACCTTCAGGATCGTATAGTTCAACCCCCCTGCCATGGGCAGGGACACCTCCCACCAGCCCAGGTTGCTCAGAGCCCCATCCAACCTGGCCCTGAACACACCCAGGGTGGGGCCTCCACAACTTCTCTGGGCAATTTGTTCCAGTGTCTCACCACCCCCATAGCAGATAATTTCTTCCTGATATCTAACTCTACCTTCTTCCAGTTTGAAGCCATTATCCCTCGTCCTATCCAAGGATATCCAAGTCTATCTCTACTGACTGGAAAGGAAACAAAAAGGAAGGAATCCTAAGGCTAGGCAAGGTAAACCGCAGAAGTATGCAGAAATAAAGATTTCAACATTTTCTTCAGTAGTTTATTGTATCATCTGAAGCTTATGATTAATTTTTGTTTGTTGTTTGTCTTCAAATTCCAGATTTGGGACATTGTGAGATCAAGCACAATGCATTGAGTTGTAAAGCTGGAGCTTGGAGCATGCAAGAGGACTAACTCAAAAGTCAGGTTAGCACCTTATGGCCAGTGATATTGTAGCCAGCAAAGTGCATAGGTTTCTAAGGTGAAGCCATTCAGCAGCAAAAATAACCAGTACAATTAGAGCAGCAGTGCAGAAAAGTCCATTTATGCTCGTATAAATTCAGTATCACTATATAAATTCAGTGATTCTGACTGCTAAAAGTGGAGCGATTTTAGAGATAAATTAGGAAATCCTGTCATCTGAGGAGTGTCTTCACGGTCACTAGAACAGTCTTAAGATATCAAGACTTAAAATAGTAAAAAATATATATTATATTGCCATTAACAGGAAGTGTCCACTAAAATATATTTTACATAGTTAAATGAAAATATATTGCTACTAACTTTAAATTAAAAGATAGAGCCTGAGGGTGAAATTCACCCCATATATCTTTATTTGCACTAATTATTTTCACACTCAGACAGAATACCTGAGGAGTTGGGCTGTCATCTATTTGGATGACTGATAACGTGATGAGACAGACCCATCACTTCATCTAGATAGTGACTATCAAAACCAGCACAAGCTCAGATACATAAATCACTAATGAGGGAGTGCATGAGAATAATACAGGAACAGAAGAGGAACTAACGCTCTTGAATTAATTACTGGCTCAGGATAATCCTTTACTCAGTAGCGAATAATGAAGAATGAAAATAAATCAAAGGGAATTTTATAACCAACAGCAAGATAACTTTCCAATGGTTTGTTTCATTAGTTGGCAGGAAAACCTTTGCAGCAAAAAGGCTCATTTTTTAAATTGAAATTAGTACAGAATACAAAGAAACATATTGGTAACTGGAAGTCACAGAAAAGTAGATTAGATCTCAAACTTCAGATTTCACAAATAGTCCTTAGAGTGGTGAACAAGTTTTCCTGATGTCAAACTTTCTGGGGTCAAATTAAAACATGAAGTTTGTTTATTTGCTTGTTTTTTTCTCTGCCAAGTTAATTGCATACTCTAATAGTCTGTAGGCGAACGCATGGTAGTCATTCTATAAAAAAGCTGTGTTAGGGCGTAGAAGAGAAAAGGTGCCCATGCACTTGTTGGTGTTGCCTGAACAGAGCGGAAGGATACAGGGAGTCTCAGTAATGTTGTTCACTGGAAATTTGTAGCTCAGCTCTTCAACTGGAAAAATATGTTTTCTGAAAGTGCATATGCTGGTGCACGCTGTGTGCACCTTTTTTGTGGGTCGTTAAGCGTGGGCTGCTGAATGTGAGATTTAATGTAGTAAGGGTGCCTCTTCTTCCATTACATATCTTTTATCTTCAAAATGAAAACCCGAAACAGAGTGTGCTATCTGCCTGTTAGCAAAGTTAAGGATTAGGTGGTAATGAGAAAGACTAGGTAAACCTGCAGTTCTTCTGTTTCAGTCAGTTCACAGAATCACAGAATCACAGAATAGTCAGGGTTGGAAGGGACCTCTGGAGATCATCTAGTCCAACCCCCCCAAGAAACTGTTACTCCTGAGCTCCTAAATACATGTTACGATGCAGATTTTTTTCAAGTAACTTTACCAGTCGGAGTTAGATGTCTAAACTACCTACTTATTTCCATCTCTTTGTAGCACTGGAGAGACATAACATGTCTGCTGGGTGATTCATCCCACTTATGTTAGACATCTATCTTAGATTGGGATGAATCACCCTGTGGAACTACCAATCCCTCCTGGGTGATCACTGAGGAAGTTTAAATAACTAGTTAAGAATTGTTGTCTATTTAGAGGGGTACTTCTACAGACCGCAGCCATTTGTTATCCTACTATTACCTGCAATCCTTCCAGGTTGATACGGATTACAGCAACTGCAAAGATCTTTGTTTTCCCCTATGCTCTCTGGTCCTCTCCTCAGAAATAAACTGACTGACCATGCGTGGTAGCACCTGACAGCTCACCAGAAAGGAAATCAGCAGACCATGTGTGCGTGTTTACTCATAGAGGTAAAAATTACCAGATACCTTAAGTAAAACAAGGTCTACCAGTTTTTACAGTTGATCCCTTCTGTCTTCTTGGAAGAAAATTGTGATGGGAAATCCTGGAGAAAAAAGTCTCACGTTAATTCCCCTTGTGCAGCAGTAATCAAACCTCCTATTTATGCCCTGCCAAAGTGCTTCGTCCTATTCTGGACAAAGGTGACAAAAATTCAGTACAATTTCCAAACTGAAAATTAGGATTTCACCTATTTACTGAGACTACCAAGAACAGGATGATTTGGTGTCAACTACAGTCTCAGCTTTTATGCCATCAATAATTTTCTCCTGCAGTTCCCAGTTTTGTTTCAGTTAAAGAGTTGATTTGCAGGTCTAGGCTGGGTTTGAATCAGATACTTAGCAGTGAGATTTCCTATCTTTCAACTAAGCTTCAGTAAATGTTGCCCCCAGCATCAATATGATTGCAATAAATTACTCAAATAGTGCCCTCAAGCACCACCAACACAAAAAGCAGCTGCCTCTAAAAAAATTCTAAAATTATTTCAGTTAATTTGAAAGACAAATAAAATTTTAAAGGAACAATATTTAAATACCTTAATTTAAATTGTAACTCATGATAGAAAATTACTAGCTGGTCAGCCTTCACTCAGAGTTAGGAGGTACTCCACTTAACACTAAGTTTTTTAGGTTATTTTCCATCTCCTCTGATTTTAACTGTTTAGCCTAAAACTGCATAGGGAAAGAGTTTCTCAGGCTTTTGTTTAGTCAAGACAACTTGAGATTGACCAAATGCTTTTACAGACTTGCACCATTTTGTCCTTTAGAGATAACGGCAATGATACTCTCATCTCCATCCTTTAATACACTTTGATTTCACATTTAATATGAAGTTCAATTAAGAAATAAGTATGACTAAAACAGGTACAAGAAAATATTCTCCATCTATCCCCCAGATTTAAGTAGGAGAGGAGAGAACACTTATTTAATACTAGAAATTATTTATACATTTTACATGGTTTCCTATTAATCAGCATCACGAACGAGAGCAATTTGCAAAATTCATGTGGCATCTATTAAACATTTTCTTCTAAGTAAGTAAATGAAAGAGATTTACTAATTCTGGTAGACACTTCATGAATTGGTAATGGGTGAGAGATACTAAACACAGAGGGACATATTAAATCTGTACAAAATGCAAAATACTCCTCAGATCTCCGCTAAATTCATTTAATCCCTTTTTGCATGTTTTAAGGCCTATCAGATTTTATAAATATTGATACAATGTAGTGAAAGGCAACTGTTTGCAAAGAAAGGACAAGCATCACAGGATGACTACAGTGTCTGCACTGGACTTAGACTTTGGGACACTCTTCATTTTCAATGTGACTATGAATCTGGCTGAAAAGGCCAGGTTCACTGAATATTCTGTTCTGGGGGGCGGGAGGGGAGTGCCCGTTTTAGAAATACCTGGGATTTGAATAGCTTTTTTCTCTCTTTACAAGCTCTATTGGTTTATGGATATCCAAATGAAATCCATTCAGGCAAGATTTAGAAAATGTTTCTGAGGTGACAAGCAGCACCGAGTAATGAAAATAAAAAAGAGAGTTTTCTAGCTTTTTGGACCAGCACCATCGATGCTGAAAATTCCTGCTGGATCAATATGAACTTTTGACATAAAAGGTTCAGTTGGTGAACTTGCTAATGTTTCTACTCTATTATATCCAGTGAAGTACCCACAGAACACACATCAAGGCCTCATCTGCCATGGGTGGTCTGTGAATCATGGTGCTAGAATCATGCCCTGCCCTGTCTGTGCATTTGTTGTACCCTGGGGAAGTCAACATTTTTCATTTGTTTTTAGAAATGCACGCTCCGTCTCTGGTCTTACTTTAGTGACCTCCCTTTGCTCTCTGGTCGAGTTTTCATTTTGCCAGGAAGAAAAGCTCATCCACTCTTATTATGTTACCATTTGTATTGCTGTAGCATCCAGAAGAGCAGTCAGAGACAGAAACTGGTAATAAGAAACATGGTCGCGGGTAGGTCAATAGCACTGACTCTGAGTGGGTGTGTGCGTGCCATGGCAATACAGATGATAAACAAGCTGTGCTTTAATTGAAAAGACCCAATGGCAGTGAAGGGAGAAGGAACCTGTAGGTGGGTTAATAACTGAAGAAAGCACTACGCCATGCACAAAGGCAATCCCTGGCTGGTATGATGGGACAGAGGTGTTCACAGCGTGTTCTTCAGAGAGACAGATGAAACCTTTCTGATGAAACCCAAATATTGGGAAGTTCTCACTTGAGCAACTTTGCAAACTGGCTTTCGAACGCATAAAACCAACCCAATCTGAGTTCTACCCAAGCCTGCAACACAATTCCCATAGGTTTTGATCCAGTTCCAAATTCATTAGAAAACATGGCAGAGTTTTCAGTTCTCCTGACTAGAAAAACTGCTTCGTAATTAAACTCTATGTCCATTTGGGCCAATTGGTGACTTCAACACAGATGAACATGAAAACTCAATTCTTGCAAAGATAGTCTGCGTTTATTCTTGCACAAAACAAAAGTAATAAAAGAAGCGTTGACTTGCAGCGTTACTGGAGGAAGGTGAGGACGCTATTGCTCCCAGCTGTCTCCCCACCTTTTCCTCCATCCCAGTGGATGGATAGCTGAGCTACGGGCGAGCCTGAACTGCCACAAGCTATAGAAAAGTATTTCAACATAATCCAAAACGAGAGGAGGTTTTCCTGGAATTTCTGCTGGCATCTGGAGCCACTTAGAAATGACTGAGCTGCACTGTACAAAGGGATGACTGGAGGGTTGCTTCCCAATAACCATACCATGATATGCCTCCCTCCTTGTCAGATAGGACAGGACCCTCACATTGCTTTGTGGGAATGACCATGCAATGCTTTTGGGAAATGCTAGCTTTGGGAAAACAAACCAACCAACCAACCAAACAAACAAACAAAAAGCCTGTTTCCCCTTTGCTTATGGTCCCCCAAACTTATTTAGCTTTAGCTGGCAAGAAATGGACTGAGTGTAAAATTCAGTTTGACTTCATGGTTCTCTTGTTTGTTTTATTCAGCTATGCATGCTGTGAAGCCAAAACATCATCCCAACTTATGCATTATTTACTAGTTAATATCTCAAAACAGATGTCTCTAAATAAAATATTTTTTTTTCCTCTTGCTCGTCTGCCTGAGGGCCAAAACCAAAGAACAGAACACCTCCTTGATAATGTGCAGTAGACTCAAATCATGACATTGGCATCACTGAACCCCTGTTAGAGTCGGACCCTGGAATATTGAGAAATTTGTAGCAATGTATTTCTCTCCAGGTCGGTGTCAGTACTTCCCAGTTCAGGACTCTCTTGTATCTCTGGCTTTTAATCAACCATTTTAACCGTGCACACCTACTGATTTCAAGGATTATATATTTCTTGCAGAACTGTGTGGCAGAAAGTCCATGTATCAAGAGATTGTCTGGCTGGATCAGAAAAGGAATATTCCCTGGAAGCAGGCAAATACCCACAAAAGCAGGCACAACTCTGTAATTAGCCAAGTGGAACATGCATTTTGCTGATGTATTTAATTACGTATTTAGCACATATTGCCTCATCTCTGTGTTTTTCAAGCTGGTGCTGAATAGTTCATAAAATATTGGGGTGGGGTCATAGATTCATAGAATCATAGAATAGTTTGGGTTGAAAGGGACTTTTCAAGGTCATCCAGTCCAACACGCCTGCCATGAGCATGGACATCTTCAACTAGATCAGGTTGCATCTACCACCTCTCTGGGCACCTTGGGCCAGTGTTTCACCATCCTCAGTGTAAATAATTTATTCCTTCTATCTAGTCTGAATATATCCTCTTTTAGTTTAAAACCATTACTCCTTGTCCTATTGCAACAGGCCCCGCTAAACAGTCCATCCCCGTCTTTCTTATAAGCCCCCTTTAAGTACTGAAAGCCACAATGAGGTCACCCCAGAGCCTTCTCCTCCAAGCTTAACAACCCCAACTCTCTCAGCCTGTCCTCACAGCGGAGGAGCTCCAGCCCTCTGATCATCTGTGTGGCCTCCTCTGGACTCGCCTCAACAGGTCCGTGTCCTTCTTATGCTGGGGGCCCCAGACCTGAATGCAGCACTGCAGGTGGGGTCTCACAAGAGCAGAGTAGAGGGGAAGAATCACCTCCCTCAACCTGCTGACAACCATCATTACTACATCCATTTTGCTTTGCTATCCCAGATCTATGTCCATCCTGTAAGGTCTTTATGTTTCTTTTTTCCCTCCATGGGTAATCATTTCATGTACCGATCTTTCCATTAGGTACTGGTGACATTTGTGGACTAGCAAAAAGTTTCATAGCAAGAAATTTCACACAGTTGAAATGCCCCTGAGAACCCTGTCCACAATCCTCCCCCTGCCACACAAATAATGTGTCTCTTAAGTCTTTGGCAAACTTATGGGCTGCGGGGAAACAAGTCCTCAGCTTGCATGGGCTAATTCTCTGGAGGACTTTGATGTTCAGGATCAAAGGCATGAATGGGGTTGGCGTTTCACTGGGGCCCAAAACACATTTAAGCTGTGCCTTCATCTTGTTGATGAAGGGATGAAGGACAGATCAATGAATTCCGGTAATCAGACTGTCTCCACAGGTGGAGGCCTTCCCCTCAGCTTTAATGAACTGTAAGAAGCACATATGTAAGTCAGAACTTTGTAGTTCCTTATGACTACATCTGGAATTTCTGTCCAGATATGAATTAAAATGGAGAGTTGTAGGGACTCTCTAAAACAGTGCCAGAGAAAAATCTAAGACTGGTCATTGGTAACTTGATTGCAGCTATTGATTTTTCATGTATATTTTCAAATCTGAAAGTTGATCTGGAGGGCAAGAAATGCAGAAGGCTTTTTGTGTATTTTTGTCATTTATCTATTTTTTTTCTGCCATCACTTACCTTATAGTCTCATAGTCTTCAGAGAGAAACTGTTTTTTGATAGTCTTAAATGACTGTAGCAGGAGAAGTGTAAGTTTCTTCAGCGCAGGATCAACCTTCCAAACTCTCTAATTTTGTCTAAATGAAGCTTGACATGAGATACTTTATGAGATATTTTCACTTACATACAAGAATTTCTTCTATGCAAAGATTTGTCTTTATACATACATGTCCCAACCTGAGAAGGTCGCAACCTATGTAAAAGAAGGTCTTGAGTGGGACAAAACAATTAGTCCCTATTTGAAAGAATAGGCCCCAAGAGATTCAGCACAAGGCAGCTCCTGTGGCCTTCATGGGCGCTTATAGTGCGCCTGGGAGAAAGAGGATGTATTGAATGCCTGTATGGAGTGTAGAAAAGATTACACTGTGATTTGGGTGGTAGTAGTAGGGCAGGATTTATATTCTGGGTACTAGAAGGAGGAAGAGACAAGCATCTACTGAAGAAAGGAGGAGGATAAAATAATATGAAGACAGTAAAGATGGCCCAGAAAAATATATACTTTAGAATCTACTACTCTAGGTACAGAGGAAAGCCTGAAGTGATTAATTCATGTGCCAATAATCACAAAGCAGATAGGAAGCAAGGTTAGGATTAATACCCTGCTGAGTCCACGGCCAGAGCCGTAACCACAAAGCCATTCTGCTCACAGCTGCGCTCCTCATCTCACAATTTGCATACCTTCCCTATAGATTTACTTGCCCCTGCAACACTTGGCGAAGCACATGTTCTGAATTTCAGGGAAATTTGCAGAAGCAGCAAAACACAGCCATTTCAGAGCTTAATAGCTAGCTGGAAAGGGTGAAAAAAAGGAAAAAAAGAAAAAAAGAAAAACAACAGTCAGGGCACCGCATCACTAATAGCAAATTATCTAATTATAAAGGAGTCAAGACCAAAGTTAACTAATTGTTCACAGATTTCTCATCCTTACCCCTGCCAACTTCTAATATACGTGCACCCCTAGCAACTACCCAGCAGTTATCCACAACATTCACAAAATTAAGCAAATTACGAATGGGCCCACTATGGGCAGCGCATGCCAGGCTTGGCTCTCCAGTGAACCACATAATGCTCTGCAGCATTTGGCTTCTCTCAGCAGGTACATTAGTTAGGGTGTATGAACCTAATCAGCTGGAGTGAATGCACACCAGTAAGCATGCTTGGAAGAGTGGAGACATTTGACTTTCATGAGAGATGACGAGAAAAAGAAACTGACAGCTCTGCCTTGCCTTCTCTCCCCTCCAGCAGCATCTACTCAAAATATAATACTGTCTTCAGTCCCATACAAAGCGACGCAGTCTCCCTAGGCTTCAATTTTTGCCTCTATCGTGCATGTCCAGAGTAGGCAGATACCTAGAAGGGACCTGAAACAGAGTACGGTAGTTACCAAGTATTTTCTGAGAGAGCTGCTCTAACTTTAGAGGATGTTGTCAATTCCCAATAGAAACTGGGGACTGAACCAACTAGCAGGAAAAATGGTCATAAGTTTTGGAATAAAAAATACCCCAACTGAAACAAAACAGAGATGTCTATGCTTCAAGGGCTGGATTTCAATATCCACTCTCTGCTGAGTCTGTTCAGCCTGGTCTGACTCTAAAAAACACATCTGTTTTGTTCCTGAGCCAGTTATTAAAGACGCCTCTGGGAAACTTGTGTGTCTAATGTTTCTGGTCTCTTTTGAGAGTTGTGTTGTTCTTACTTCGCCTTGTTAGTGGGTCCTCCTGCCCTTCCTCTTGCCTTTCTTCTTTGCAGAAGGCCTAAAACTGCCACAGACGGAGAAAAAGGATCTGTGCATGTAGCCCAGCTAAATGAACAACAATACGATAGTATTTCTGACAGTACCTCTGCCCTTGTTACTTTGTCTTGGGTGACCATACTTCCAGCTTCATGTACTAGAAAAGTTTTCAGTTAGGGTGTGATGTATTCATTTACCCTGTGTGAACACTAGTCCTTCTCTGCCAAAACGGCTTAGGATTAGTCTCCAGCAAGTATTGGCTTTTGCAGCAGGTACAGCTGGAGACAAAAAAAGAAGAGGTATTTGTATCATTATGTCATCTGGAAAATATGGGATAATATACTGAGAACCTCAGATCAAGAAAACATATTCATAGAATCATAGAATCATAGAATCGTTAAGGTTGGAAGGGACCTTTAAGATCATCGAGTCCAACCATTAACCTAACCTGACAAAACCACTTCTAAACCATATCCCCAAGTACCACGTCTACCCTTTTTTTAAACACCTCCAGGGATGGCGAATCCACCACCTCCCTGGGCAGCCTATTCCAATGCTGGATAACCCTTTCAGTGAAAAAATTTTTCCTAATATCCGACCTAAACCTTGCCTGGCTTAATTTGAACCCATTTCCTCTCATCCTATCACTTGTCACTAGGGAGAAGCGGTCAGTCCCCATCTCTCTACAACCTCCTTTCAGGTACTTGTAGAAAACGATAAGGTGTCCCCTCAGCCTCCTCTTCTCCAGGCTAAACAGCCCCAGTTCCCTCAGTCATTCCTCATCAGACTTGTCCCCCAGACCCCTCACCAGCTTCGTTGCCTTTCTCTGGACACGCTACTGCACCTCCATGTCCTTCTTGTAGTGAGAGGCCCAGAACTGAACACAGTACTCAAGGTGGGGTCTCACCAGTGCCGAGTACAGGGGGATGATCACTTCCCGAGTCCTGCTCACCACACTATTCCTGATGCAGGCCAGGATGCCGTTGGCCTTCTTGGCCACCTGGGCACACTGCCGGCTGTCCACCAACGCCCCCAGGTCCTTCTCCGTCGGGCAGCTATAGAGCCACTCCGCCCCAAGCCTGTAGCGCTGCATGGGGTTGTTGTGACCCAAGCGCAGCACCCGGCACTTGGCCTTGTTGAACCTCATACCGTCGGCCTCAGCCCATGGGTCCAGCCTGTCCAGATCCCTCTGTAGAGCCATCCTACCCTCAAGCAGATCAACACGCCCACCTAGCTTAGTGTCATCTGCAAACTTACTGAGGGTGCACTCGATGCCTTTGTCCAGGTCATTGATGATAAAGAGAACTGGCCCCAGCACTGAGCATATGCTGAATGTTTTTACTATATCATTCTATAGTAATAGCTACATTGTCATTCTACCGTCAACTAAAATCAACCAGGTATTAACATGAGATGTTGTAATCTCTGAAGCTCCCTAGATCTGTTTCCCAGGAGAGCTCTGAATTGTTTAGAGAACAAAAAGGCTGCTATTCCTGTCTGGGGATAGATAATTCAGTCGCTCTGAACATCAATATATCTCTGACTGAATTTCAGAGGGGAATGTATGGATTGTCAGTATCCAGAGAAATGAATTGTAAATATTACACTCAGAACTTGCACCCGAATAGATACAAAAACTGGAAGGAAGAAAGTTCATATGAGCACTCTACCGTGTCATCTATCTATTTTTTTCTATCTTAAAGTTAGGTGTTTACTCTTAGCTTGTCAACCAGAATCCTTCTATGGTCAATAGAGATGAATAGGCACCTACAGAGAGTGAGTCATGCTATCTATCTTAGGAAGGGATGAATCATCCACTAGAAGTGCATTTCTCTCTCCATCTTTGGTTTCAGATACGAAGAGAAGCGTGAGCAACTGAAAGATGTGTTCAAGTTTTTCCAACTCCATAAAATGCCATCATAAAAATATTACCTCTCCTTACAAACTCTGTCTTGCTTATATCTTCAAACCACCATGACAGCAGCAATAGTGTTGTTCTCTGTAGAGAGAGTTCAGTTTAGCCTAAAGACTTATCTTCCTGATAGGTGAAGTTAGGTGACATGAATCCCATGCAAACCATTTACAAACTTTTGTCTAAAAGTTACACATGCTTTTCCAAAGGCTGTGAGGGATGCTTTAAACACTTTTAAGTGTTTTCCAGATACGTCAAATGTTTATCTGATTAGGAGGTATGTAGTTCTCTTTCTTTGAAAGTTGTCTAGGGTACATTAACACTTCCTATCAAGCTTTGCATACAATTGCCACGAGATTCAATCTGATTAAAATTAAAATGCTTTGAAATGCCTTTGCTTTGTTGTTTTTTTCTTTCCCCTACAAAAAAAAGGAAATTGTTTTCTGGTCCATTCTGAGCAAACAGTGTAAGAAATTCAGCTTTATGGAAATATATAGGGAAAGAATTTGTGAAAGAACCAATATTATGTCCAGCCATATCCTTTAATTCATTATCGACTCTCTCAAGCAAATTTAGGAGAAAACAAAAGGATATGAAAGTTATCCTCAGCATGTTTAGAACACATGATCTAACTGAGTCAAATATTCTAAAGGGAAAATATTTTTTTCTGCTTGAGAAATATAAGAGAACATTTCTAAAATCTGTTTTACACTGGAGCTCAAATCAGATGATGATTGTTCCTGACCATAAGACACATAAAACATGAAAATGATCTCATGAGATTTCTAGCCCGAGACTCTAAATCCTAAAGGCCTTGGCACATAAATAAGGCTATATTAAGGAAAAACAGTCTTCAAATCCTTAATCTGCCTAAAGGGGAATGTGCATGGAATTTGGGGGAAATATCTAATTTATCCAATCAGAGTGAAATGATCCAAAATTTGAGATTGTGGATTGATTTTTTAATTGTCTTTGTAATTTATTGAATTTGTCCCTAAATAATATTTACATGCACAGCCACAACAGAAACCAGAATAAGCCTGCTTTCTCTTCTGTTTGACCACATTTTCCAGTGTGGATTGAAGTTTTTATCCGTTTACCTATGGTTATCAATTGACCAGAAATCATTGCTGTGAATGGCCAGGAAGGCAGAGTAGATTAGAATGAATCCACAAATCCCGGCATATGCATGAGAATAGCACTTCTAGTGATCCAAGTTTCATATCTGTTAAGCACATCCAGAGGACCTGCACAACACAAGTGCGAGGCAAGTCACTATAAAGTTATGAGCCTGTTTCTTTAGTCCGTTTTTTTTTAACAAAAATTAGACAAAAATGAAGGCAACGTGTACTAGTAATATAGCTGAGTTCCTTTAGACTTGTTAATGAAAAGCGCGACAAGGTTCAGCTGGTGAAAAATGTTGTATTTCGAGAGGCTCCGTGGGAGTTATGTCAACATGTACCAGCTCAAATTCTAGAATCATAGAATCGTAGAATTGGCTAGGTTGGAAGGGACCTTGAAGATCAAGTCCAACCATCAACCTAACACTGCGAAGTCCACCACTAAACCATGTCCCTCAGCACCACATCTACCCATCTTTTAAATAACCCCAGGGATGGTGACTCCACCACTTCCCTGGGCAGCCTGTTTCAATGCTTGATAACCCTTTCTCTGAAGAACTTTTTCCTAAGATCCATCCTAAAAGTATATACCATCCTGATATAACTTGAGGCATAACAAACAGAGATATTAAGATACAGCCTGTTCTTTCACTACAAAAGCCAGGATGCCAAACCAGTGAAAAATGGTGGAACAGCCATTAAATAGCGTTTCAGCACTTTGGATACCAAGAGACCACATTAAAAAGTTTAAGTGGACTAATTACTTGAATTACATTATGTTACAAACCTAAGCTGGGTTTTTACAGCCCTGTATTTCAGTCCTTGCTGTTTCTTGCTAATGAAGTTAGCTATAAAATAAACAGGATGATGCTCTGCTTTTTACCGACCTGCCAAACATGAAGACTTTTTATGGCTCAGAGCAGGGGCAGAATGCAAGGAATGAGGACAGAGTTAACAAGCTCTGTGAAAAGTTGTGTTCTCTGAGCTGTAGGGGGAACCAATGTTTGTACACATCACAAAAATTTGGCTCAACCCACAGTCAAACATGTCTGTCCCCCAATCCAGCAAATACGCAAGTCATGTTTTGGCACTCATCCAGATGCCAGATGGTTACACACATGGCAACACTAAAAGCCGGATCGATGTGATCTCTTAACAGTTAGCATAAGGAAGGGTTTTTATGACTAAGTGGTAGGGCATTAAAGTTCACTATATTTGGTAATACAGAAAAGTTCTCTTTATCTCTGGTACTGATACTGTGATATTGCAATTCTTGTGCAGCACTACAGGTCCTTGTGCCTCTCCTACCGTTATGATGATCACAGGGTCATGGAAATAGAGTCATGGTACTAAAATCTGTTCCCCAAAGCACAACTTCTTTTTTATCCAGCAATAATATCCTTCCAAATTCCCAGAAGAAAAATTCTTCTTAGCATAACAGAGAGCAAAACAGGGCTTCAGAGAGTCCAGTGTCCTTTTTGGTGGGGGCAAGGGATGAATCTCATTCTTCAGATTTTGAGCACTTTTAAAAATATGACCACAGTAATGAGATTTTAGCTTTAAGCTGTCAGGTTCAAGTAGTGTAATGCCATCCATTAGTGGGTGAGGAACTCCTTACCACAGGTTGATTACCATTGACGGATATCTGCTACCCACAGTGCTGAAATACACAGTGCAAGAATATCAGAAGCTTTTTGCTCCGGTCTTCCCACAGAAAAGGTAAGCCTGTTAATTCTTGTGTAGCATTTTTGGTTTACTCTGCTAAACAGGCTTCAATTTTGTAAGCAGAGTGATTTAAAAAACAAAACAAAACAAAACAAAACAAAAGCATAATTAGTGGAATCGATTTAAATCACAGAATCGCAGAATGATAGGGGTTGGAAGGGACCTCTGGAGATCATCTAGTCCAACCCCCCTGCCAGAGCAGGTTCAGCCCACTGACATCAATATGAGCATGCTGAGACACAGCCAGCTCATTTCACTATCGTGGCATTCATTAGCAGACTTGGATCATTGGTGGGTTTGCATGGATGGTACATCATTTATGATGCATTGTGCATGGTGACAAGAGTGCTTTTTTCTTCAGGAAACAACAAGCTTTTCCTCTTGGGCATAATGTAGGTGAGAGCAGTTTGCAGCCTGTAGTTTCTGGATGACGCTTCTAACAATTTAGAGAAAATGTCACGTAGCCTCCCTTTGACTTTTGCCGAGTTACAATCATTAGAAGTGCCGCGATGTTCCACAAAAATATCTGTATAGTGAAATATGACCAAATAGACCTTTAGGGAAACCCTTAGAGAAATTCAAAAGTAATTTTCTTATTGTGATGTATCCGATTGACAATTACATTTATGTGTCCATTGTTTTTAAAAAGAACTCAGGGCACAAATTTTTACTGTGCTTTTGCCAAGAAAGGTTGGACAAGATCATCCTTAAGGTCCCTTCCAACCTGGCATTCTATGATTCTGTGATTCAAAGATTCAAAACCTTTGGCTAAGGGAGCTGAAACACTCCACTGGATGCTTCACAGTAACCACTGACTTAACTACAGGATGGATACTGCAATGCTGTAATTAGCACCTTGAAACTGAGCTCTTACTATATGATTTCTATTGCAGTTTCTCCATATTTTCATTCCACACTTCCAAGTTTCTGACCATTTGTCGTGGTTTAGCATAGATTCAAAGTTTATCTGCTTGGCTTAAGAACAAATAAATCCTGTAGTGTTGTATCAAAAACTTCAGATTTTACTTTGATGAGGAGAGGAAATGGTACTAGTCCTTTCGTAGAGCAGCAGAACTGAGGTTCAGACAAGCCAGGCACTCTTTAGAACCTGCTGTCAGTGTTCTGAATTCAACGGGAAAATCTCTTGATGCAGTCACCCAAGCACTTAGGAGAAGGAAAATGCTGACCCCATATTCCGTATGTGCACCATGCTTAGAGGTTTCCTATGTATTGGGGTGTTTCTTCTATACATAGAAAAGTTGCTGGACCACGTTCAGAGAGGTTTGTTTCAAACAACACAGCATTAAGTTAGATGTAGCACTGGGGTTCAGAGAACTTGTTTTTGTTCTCTTATTGACTTCCTAATATTTCATTAAACGAATATGAGATCAATGACATAGGAGAAATAGAGAGAATGTCACAAGAAAAACAGCAGCCAAAAGAGCTTGTCCTGGAGAAGAAATGAACTTAGAAAGCAGTGATAATTGTTCATCTTCCAGTAAGTTTTGGGAATCAAGACCATGACATTCACTCCTGAATTTATGGGCAGCTCAGATGAAAGCTCTAAATTGTTTATTAAAAATACAGAAAGAAAGAGAAATTTTATTTCACAGTCTCTTTGAATAGATGATTTAAGCTTGGGAAGGTATCCAAGACTTTATGCATCTTGCAGTCTTTGTGAAAGGAAATTTGCTCAAGACACAGTGCTTGTAGGATGAGAAGCAAAGCAATAGAATGGCTCTTGTAGTAAATTACAGAAATGGTGTGCAGAAATTATCAGAGAGATTAATACAGCATAGCTATAAAAATGCATACAAATGTTCTTTTTCTTCCAGGACCACAATGCATAGCATACACCAAGCCAGTCATGTTCTGGTGTTCATTATCTGCAGACAGGTAATTTAGTCCAAATGCACAAAATAAAAGTAACTCCAAAACTCCTCAGGAAAAAAAAAAAATGTTATATGTTTTATATTCACCAATGAAACAGACACTACCTGGACCAATGAAGTTGAGGAACAGGGGACTGCATGATGTTAGACCTTCCTACGTGTTCACCAACTCAAGTAAGAGACACTGCCCTATGTCTCTATTTGGATTGTTATATGTTCTATCATCTTACTGTATCATCTTACAGCTGTCTCACTGAACAGACAGCAACATGACTAAATGCCTCTTTGCCTAATGATCATGTTGGGATTGGGTTAGAGGAAGGTGTCTTTGGAAACACGGTTGCCAATTATCATAGAATCATAGAATGGTTTAGGTTGGAAGGGACCTTAAAGATCAGCTAGTTCCAACCCCCCTGCCATGGCCAGGGACACCTCCCACCAGACCAGGTTGCTCAAAGCCCCATCCAGCCTGGCCTTGAACACCTCCAGGGATGGGGCCTCCACAGCTTCTCTGGGCAACCTGTTCCAGTGCCTCACCACCCTCAGAGTGAAAAAGTTCTTCCTAATCTAATCTAAATCTCCCCTCTTCCAGTTTGAAGCCATTGCCCCTCGTCCTATCACTACATGCCCTTGTGAAAAATCCCTCTCCAGCTTTCTTGTAGGTGCCCTTCGGATACTGGAAGGCCACTATAAGGTCTCCCTGGAGCCTTCTCTTCTCCAGGCTGAAGAACCCCAACTCTCTCAGCCTGTCCTCATAGCAGAGGTGCTCCAGCCCTCTGATCATCTTCATGGCCCTCCTCTGGAAACGAGATGATGTTTAACAAAGATGTAAAATAGATGTTAAATGTTAAATTATATAGATGGTATATGCCTAAAGACATATGCACGGTGATATTGATCACTGTAAATATCATAATGGAGAAAAGCAAGATCATAAGGACTGTCTTCTTGGGTTAAATACCACTGGAATTCACAGTCCCTCGGTCTTCAGAAGGGATGTGAGGGGGCGGGTCACGCTTTGAGGTCTCTCTTCTGAATTCCTGTAAATGCAAAGTTCCCAGACTGTGTGTTTTGGCTTCAGGGCTGAACAAGCCTATCCAGGTATACCAGGGCTGGGTCTTGCCCTAGCTTTCCGCTGAGAGAAATTGGTGCTCTTGTGTTGCCTTCAAAATTGCTGAGGTCCTAAAAACAAGACCAATTTCCTAGCATTAACTTACCAGAAAGGATGAACCTTGGGTTGCCATCCCTGGAGGTACCATGTTCAGGAGCAGGTCTGTTCAGGACTAGCAAGATGCAGCCTGTCTGAAAAGTGAGTTAATTTAAACATTTAGAAATTTAGAAGCTTAAGTTCCATTTCTAACTGCTGCAGGTTTTTTTGGTTTTGTTTTGGGTTTGTTTTTTTTTTTTCTTCAGGAAAACAACTGGCATTTAAGCTCAGATAAGCAGCCCAACAAATCTGATGATGTGTCTGAAAAGACACTTCACAGGAACGTGAAAAAAAAATAAACATCTCACAGTGAAAACATTTGCCCTACAGGAAAAAAAAAAAAAGATTTGGATGAAACATAAACTTCAAAGGTTTTTTTTCTCAATATTTACTATTTAAGCACTGATTATTCTTTTCAACCATTTCAATGTTAATCCATTATTAAATGGGTTAAAGAGGCTCTGAAAAATTCATGAAAGACTTGTAAATGCCAAAATAAGACTCTTAGAAAGTATTTTTAAAAGGAAGGAATCTAATTAGTTCATTGGTTAACGAAGTAAATCGAAGGAGATGGGCTATGGAACCAATCTCATTCATTGCTTTCACTAACTCCTAAAAGAGGGTGGGACATTTCTCTTCACGGCCTGGTTATTGTCCCTGTGCAAAGCAAGAGGAAAAATGTAATTAGTGTCTGGGCTAATTGGTGACGCATTTTGTGGCATGCTGCCCTGGCAGATACATTATGATAGAGTATAATTCTGTAGTGTCATAAATGTTGTATGATATAGCCCTTTACCTTATAAAGGAGAAAAGGAGGAAATGCTCCAGGTTCCATTGTATTTCAGTTCTAAAAGGTTGCTGGAAGCACCATCCTATGATTATGGCTTCAAACTGGAAGACGGTAAGTTTAGAATAGATATTAGGAAAAAAATGTCACTATGAGGTTGGTGAGGCACTGGAACAAATTGCCCAGGGAAATTGTGGATGCCCCATCCCTGGAGGTGTTCAAGGCCAGGCTGGATGGGGCTTTGGGCAACCTTGGCTGGTGGGAGGTGTCCCTGCCCAGGGCAGGGGGGTTGGAATGAGATGGTCTTCAAGGTCCTTTCCAACCCAAACCATTCTATGATTCTATGTTTCTATGTCTGAAACTGTTTTTCTGTATCCGTTTCTCAGTATGGATACTGTATGTTGACTGCTGTTGTACATTTCTGATAATTAAGAATTTGAACCAACTTGCAGGCTAAATTTTTTTCTCATCTGAGCAGCCTTAAAGATACAATAATTCAACTCAGTCCAAATGAGGATTGGGTTCAAATTCTTTTACTTAAAAAGCCCCTATTCAGCCAGTGATCTTCCATCCCAGGAACTTTAATACGCCGCCAACCTCCCAAGGGCAAGTCACACATACAGTATTATAAATCTCTCATACATAAGCTAGTGGAAAAGCTGTATAAGCTGGTATCATTAATTTTATCTTTCAGCTGAATTGGGCTATGGAAAAAGGGCATAAGGATTTAGCCAGAACCAGCTGCTAACGGTCACCGCATGTATTTCAGTATGGATGGCAGGGGAAGCCCAAGATGATGGATATAGTAGCAACTACATCACTGCCATGTGGGCTTCTGGATACAGAAGCAGTAGTCAGCTGTTGCATAGCCCAGTGTAAACACAACACTTAAGAAGAACCTTTGATCCTTTTTTTTTTAGCAAGAGATGCTTCCCAACCACTTGGAGCAAAATCCCATCAAGCACAAACTAGCGTTTGCTGCTTGGCAGTGACCCTTTCTATCACAAGGTTGGAGTTTCGGTCTGAACTGTGGGTAGGATATTAGTGGGTAATTTTTTACATAAATGAGATGCGCACTGAAAATTTTTCAGCCTGGCCTCCAGAGGATTCATCAGATTTAAGTATTACTGCAGCATTGCATTTGAGTGAAAGGCCAAAGAAAGGGAGCATTTATCTTATCAGGATATTGATTTTCTTGCAATATTGTTGTGCTACTTTCCGGGGATATAATAACACAATGTAGTGTTTGCATAGCAACAAGGTAAAGGTTTTTTAAACATCTTTTTTTAAATGTATGGTTCTGCCCTGAAAAAGAAAACCTAACACCATGGCAACACATAGTGATTCCTCCATCAAATATACTTACAAAAAGTGCTCTGCTAGATTTAGGCATCATTATTAAAAAGAAGAGAGATATTAACAAGCTTGCTTCTAGAATTTTTTATATATTCACAACCATTATTACCTCCACATTATTTATTAGATAAGTATTTATATCTGCACAGAATCCTTCAATATTCTTCCTGCTAACCCTCCTGCACTTTTACCATCTGTCACTTCAGTTGCAACAGTAAAACTGAATATTTTTTTTTAAGCCTGCTAAAATACCGCTAAAAGCAGACAAGTTTCACCCATCTGAGCTTTTAGTTAAAAAGCATGTGCAAGCCTTTATGAGCGTATCTAAGAATAAGGCAGACAATATGTGCACATCTGCACCAGGAAGAGCAATTCCTCCACTGGTTCAGTAAGTGCTTCACCTTCCCACGCAATCTGTATGAATGCAGAGCCTGTGCATCGGTTTGCGAAATGGAGATAAGGACTGCTGAGGAAAACCAGCTCTTTCACAAGCCTGGATCTCCCTCCAAGTGACTGACTTCAGAAGCTAGCAAGACCAGTCAGACACTTACAATCAAAAAGAACACCCCAAAAAACTCCAAACAAAAAAAAAAAACAAAACCCTGAAACAAACAAAAAAAATCCAGCTTTTTTTTTTTTAAAATAATGAAAAGATAAAGCCAGAAAATCATCTTATTTAGTTAAATTTTAAGAGTAGGTTACTTTCACATTCATAGAATCATAGAACAGTTTAGGTTGGAAGGGACCTTAAAGATCACCTATTTCCAACCCCCTGCCACGGGCAGGGACACCTCCCACCAGCCCAGGTTGCTCCAAGCCCCATCCAGCCTGGCCTTGAACACGTCCAGGGATGGAGCTTCCACAGCTTCTCTGGGTAACCTGGGCCAGTGTCTCACCACTCTCACAGTAAAGAATTTCTTCCTGATATCTAATCTAAATCTCCCCTCTTTTGTTTAAAACCATTACCCCCCATCCTATCGCTCCACTCCCCGATCAAAATTCCCTCCCCAGCTCTCCTGTAGCCCCTTTACATACTGGAAGGGGCTATAAGGTCTCCCTGGAACCTTCTCTTCTACAGGCTGTCTCAATCTGCATGTGTGGGGAGGTGCTTGAACCTCTTTATTTATTGGCTGGCTGATTTTGGCTGCTGTGGTCTCACTTGGAATGCCATTGGTTGGATATCACTGATTTTACATTTTGGTCCGATGTGATGGGGAACCATACAGACAAGTGCAAAGCAGGACTGACGAAGAGGGGTTTCCATGGTGACCTCTCTGGCTAACTCTTCAAACATGTGATCTCCCTCCAAATGATTTCTACAGTCTGCGGGTCAGAGCCTTCATGACGGTGTCAGATCAGTCTCCATTCAAGCTTTCATGATGATCTCGCAATCAGTTCCAGCTTCACAGCTGATGTTGTAATCAGAGACTGACATTTGGAGTGGACTTAGTCCTCAGACTCTTGCCATGTATGCATGCGCTGCCCCACTGATGGACTTCTGTGACAGCAAACGACCTGTTAATGAATGGGCTTCTTTACTCACCCTCTAAAAGAACTTTCCCTAAAACTATTAAAGGAAAATCTGCTGCAAATCTGAACATCTTTTAAAAATATTTTTATAATACCATCTTTCCCCCAAGAAAATTGAATTTCTGGGAAGCTAAGAAAGCCATGCAGGCAACATGGCATAAAAAGTGATCGTAAATAAGTCTCCTTTTTAATATAATACATTTAGAAAGATGTTTTATGGAACATTCATATTGCTGCTTAAGGCAACCATTCATCTAACAGATATAGCTATAAATACATACATGGTGAAAGCAAAAGGACAGAATTATCTCTAATAATGAGTAGACTAATTGGTAATTTCAGCCCTCATATATGTATATGATCAATGCTTCCAGCCAAGACTGAGCAGACATCACCTCCAATTACATAGAATCATAGAATTGTTGAGGTTGGAAGGGACGTTTAAGATCATCAAGTCCAACCATTAACCTGACAAAAAACACTTCTAAACCATATCCCTAAGTACCACGTCTACCCTTTTTTACATACCTCCAGGGATGGTGAATCCACCACCTCCCTGGGCAGCCTATTCCAATGCTGGATAACCCTTTCAGTGAAAAAACTTTTCCTAATATCCAACCTAAACCTTGCCTGCCTTAATTTGAACCCATTTCCTCTCATCCTATCACTTGTCACTAGGGAGAAGCGGTCAGTCTCCATCTCTCTACAACCTCCTTCAGGTAGCTGTAGAAAACGATAAGGTCTCCCCTCAGCATCCTCTTCTCCAGGCTAAACAGCCCCAGTTCCCTCTCGTTCCTCATAAGACTTGTCCTCCAGACCCCTCACCAGTGATGTACGATGTACATATCATCGTACAAGCCCTGCCAGTGATGAGGTTTGGAGCCTTGTACTCAGCTGTTGGAAGGAACTCTGAAAGGTCAGAATAAAATTGGTCTCCATATAAACTTGTAAAGCAGGAGGTAAGTCCACAGCTTTAACCCAAGCTGTATTTGGATGCAGCTGTTCCAACTATGTAATTCACCAGAACTCACAAATTTCTATAAAATGAAAGATTTGCTATATTTCTAGAGGGATTTTTTTTCTATGGGGATCAGATTAAAACACTTTTTAATAAAACACCTGGCCTTTTACTGCAAAAATGTTTGCATCAAAGTACTGCGTATTCGGTACATCTGTAATTTTTAATCATTGAGTTTTTCCTGTACTGAAGTTTCTAGTCATCTAAAAAAGAAAAAATAAGTGTGGGAGTTTTAAGGAGGATTTAGCCAGTATTCTGAGGCTCAGTTGGAAAATACCATTCAGAGATTTTTAGGAGAAACTGCTATTCCACAAAGATTTTATTCTGTGATGCATTGCTTCATTTCCCTCCCTCTATCTTTAGGTATGAGCCATCTTCCTCTCCTCCACAGGACAGTTTTGCTTGCTCCAAACGGTGCCTGTCATCTTGGAATACATTCACTAACCTCTTCAACTTGCCAACTGATAACTCTTCTGAGATGGCAAATGCCCCCCAGGTGCCACTGACCCAAGCAATCTGGAGAGAAGCAGATATAAAGAGAGGGTACCTTGGATGGGAAAAGCTGACAGTTAAACTGTAACGTAACCTCACATGTATACAACACCGATATTTACACTTGACCTATTCATCCCAAGTTCATTTGATAAAGCAATGGAAAGAAAAATACACCGTTTCAGGGTGCAATTCATCAAATTTAAAACGGGATGCATTGCATCTCATTGCACCCTAGCTGTAACAATTAGACCTCTCTGACCAAAAAGGTAATCAGATTCCAGATCATGTGTTGAATTCCACATTTAATAGGATGAATGTGACCGGAGAGAGGAAAGGACCGATGGGCAGAAAGCAATTTACAGCAGTTCAGGGCAGAATTATGGCCTGTATAGGTCTACTCCGTAAAGGACTTCTGTTGTTCTACAGTAAATTAAATGGGAGATTTAAACAAGGGAGGGGAAAGGGTGAAATCATGTGAGTTGGTTTACCTCGCTGTTTTATCCTGTGCCACTTCAGTCAAATTAATCCCCTGTAGGGACTGGTGACTGCAGCCAGATCCTGGAACAGGGATGGATTGGGAAGGCCTCTGTGCAGTACTCCAGAAGAGTAGTGCTGGCCTACACCAAAAAGAAGATCCTTAATGCTCTTTCCTTCATACCAGTTCCACAGAAATAACCCTGACTGACTGGAACAATGAGAGAAGAATCAGGACCCCGATTTGTCAGGGGCACTGAGTGCTGAAACTGTGAGTGCATCGGTATCTTGAATTGGCACAAGCCCAAAGAGATGGTGACTATCTTTCATATAGGTCTGTGCGCCATACCCAAAGGGAAATCACATGAGACAAGGTGAACAAAGTGTTAACTAATACTGGGCAGAATGGATACATTTCTACCTAAAACTAATAACCAGTCCACCATAGCGTTTGGATTTCCATTTGAGAGCAGCTGTGGATGCTCTAATGTAAATCAATGTAACTTCCTCCTCTTTCTTTCCCACACAGTACAGAAGGTAATTTCTTACTTCATGGTTAATTTATCGGAGCTCTTTACTGTTTTTCTCTGCTATGATAAATTACCTCCTTAAATCTTTTCTTCTTTTTACATCATCAGTTGCCCATTCTCAAAACAAGGTGTTGCATCTTTCTGGGTGCCGGTGTTTAACAGGGCTGTGTGTTATACTCCGTGGCACTCCTGATAATGGAAGTGTGGTAGTTGATTTAACTATTGCCATCTAGCAGTGGAATTATATATAGATCTATAAATATGCTAGTGGGTGCTAATAAAGCTCAGCATAAACCCAGCTTCATGGGTCCTTTGGAAAAAAAAAAAGGAAAACAAAACAAAACTGTGCTGTTCTTTCAAAGCACATGCAAATATAAAATTTCTGCATTTATCTCCCCATTTCAAACACTAGTCCCATCCAAAATTGGTGCCTGAGTAGGGTGTAATCTGCCTGACACTCCGTAAATAAGCAGAGCACCTCTATTCTGTCTCTCTGTGCTACCAGGTTATTCAGTCCAGCTCTGCCATGGCCTGCCTTTTAATTTCCAAATAAACCAGGTCAACAAAGCTGGCAGCTGGTAGTTAACTCGGTATTCTAAGATTTTGATTGCTTTCCTAGAGCAAGGAGTATACAGGGAGACAAGTACATTATACTTTTGAGTAAAAGCACAAGACCTATTTCAAGGTCTTCTTTAAATGTATTTATCTTTAAAAACAGGAATACCAAGTAATGATTTTGTAAATAATGAGACCTGAACTTCGCAGACTGAGCTGTAATAAAGAATCAACCAGCAGGAGGGGTTACTGAGAAGCTGAGATCTGTTTGTTTTGTTTCTTTTTAATAGGGAGGTTTACTAACATATTTGTTCTGGAACAATGTACTGCAGAACAATGCCTTGCTTTGTCACTGTAATTAAAAATCAAGGTACTTTATTCTGCAGGGGGAACAGGGAAGGCATCCTCCCTACCTACATCTGACTCCACGCAAGGTCTTATCTAGCAAGACTCATTGTAGCACAAAAGGAAATACTGTTCAGTATCTTTATCACCGATCAAGATGAAAACACCAGATGCACCCTCAACAAATTTATAGATAATATAAAATTAGGAAGAATGACTGACTCACCAAATAGGGTTTCAGTCACTGAAAATGTTGAGAATTGGGCCAACAGAAACTTCTTGAGGTTTAGAAAGGAGAAATACATCGCTCTACGCCTAGGTGTGACAACCACAGTGTAGTTTAACCACAGTAGACAGATAAGCACCACACAGCCGCTCACTCACTCCCCTTCAGTGGGATGAGGAAGAGAATCAGAAGGGTAAAAGTGTGAAAACTCATGGATTGAGATAAAGACAGTTTAATAGCAAAAGCAAAACCTGCAGGCACAAGCAAAGTGAAATGAAGAATTCATTCAGTACTTCCCATCAGCTAGCAGATGTTCAGCCACCTCCAGGACAGCAGGGCTCCATCATGGAACTTTATTCATGGTGTCTTGGGAAGCCAAATGCCATAATGCTGTACATCTGCCTTCTTCCTTCCTTCTCCCAGCTTTATGGCTGAGCATGATGTCACATGCTATGGAATATCCCTTTGGTCAGTTGGGGTCAGCTGTCCCGGCTGTGTCCCCTTCTTGTGCACCCCCAGCCTACTCGCTGGCAGGGCAGCATGAGGAGCAGAAAAGGCCTTGAAGCTGTGTAAGCACTGCTCGGTGATAACTAAAACATCCCTGTGTTATCAACACTGTTTTCATCACAAATCCAAAACATAATCCCACACAAGCTACTATAAAGAAAATTAACTCTATGCCAGCCAAAACCAGTACACCCACGCACCAGAACAGGCTGGGAATCAGCTACTGGAGTAGCAGCCCTGCAGAGAAGTACCTGGTGGTTGCAGTGCACGCCAGGTTGACTGTGAGCCAACAGTGTACTCTCATTGTGAGCACCTGAAAACACATACTGGGGCATGTTGGGAGGCTTACTGGGCCTGGAAGGTTGGCACTGGATATAAGGAAAGAAAAACTACTTCACTAGGAGGAAAGGCAATGATGACACAGCTTCCCAGATGGACAGTGGAATCTGCACCCTTAGAGGTTTTCAGGACTTATGTGGACAAGGCCACTGTTAACCATATTTAGCACTGGCTACAATCGTATGTTCGACATGTCTAGGGACATCCAAAGGTTCCTTCTAAGCAAAGGATTGATTCTGTAATCTAAATTTTTGAATCTAAGCAATTCCCTCCAGTGCTGTGATCTGTAGCAGAATCATGTCCATGTTGACAGGAATCATAGAATCACAGAATTTTCTGGTTTGGAAGGGAGCTTGAAGATCCTCTAGTCCAACCATCAACCTAACACTGCCAAAACCACCACGAAACCATGTCCCTGAACGCCACGTCTACCCATCTTTAAATACCTCCAGGGATGGCGACTCCACCACTCCCCTGGGCAGCCTCTTCCAATGTTTGACAACCCTTTCCATGAAGAAATGTTTCCTAATATGCATGCTAAACCTCCCCTGGCATAACTTGAGGCCATTTCCTCTTGTTCTGTCACTTGTTACTTGGGAGAAGAGACCGACCCCCACCTCTCTACGACCTCCTTTCAGGTAGTTTTAGAGAGCGATAAGGTCTCCCCTCAGCCTCCTCTTCTCCAGGCTGAACAACCCCAGTTCCCTCAGCTGCTCCTTGTTCTCCTGTTTTTCAGATTGGTCTGCCAACGGGTACAATATCCCTCATGGCCTTCTGTGGAGTAACCTGCACTCTTACAGTTCCTGAGGGAGGCAGAGGAAAAATAAATAAAATATAAATAAAATAAATACGAGTAATGTAGGACCTCCTAATTTCTTTATTTTCGGAATAAATTTTTGTCATCTGAAGTCGGCCTTAGGCTTTGTTTCTATATTTTGCAAGACAGGGGCTAAATTAGACTGTAAGAACTATCAAATTTCTTACTTTGTTGGTACCTATTGGATGTCACTTGTAACTCCCTGGAAAGCTGCAAGATAACAAAGAAATACTTCGGACCAGGGTCTGTTTTGTTTTACACCGTTGAAAATCCAAACTCTCCCATTAGTCTTCTTTTAACTGAACTGCTGGGTAATACAGAGTGGTGGCGAGGTTAGAGGCCTGGGAAAGGCAGATGCAACAATTTCTGCTTTAGCTGTTGCTCCTCACTTGCTGCCTAACCTTGAGCAAAGGGTTTCAGCTTCCTGTGACTCGGTCTCTGCTCTTTGTAATGCAAACTCTGCAAGGTAGGAACTATCTTTTCTGTATTTCTACAGCAGACAGAGCAGTAATATCCCATTCCCACATCAAGCCTCCAGATATTACACCACGGTGAATAATAGAGAACATGAGAGAAATCAGCCCTGAACCATTTTTTTTTAAAAAAAGCTCCAATACCTCATTCTCATTTGTTTCTGCAATTTAGGAAACATACGTTCCACAGTGCACTGAGCTATTTCTAATATGCCCAGCTGTGCAGGTTGATAGGCTAGAGATAAAACGATGCTGCTAATGAAAACCAGCTGCTCATTAGTCAGGAGAAAACTGGGTAGGATGTTTAGAGATACAATTATTTTTACTGTTCTTGTCCCTTTTACGGTTATACAGAAATTATATTATTATCAAATCATGTTAGACAGCGTCTCAGGTTGAACATTTTAAAAATGAATGTGGTTCATTAACAACATGATGAATATTTAAGCAGGATTACAGACCGTAATGAACTTCCTTTAATTTTTTTTTAAATAGAAGAAGCCCAATAAATTTGCTAATATTTCACTGGTTAATGTTGTAATTAGTTGTGCAGCATCTTTTTCCTGCTTTCTTTTTTAGTGCTGACTCTGAATTTAAGTCTCATGCAAAGGGCTGAAAAGCTGCATGTTTTTTTTTCCTTGAAGATCAATCAGAAGCAGCCTGATACCTTAAGTCTAATCAAAGAGCTACGCAATCACCTCACCTACAAGAAACCGCTGGTAAAGGAAAGGAAATAGAGCCAAAGAGTCTGCTCTGATGTTCTGTATCTCAAAAGTAAAATAAAATTGAAACCTCATCCTCTGAGTAACCCTTTTTGCGATCTTATCGTGTTTCTCGCAAAATTGCCTAGAATTTCACAACTGCACAAGACTTTCATCTTTAAGATTCTTCCACTTTGTTTGAGAAAAAAAGCCAAGAAAAACAAGAAGTAGAAAGAAACCATTGAATATCCCTATTGTTAAAAATTCTTTAAGAAATCTAATGATTTGGTTGCCAGAGCCCCATTTACTTGGGGTCTGGACCCCTATACTAGAAGGTTGGTTGTGGAAATTTGAATCTTTCTGTGATGAGCAGAGTGGACTTTGTGCTTGTCTGCTCAGACAATCTCCAGCTCAATTTATTCAGCAGCAAAAGCAGCAAAACGAAAGGAAAGAAAAAAGGAGATTGATTGAAGATCTGCCTAAGTCTCTGGGGCCAAATCCTTCTCTCATGCTCTCTCCCTCTCCAGATTTACAGTTTGAAGGCAGGGATATCCCAAGACAGAATTTTAAGCAGACTCAGAAATCCACATTGGATAGCTCAGCAGAAAGCTTTTAAAAGAGATAAGCCTGGCTGAAAATACCCTTATGAAATATGAGGTTTGGGCAGAAAGTTGAGCAAGGCTGGTGCCTCACAGAAGAAATTGTCTGACCATGGTGGAAGGGGAGTGGAGGAGCTCTCCACTGAACTGCAACTACCCGCTACCCAGAGGTACTGCAGTGCTATTTGGAGAGACCCTCTTCTGGTGAAAGACAGCGGAGGGCTGATAAGAGGACACTTTTTTGTACTATATCAAGGGAGGTGCATGGGGAAGAAAGTCTCATGTCTAAATGTACAGGAAAAGAGAAAGTGTGTGGCTTCAAGTGCCTGAAAAAACATAGCAGGCTTTGAAAAAAATATTTAGCACTTTACCCCAAATCTTATTATTTGATGCTACAAATTATGATTTTTTTTTCCCCCCCATAAACCTAAACTGGTGAAATTGGAGAACTATTTCACAGACCCTTGCTGAAGGGGGAAAAAGAATTATTTCCCAGTGTCGTGGTTTAAACTAAGCCGCACGCAGCTGATCACTCACCCAACCCTGGTGGGATGGGGGAGAGAATTGGAAGGGTAATAGCGAGAAAACTTGTGGGTTGAGATAAAGACGGTTTAATAGGGAGAACAAAAGCCATGTGCGCAAACAAAGCAAAACCACTTCCCATCTCAGGCAGGTGTTCAGACACTTCCAGGAAAGCAGGGCTCCATCACACATAACGGTTACTTGGGAAGACAAACTCCATAACTCTGAATGTCCCCTGCTTCCTTCTTCTTCTCCCCAGCTTTATATGCTGAGCATGACTTCATATGATATGGAATATTTCTTTGGTCAGCTGGGGTAGGCTGTCCCGGCTGTGTCCCCTCCCAACTTGTTGGGTGCCCCCCTGGCTTCTTGTTGGAGGCCAGTATGAGTAGCTGAAAAGTCCTTGACTGCATATAAACATTACTTAACAACAAGTAAAACGATATGTGTTATCGGCATTATTCTCACACTGAATCCAAAACACACCAGCTACTAGGAAGACAATTAACTCTATCCCAGCTGAAACCAGGACACCCAGTTATCTCCAACAGCAAAATCAACACATCAGGAAATATACGCAGCTCCTCTATCTGCTGGCAAGAGCAGAACTGGAAACCACCACTCCATTGTAATGCTAATTCACTTATCTGGAATATTTGGAGTTTACCAATACAAGTCTGCTGTGGAGAGCAGTGAAAAACTGTATGATAAGAAAACTTCAATATCAATAAATGCCTCAAAGCAAATCCTTTTTTATCCCTTGCATTGCAGGTAAAATAGACAAGAGAAATTTTCTGCACTAACTCAGAATCCCAAACTTGGGACAAAGTCTTTGTACAAGATGCTGTACAAACATCAAATAAAGAGAAGGTTACAGTCCTGGCAGTCTAATACACTGTGTAGTTAATAAAAGACAAACAGGTAGAGATGGAGACCAGGTAAAGATGAGAATTGGTCTCCATTACACAATCCTGCTCAAATTATGCCGAGGTAGGAACACATGCAATAATTGTTTATGTGCATAGGTAATGCATGTACATATGCAACATACATATGCATCCACATCTACATCTACATATGCATATGCATGTTACAAATTTTATCTTGTAGCACACAGTAAAGCATGTCCAAAAAATATTGTCCATTGGACTCACTCTTGACATTGCAGACCTCACCTGCACATGTCAGTGGAGAACCTGAGACATTACACTGAGGAAACGATGCTGCTGTTGCTATTAGTTTCCCTTCTGATCATTGCCTCGGTGTCTTCTTCTGCTCCCAGATCCAGAGGACTCTGGGGAGCTATTGCAGTATTTCACTACATATGCACAACAGGTCCCCAGCCCAGAGCTGTCATCCCCATCACGCAAACTGAAAAAGAAATCCCACTGGCCAACAACACTAGATAATTATTACCATCTTGCTGAATCAGATACCAGAGAATGCTGTGGCATGTAGTACCTTGTCACACAATATCCAAAACAAAAAAAAGTAATTAGATGAGCGTAGTTTTGCATTTTATCAGCTTGAGCCACAATAGCTCAGAGTAGGGAGCTACTTATTGCTCTGCTATTTACTAAAAAAATTCATTTTATGTATGGTGCTGAGTAAATAGTAAGTAGTAATAATCTACTCCAAGTCTCTTCAGTCTTTTGCTTTCCAGGTGGCCTCCTCTCATATTACTGTGCTGTAGCACAGTCACTCAACAAGCTGAAAACTTAGCACGGCAATGGCCAACTACAGAAATAAATAATTTTCACTAACTTCTAATCTCCATAGGGTAGGAGACTCCAGCCTGGCTTTGTAGAATTGTGCTACCTAGTTGGGACAGGTTCCTTTCACCTTGTAAATGAGAGTGATAATCTTTACAGCATTCAAGATAATAACCAGCATCTTACTCTGACTAAACACCTTAGCATCAATGGGGGAAGAAAAATTGAATTATTGTGAGTGGACTTCAGTATTTATTTTTGCAAATTTGTAATTTGGTAAAGCAGCGAGCTAAATTTCTCTGTACAGTTTCACTACTGTTTTAGTCCTGGGACCTTCGGGAGTTTTGCAACTCAGCTGCATTCTTTATTATCTGGTTTTGTGTTATTCTGGCCCAGGTTTTACATCAGGGCTCCATTTTGGTACCTTGAGTCCAACTTTTAATAATATATTGACTCACCTAGTCCTAGACCTTAGCCAGCTTTCAAATTACTCATGTCACGTTTTGTCAGTGTTCTGAGGGTTGGACTCAGTCCATCTCCAGCTGTAGCAAGCCCCTGGGGATGCAGACTGAGGATGAGAGAGAGGTTACCAGGCTCTGCAATATTTCAGGGAAATCAGCAGTGAAATGTGGGACAAAAATCCTAGGGAAGAAATAAATATACCAAAAGTAGATGGTTGCAGGAAAAATGATTAAGTCCTGGAGAGGAGCTGGAAAAGCTTTGTTATTAACTCTCTTCTGTTATGCCATGCCAGAGATGAATTTTCATAGGTTATAAATGCTATCAGGAGGGAAAAAAAAAAATCTTAACTTAGGCTAAAATAACCACAGAGAGCAGGTAACCGGGGGTTTAATTCTGTCAAGCAGCTAAAATTCAACTTGATGCTTCCCACAGGCAACAGCCAGAACTGTTAAATTGAATTCAGGTTTACTAGATTGGTGCCAGGATCACAGGTCTTTTTTGCCTTCCACAAAGACTTATATCATATTACTTTTCCCTATTCATCCCTCCTCACAAATCACTGTCCAAAGGGGAAGGATGTACAGTAACTTCTTTACTTGGAACATGACATTATATGGAAATTTCCTCTTAAGAAATAAACTTACCATTGTGAAGAAAATTATGCACTTTAATAAGGCTCTTGGACTAATCGCATTTGTAGGAAAGAAAAGGTCAGAGGTGGAAAAGGAAAATAGGAAGGACATGAGGAGATGAAGACACCTGGTTTGTTTATTTACATATCTAAAATTTTGAACATATGAACTGGAGACTTTATGAAAGAACATATTCTAATTTGTAAAAGAAATGGAGGGTTTTTTTGCAAAAGGCCTGCTAAATGAAGCTATGGATAGAAATTTTCTTCCCAGGTGGATTATATTCTCTATTTGTGCTCCCAGAAAGGGAACAGAATAAACCAATCTCAACAAGCACACTTCAAATAAATGGATTTCAATCTGGTTTTAAATACTTGCTCCTGAGGTAAAGTAAATCTGTCTTGAATCACAAAATGGGGACATTCTAAAAGAAATATAGGTTTTACTCTTTACTGTACTAGTGGGTTTGATATAATAATGTAAATGAAAAGCCAAGAAAGAGAAGTTTGAACATAGTCCCCTGGTTTGTACCTAGTGTAAGAATCTGAAGTGCCCATTACATAAACATGAGGGCTATTCCTTATAACTTCAGTCTGCAGTGCAAGGTCCATGTGGCTAAAATGGCTAAATTTTACTTTCAAAAATGACTTAGGACTAACCCTTCAAGGGAACAGAATAGGTTTTGGAATGAAATCTAGGTAGTTCTGATGAAAACATGATTTCTTAGGCAGTGGGGCATGAAATTCTCATTGGAATATGTTTGACTATTGACATACACATAATAAGGATTCAGTGACAAGACAAACAGGAATAAAAGAAACAACTGCTGATCTGAATTATTTTATTATTATTACTTTCCACAGGGGATGTTCAGGTTGTCTTGCTAATACACAGAGGAAGACCGTTTCCTCTGCCAACTGCTTTAGCAAAGTGGCAGATTTCCACCCCTAAAGCTCTCCCTAGGGGTAACTCTTCAAGAAGCAGTGTCTCGCTGCTTTGCTCTTTCTCTCTTTTCTTTTCCCCAACTATTTCCTTTGCAATTAATTCACAGTGGTCTCCAAAGAAAATGCATTTGCATTCTGATCCCTGTCCCACCTCAGCTGCAAGCCAAGAAGAGGAGCTTAATACAACTTACATTTGCCATCAAACTCCAGAAGTGCTCCAGAAAGCAGATATCTCATATTAGTTTCTTCCATCAGGAGCTGCTCCACTCCTTCATCATGAAAGCTTCATGCAGCAGCAATACAACTCCAGGATAGCTGCTTTGCCATTTACAAGACCAGAAAACAAGATCTTGTTGGGCTTCTCTGGATTGAACTTCAGTTGCCCACAGAGGCATTTTCATAGAATCACAGAATGGTTTGGGTTGGAAAGGACCTTAAAGATCATCTAGTTCCAACCCCCCTGCCATGGCCAGGGACACCTCCAGGGATGGAGCATCCACAACTTCCCTGAGCAACCTCTTCCAGTGCCTCCCCACCCTCACAGTGAAAAATTTCTTCCTGATATCTATTCTAGATCTTCCCTCTTCCAGTTTGAAACTATTACCCTCTCATCCTATCGCTACACACCCTTGCAAAACATCCCTCTCCAGCTTTCCTGTAGGTGCCCTTCAGATACTGGAAGACTGTTATAAGGTCTCCCTGGAGACCTGAAGTAACCTTTTAATTACTTCAAGTCTCATTCAATCCAGCTGAAGATGCTGCTGCAAGGACCTTGGCAACCAAGACACCTGTCACCATCTATGCAGCAACTGACCATCCTCTTTGAGAGTGTAGATTTCCAATGTGACCATTATCTCATGCCAAGATCTCCCAGATTTAGGGGTTTTTAACAAACACTTCATACATGTCTGTGCAACAAATCTCTGGATGGCAAAGCTCCCCGTACTAACACCGTCAAAGCCTTGACCAATGGAATAATGATAGAAAATAAAGGGTTAAAAAGTTCCTTAAGCAAGAAGCACATACCAGTGGAGGTGGAATTTCCCTGTTGGATAGTTCCGGAAGAGGCCTTCAATTTGAAACGAAATCTAATTGGAGTTTGTTTGGGATTCAGCTCTCCTACTGACTTAACAAGCTGCTGGAAAGCCTAATAAATATTGACATGATCCTTTTCCCTTTGGCAGGGCCTTGTAAGAGCTCCACTTCACAGCTCAATGATGCCTCCCTGTGTTGCCTGTGTCACAATGTACAGTAGAGGAAAAACCCATGGTCGGAACCCACTTCTACGTGGAAATTTAATGGGTGCATTTCTAAATTTTCTCCAACCAGTTCAGCTGAAACAATCACAAATTACTTTCAAGCAAAGAGAGATTCAAGCCCCTTTTCACACTGGGCATCTGGTAACTGCTAGGGTTTCACCCTCCCAAAACAGGAGAACTTGGTGTAACCTACAGTTATGAATTGCAATGGTTGCATCTTCGGTATGTGCCTACTTACTTGATATGCTTCCTATTTTGACAGAAACTGTCAGAATTAGAGGTTAAATTAACCCCGTTTACAGCAGATGAGAATACTTATTGTCTCTGGGTGGGTTGCAAAGGGTGGAAAGAGAGAGCTGAGCAAGGGGTGAGGCATGGGAGGGAGAGAGCAGAGTTTGTTTTGAAGCTTAATTGAGTTTTATTTGCTGATGTTTTGGGAGGTATAAAATACAGCAACAAAAGAGTAAGTTTATACTTTCAGATAAAGACTATTCAGTGTCAGTTTAAAGGGGTAATAAAAATTCACAGTATAATAAGAAAGAACAAGTAGAATGAAATTGGGGTGAGGGACAGCTTGGAAGAAAAATGGATGCTTTATAATCTTAGGTGATGGTTTAGGGGGAACAAAAAGAATAATCATATACCATTTTACAAGGTCTTGGTAATTCTTCTCTTCTGCTTTCATATGTGTCCTGAGCTAAACTCTCATGTCGTTTATTTCTTCACTTCAGTATCTGCCAAGGTCTCACCCAGCCCTCTGTCACTGGGACATGTAGTGTCTTTGGGATTGCAAATGTAGGGCAAAACAGTAACTGAATTCTTGGATATGGGTGGAAAAGGATGGGGATGTCATTTGCGTTTAAAAAAAATAACAGTTCCACCCTCATGTACTGCGCTTCAGCTGACTGCAAATGGCTTTTGAAGGCGTTAGTGTCCTCGTATTTAGTTTGTAGAAGGGGGTAACTGCATTAGTGGGAGGGAGGATGCCTGGCCCACCACACCTGGGGCGGAAAAGGGGTTAGACCTCAAGACCTCAAGTCTGTGGTTGTGAGATGACTTCCCTGCTCTTTCATGTGCCAAAGAGCCCAGCTTTGCGATGTGTAGCACATGTCTAAGTTTCCACCTATAAGACTTGGACCAAACAGCACCGAACAACGTGATGCTGCTGAACTTTCACAGTTTTTAGGTGAAATGTGAGCCCATGACATGATTAAGCATTTCTCCTTCTCCACAGAATGTGTGAGGATGATACAAACTCTGATGGCCTAGAGAATGGTCATAAAATTCTTCCCCATATCATGCCTTCCCCCAGCCCAGTTCCCATGTGAGCCTTGCTCGCATTGTGCCCAGAGCAGCATGAAGCTCTTTGGGGGTAGCAAACCAGCAATGGAGAAAAGTCATGCACATGTTTATCTCTAGACTTATGCAGCTACGCTGCTTGCAGCACAGCACCGAGCCTCTCTGAGGAGGGCTGGAGTTGCCCGAGGAGCACCTGCAGCTCAGGCACAACCTCAGCCAGACGGTGCTTTGCTGCTGACTCAGCCATGGTCATCTTCTACAGTGACATGATCTACAGAGAAGTAACTGCTACAGCGTACATCACTGGCACTTTTCCCCCTGAACACGTTGATGGTTTCAGTGAGTGTGCTTTAGCTTGGGTAAGAGTGACTATAACAAACAACAGATACAAATCACAATAAATAAAATTATATATATAAATTGTATAAATATAATAAAAATTACACATAGAAAAATTAAGTAAATTATATTTAAAAAAAAACTATTAAAAAATTAGATTATGTTCCATGTTTGTAAGTGTTTAAGAGGCATTTGGACAATACTCTTAAATAATGTGCTTTAACTTTTAGTCAGACCTGACGCAGTCAGGCGGTTTGCTTAGAAGATCATCATAGGTCCCTCCTAACTGACTCTATTCTTTCTTTTCTTTTCTTTTCTTTTCTTTTCTTTTCTTTTCTTTTCTTTTCTTTTCTTTTCTTTTCTTTTCTTTTCTTTTCTTTTCTACTCTACTCTACTCTACTCTACTCTACTCTAATCTACTCTACTCTACTCTACTCTACTCTGTTCCATTCTATCTTTTAGAAGACACACCCCGTGGAAATGGTAGGAGGTCAATTACCGGAGTCATTTAAGCTGGGTTTCAAGAAAATAATTTGGAAAGTACTCAAGCACTAGCAGGAGAATGGTTTAGATGAAGATAATATTTCTTTTTCATCTGTTTATCACTGTTACTTTTTTTCCTGTCCCTCTGTGTTTATGACGCATCATCAAGGCACTTAGCACGTTGCAGACGCGAGAATGCAAATTTGCTCTTCAACTGGGCACGTGCAAGCAAAACCCAACCCAAAACAAATCCACACAGCTGCCTTAGAGGGGCCTGACTATTCAGGGACAAACGCAAGCTCTTCTGCCTGTACTTCATACCAGCCAGCTGCACAACAGCTCTAATCTCACAGCAATAAATCCGACGGAGACAGTATGTTTCTAAGTTGATAGATGATGCATTTACCATGACTACATGGATTCTGCACAAGCACTGACTTGTGCCCAGTCAGACTGGGGTGTGAAGAAGAGAACAATACAAGTTTACCCTTTTAACAAAAGTTATCTTTTTGGAGGATGCTTGTAGGTTATTCCCAAACCAGTAGATGTAATGCTGGGTATGGCACTGAAAAGCAGCTTGTTTTTAAGCTGTGAGAACAGTCAATGGCATGCTGTTGGTCTGGGCACCGTACGGTGTAGCAAGGGACAACAATGCAATTTTCAGCCCTCCCTACCCTCCTGTTGCCAAGCACACCAGCAACAGGAGTCATCACCTTAGCTTAGTCATCACCATCACCATCCCATCAGCTTCTGTAGTGTTTCCTGACACCCCCACGCTTACCTAGCAAGCAGCATTAAAAACAAAACCAAAAATGTCATTTAAGTCCTTCTGGGATGTCTGGCTTAGAAATTTTATTTTAAAAACAAAATATTCTTACATCCCATTTTAGTGTTTATAGGTCTTTTTTGATAAAAGCAATGTAAATTCTTTTCACAGAAGAAAAATTGAATTCACTGTCAAATCTCCTGGTTGATATTCAGATAGTACTTAGGTAACAGAGGTAGGTACCAGTCACAAAGGTTGTCAAATCTCTCTAGTACTTCTGCAGGCAAAATGAGGAGAAAAATCCAATCTAGAGACTTTTTATTGCATAAGGGTAGAAACCCAGGTCTTCAAAGAGTTCAGAGACTGGAGGGACAATAAAAGGAAGCAATTCAATGCTCAAAAGTGCCTGCAAGCAGTACACCTTAGAAAGTTACCTTGTCATGTCATTGATTTGCAACCATTTGGCCCTTTTATAACAGTCAAGTTTTTCTGGTTTGATCTCATAAGTATTGACCCTTGGTCTTAAGTTTCCATCTGACAAGGTAGTTGTGAGAATTCAACCACCCAGCCCAGCGCTACCTGCACACACACAAGCAGAGTAACCTCTCCTGCCCATCGATGGGGCAGGATACGGTGGATAGTTTCCCATCCTCCCTTGAAATACTTAAGTCTTGATCACCCTTGAACATTTCCAGAATGGGCAGCAGGTGGCCCAGCAGAAGGGGCTCTACATTCAGCTGACTGCTGAACCAGTAGTGCTAAATGAAATGACTGCGGGCAAGCTCAGCACTTTACCCTCTTGTCCCCACTTAAAGAGGGGACAAGTTGAAGTTCTCACTCCTGACCACACTCCCTCTCCTCCCTGCCTCACTCCCTAGCCTAGCTATAACCAGCAGGACTCACCACGCTTCTCCTCAGTATAATAATTCCCAGTCCGGCAGGTGTCCATGTCTCTGTTCCCTGATGATGAGTGTTCAGAAAACTGATGGTGAAAGCTGGAGTCAGAGGGTACTTTCCGCTCTGCCCTGTATGCCAGAAAAAAGCTGGGATCCTTGTGATGCCCCACTTGGTTTAATGTGAGTGTGAGGCATTTTGTTTTTCAAGTCGATGAAGTTAAGAGCTATTAAAAGGCAGCTGCTTATTGACAAGCTATGAAATAAATTTGGAATGCATCCTGCTGTGTAGCCATCTGATGAAGCCGAATGGGAAAGCTAATGGCCCTAGTGATATACTTGCTATAAAATATGGCCTTTATTTCAGCACTTGAGGTTTATTCCGTAGTGGGGTAAGGAAGGCAAATGTAACGCATCCCATTTTCCACCAGTGCAGAATTGCACGTGTACATGTTGGTTACAAACCACCCAGACAACTTGATCTTTATAGCCTCCCATGTACTCCTCCTGTAGCAAAACAGAGCTAGCAGTCTGTAGCAAGCAAAACGGCTTATGATTTCCTTGAATTTCTATTATTTGGAGTTATTCCTCAAATATGGAGTGGAACATCAGTCGGAGTATATCAGTTAATTAGCTCTGCCGGTTTTCTCCCACTGAGAAGCTGACCCAGTTGTTATAAATAATTCAGAGCCTTTTCATGCTCCGTGTGCTGCAGTGGTGTAACTATCTGTAGAGTTTTGCTAATAGTGACATATCTAATAGTCATGTGACCCACTGGGATAAAATCAGATATTTATTTTGATTAGCGTCACAGTTTACATGGCATTGCTTGTGTCCTCTAATTGGATGAAAATAACTGAGAACATGATTTCCAATAGTGAAAATGCATTTGGAAATAATCTTTCCATCAGTGCCTATTTTTTTTCTCCTTCTTTGTCTGTATAGCACCCAACACAATAGCAGCCTAGTCCCTGAGCATGTCTTTTAGTGTTAGCAAAATTCAAATAATAATTTCAAACTGAAATGCACCCAAGTGCAGAGGGTAATCTGCTGTTTAAACTCTCAAAGTGAAGGATGTAACCCATTTGTTCTTGCAATGGGATACATTACACATACTGCAAACCTTCTCCACTATTTGCTGGAGTATTGACTGTTTTCTTTAACGCTGCTGCCCAAGATAAGAAGCAAACACAATGAAGGCATTAGGCACATTTTACTCATAGACACCTAACTTAATCTGACAGCAAGAACAAGCACTCCTGTACATGTAACTGTACATCTGTCTCCAATCCCATATACAGAGTCAATAATACCAGCACTTAAGGCCATATGTTTCTGATTTCAGAAGCCAGCTCAATGAAAGACCAGCAAATCACACTGGCCATGTAAAATGACTCAACAAATGGACTTATTTTTATTTTTTATAAATAACTGAGCAGCTGATTAGAAGGCCCCGGTGGCAATGGAAGAGATATCAAATGTGGAAGTGAGATTCTGGGGAAAGGTCATTTCTGGGGAGCAGAAAGAAAGACAAGGGAGAAAGAAAATCCGAAAACTTTATCTATCGAAAATCCCACTCATCGTTCTTAGCCACCAACCCTCACAATGCCTCAAATCCACCCCATCTCCCCTCATTCACATGAACTTCTCCTTAAACCTACTTATAGCTGTGCCAGCCCTCAGTGTTGCTACGCCCCAAATGAAGATGCAACATGTGTTACTGTGCGTCTTTGGGATGACAATAATCAGTTTACATCCATGTCTGGATGCAAAAGAGCAATCATGGCGAAGGGCAAGCCCATTAGACTCTATTAAACACCATGGTATGAAGGAAATTACTGTCTCAACAAATCTCCAAGCCATTTGCATGCAGGAGCTGGGTCGCTTTATAGCAGAGAAGGAATATTATACTCCAAACATGCCTTGCTTCCTATGCATTTTTCCCTAAGTATCTATTACCAGCCACAGACAGGGACAGGCTGACTGAGTACTGCACCCCATATGGCCACCCTGATGTCTTATATTCTCACATTATGCAAAGTCAAGTTGGTGCTGAATTAAGTGGTATTTCAGCCTCTGTAAAATTCATCTCAGCTAGCTATGGCCATCTAGGCAGACTTTTAGGACCTTGCCTGTTTCTCACATGACTACAGGTGGTGTCTACAGCATAGGCATCAACATCCACAAGCCACCTTAGGATCCTGCTACAGCCAGCTGGAGGCTACTGCCTATTTCAGCAGAGACCAGGCAGAAATTCCTGGTTTCCCTAAGTAGTTCTATATGTTTGAATGAAATACAAAAACACACTGCTTGTGATATATTTCTTTGGTATACTACAAATCTAGACTGGTTTTTAATAATTATTAAATCTTTATTAATGATTAGTTGTATTCCCGTTGTTTAAAATAAACAATGTTATGAGTCTTCTGGTCAGATATATATTTATAGAAATGGAAAACAAAGTGGGTAAGAACCAAAGGGCTATTTAAAACCTGGTCTTTTGGGTAATACAATGAACTGATGAGCTCTTCCCTTACATATTGAACCTCTGTGTCACATCTAAAACAAAATGCATAAGCTTTTCTGTAAAAGTCCCGCTTTGGGCTAATTTAGGATTCTACTTCTTGGGACCTGAGCACCTATTTTGACTTCACTGTTGGCCAGTCAAACACAAGTCATGTCTTTTCTGGGTTCCCTGCATATTACCATTACCAAGCCCAAGTTAATAAGGCTGACCAAGAGGCTCATTTCTCTTGGGTAACACCTAATGGCTACAAGGGCAAGTGCAGGCTCCAACTGGTGTCTGCACTGGGCAACTGGCCATCTCATCCCTGGAGGCAACACGGGCTGAAAAAGGCTCTATCGTTCCCTATTTAAATGCTGAGCTCCAGGTTGAGCTGCTTGGTGTTCCGGCAGTAAACTTCCGTGCTGTAAATACCTCCAACCACACACTTGGCTTTTATCTACCAGCAGACAACTGCAGAACAGCAGCCCCTGAAGGAAGAACATTTTCGAACATCCATCGCTGGAGATTGACTTTTGCCATGAAGCAGACACTTTACAGCCCCTCCTGGTCACCGGGGCAGTGTTTTGTGTCTCTGCTTTGTGCCAGTTCCAGCTGTAATGACTTTGCATAGTCTAGTGCTAAGGGCTGTCACTAAAACTGTGTCCTGCATGCATCTAAATTAGCAACCACATTTTTTCTGATGAGGCAAAATCTCAGCAAGTAAATTAAAGCAGCCTGAGAGTATTTTCCAGCACTGAGGCCAGCAATGTCCTGTGTTTATACAGTTAAACTCTTTTAGCCTGTAAAGCAAAGTTGCTGCATCCAGGTTGCCGACTGGGAACGGTTTGGGGGCTGTGCCAGCTATCAACCGGCATCCAGGAATTGTAAGGACAGTGCCCAGGCTAAAACGACACCAGAGATCATTGTAAAAATGTTTATCAGCAAATTCCAGTGCCCAGCAATGTTTCCTGATGCTGTGTTATTTCCCAGGGTAGCAATAGTCCACTCATAGCCTCGCTGTATGAGGACCCAGGTTCTGGACACCCTGGTAGCAGGTGACCTATAACACTCGAGATTTGTTTGAAAATAGATGTTATAGCAGCTACAACAAGCTGAGTTGATGTGCACAAGGGCTGATGCCTGCCTGTGAATTGTGCAAAACTCTGGGCTTCAGGGGCACTTGGTGACTGTAAACTCTGCTGGGCAAATGGAGAATTTCTGAGGAGTGAGAGAGATTATTTTCTCTCATAGATCTTTCATATACTGGATGTTGCCTTCATAAAACACTCATTTTCCCATGTAGAATATTAAGTGATCAAAGCATCTCAAAGCAAATGGATTTGCAAGTACACACGGTAAGTTGCTATGCTATTAACATGCTGAAAGCCCTGTCTGTCATCAGTTATGTTATAGCTGATTGGAATTAAAACTCTACAGAGTCAAACTTTGAAAGAAGGTGACTGTTTATTTCGCTTCAATTTTTTCCACAATCTTTTGTTCAAGAAACTCTTACAGTGATAATTCTTAAATAATGAAAATATATAATAATAATTTTGCTCTCTCCTGTGTCTTTATATAGCACAATATTATGAATATTGTATGTGATTTTTTTTAAGGTGATGGAAATGTGAAGTTATATTAACAAAGCACAAAGAGTCACGCATTCTTATTTTTAACCTTTATGGGGAGACAGAGCAAGTAGCCCACCCGCTCAGAAGGAAATAACAATACTTCTTATTAAGCATAATTGTTTCCATGGGATTGTAGGGCTGAGAGTATAGAGACAATAAAGTTCCTAGCCAAAACGTCACTTCATCTTCTTGCTTTATAATCGCCCATTGTACAGCTGTTTCGCTCACAATGCGGGTGGCAAATCTCTATAATAGGGCTTTAGAATCTCTAAATTTGCTAATGAAAAGTATTTAATCCCTGCTCGCCAAGACAAATCTTTAATTGGTAAGTCTGGTGGTGCTGCTGTGCTGCAAGCATTATGCAAGAAGCCAGGTTCCCTTCGCACGCATTTGGACACCATGGTTACCAGCGATGCTATGCATGAGGGTGGGGAGCACAAATCCTGAGCTTTCATCACCCCCAGAGCTGGCAGGATAATCAATGATTTGTATCCTTGCTCCAGAAGTAGGCTTCCATCTCCTCGGTGAGGCAATTAATAAAATACCAACACAGCCCTTAGAAATAGAGTCGGTTCACTCCTAATTTAGAGGCTCATCACTACACATGCTGCCTCCCAGCCGCTCTTCTGCTGCCTTAGTCACAGCACAGAAAGGAGTTGGGATGTTTAGAACATGCTGGAAGTTAAAAATCCTGCCTCTGAAATGGCAATTTCCATGTGTTAGATTAGAAGGATTGTGGCTTTCCAGCAGCAGGGTGAATTAGAAGGTGTGTTTTCCACTGAGCATTTCATGGAGGAAAACTGAGGAAACAGAGGCTCTGTAGACTCGAACCTAGTGTGGCTTCTTTTTGAGGCTGATATCAGAGACAGCAGGGAATAGGATCTCTCTGGAAATAAAAAAAAAGCATCATGCAGGTTAAGGAGTTAAGGAGAAAATATAGATCAGAATTAAAAGAATTCTCTTTATAAATGCACAAATGGAGCTTGTGGAGAGGTGGTGTGCATCTTACACGACAACAGGCTCTAGCATCAACACCATCCATCCAGGGCTTTCTTTGGTTCGTGAAATGACACAAGCTGTCTTGAGGAGGGGGAAGGAATCTTTAACTACTTCTGTGAGCTGTTGTTTCCTTCTGATCGCTCAAAGAGGTCAACTGACTGGTGGTAACTGGATGCTGCCAAGACTCACAGCTGAAAGTCAACAGACCCTTGTGAACTCTGGGTAGGAGACTGCTGCCAGCCTGCCAACCCTGATGCTCCCGAAGACAATGTCTTGCTGCCAGAGCTGGTAGCATAGCCAAGCATACGCTGAACTCAGATCTCAATGGGCTTGTGGGTTACTTCTCACCAAATTTGGGATCTCACCTCAGAATTCTGTGAGAAGCAGTCTCTTTAGGTTGCCTTCTCTGCTGAGTTCGGTAACAGCCCAGCACCAAAGCCCAGAGACACATCTCCAGTCTTAATTTTTCTTCAATTCAATCACCACGTATAACATATAAATATCTCTTTGCATTGTGTTTCAGGATTAAAAGCATCAGTGAGGAGTAGAAGCTCAAAACGAGACATGGAGAATGGAAGAGGTGTATCTCTGTTCTAAATGCAAGTGTACTTTAGCATGAGATGACTTGCAGTCCCTCAAGTCTATGGAATGGATTTGTGTTGATTATAATGGGGCAATTTAATCTGTATGGAGACATTTACTTTATAGATACCTAAAACCAGAGCAGGTGAATCCCACCCCTCATGTCTTCACTGCCAAAGAAATGTATTCATTCTTTACAAGTGAATCCCTCTTGTTCTTTTTCTTTTAGATTTGGTACCTATTTAAATATCCTAAACAATGTGAAGCAGCTCTGCCAGGAAGGACTGTGAGAGCAGGAGCACCAGCACAGACTATTCAACAGCTTTGTGAGGAGAGGTCTTTCTTCACAGCCAGATGTCAATTCAAGTTTCCACAGGTAGAAAACAGTCTGAACTGGCACCTACTGCACCCTCCATGAACTGCCATTAGTAAATTAATAGACACAGGAATCTCCAGATTTTACTGTTATCAAATTAAGTCTGCCACTGTTGCGATAATTGATTCATTTAACATTTTTATATTTAACATTTATTTATACCTTTTATTTAACATTTACAGGTATTTACCCAAACACAGATGACCAGACAGTTCAACCCTGCTTTACATAATCTTGAAGAAATGTAAAAACGAGGTGATAAAAATACAATGGATGCAGAAAAGTTATGCTGGATTGACTACCTAGGAATAATCAGTGTGCTATGTATAGAGATGCATAGATACACATGCAGCTACATTCATTCCCTGACCAAAAATGATCAAGTGGAAAATAAGGCACACTCACTCTTCTATCATACATAATATTTTCTTTTTTTTTTTCCTTCAGAGCTCAAGAGGGTATTTCTGTGAATAAACTGGGAATGATAAAAGTCCCTTTCACTCTCTGATTACTCTTTACTGACACTGCATCTAATATAAAAACAGCCCATAGCCTTTATAAAATTCAACAAAGTGCAGATTTTTGACAGCAATCATTTCTGAATTTAGTAATATTTTCTCTTATTTACAGTAAGGGGTGAAACAAGGCAGACCCCCCCAGTCCCTTTTATAAAACCTACAACTTTCACTGCAACAAAATGAAACACTACAGATTTGACAGAGTAGCAAAAGACATGATAACAATATATGTGCATTTTTGGGATGGGGGATATGAAGGAAAGAACTAATTGCATTTTTATCTTAAAAAGAAGTTAATAAATTACCATTTCAAAGTGGGATTTACATATTCTATCACTTTGCAAAGATTAGCTTTTTCTTTGATAGTTTTTTCTTTCTCATTTTATTATTCTGCCTTTTGGATGAGATACTCAAAAAAAAAAAAAAAAACCCAAAAATTCCGAAGCCCATTCCTTTGCAGTCATTAAAAGATCCTGTGGCACTTTTCACAAGAGCTGAAAGTGCTTTAAACGTCAGTGTCCTGGCAAAAGTCCAACTTGGGTAATTACATTCCATCCTGCCTCAAAGAAATCCTTTCCTCAAGCTATAATTTCATTTGGAGACATTGTTCCACACTTCTCTGCCTGGAAACGATTGCTCCGTGATCTCAGCTGCTACATCGCCGAGAGGAAATAGCTGCATTTTAGTGCAAGTAAGTGTTTTCTATATACTCACTGTCATACAGACTTCCACACTGTGCACCTGAGTCCAATACACACTGCACGAGATGTCTGCTCACAGTATGCACCTGGGTGAAGCCCTTAATATGCTACATACAGTTGACTTCCATAGGAAGTATATGGAATATTGCGCTATAGTTCATAAAACAGCAACTGGAGTAATTTGTCATTTGCTGTATATGGGCACCTTATGTTTGCCACTGTTTGTAGCAAGAAAGTTAGAAGTAAATGGAGTTGACAGATTATATCACTAATCTCCATTCTGATAAAACATTGTAATGAATGATTCAGAAATGCAAAATGGCTATAGCAGACTTTAGAGGAAAATGTTTTCCTGTAAACACAAGGCGCGTCATGATACTATTATTGATTCCTATGACAAGATCTGAGTCCGCTTCACATTGAGCATGATAAGAGGAGATATCCCAGTGTCTTTTCAGATTGTTTCCATGGAATTGAAGGTGGAGATTATGTTCCTCGTCCGCATAATTTATTCTTTCATGGAGTGGGGGCATCTTGTCTAATTTTAGACAATTGAAGGATCTGTATGTAATCTAAAGTAGGTTTCAAGATCCACTGTGCCACCAATGAACAGCAAAACTCCCATAGGTAAACCATCCCTTCTTAAGATGGGTGTTTAAGAATATGAATATACTGTCCAGCCCTTGAAGTTACTATAGATCATTTATGCATGATGCTGGACTCCTCATTGCTGATGTTGGGTGAGATGAGTTGTACCCAGAATGCAGAAAATTTGAATGTGAATCAAACCACGGGGTGTTAAAATTAAAAAAAAAAAAAGGTCTGCTGTGGCACAGCATGAGTAAATGGCGAAAGCTGTCTCCCACCCTGAAGACAGAAAGCTACACGGGAGCACAGTCCTGCCCTCTCCAGGTGGCTGAGTACCAAAGCGTTGTCATGAATCTACTTAAGGGAAATGGTTTACTGATCCAGCCACAAAACTTGTCCCCTCTGATGCCAAGGTCCTACAGACATCTCAGCGGAACACCTCTGGCTGTGTCAATCCTCAGCTTCCAGAAGTTTCAATAGGGCACTTATGTACTCACAGGCAAAGGGATTCAGCATCCAAAGCAACAAATATAACTAGAAAGAAGGGTTTTCACAGTCTTCAACAGGTGCTACATCAGAACCTAACTCTTAGCTTCCTATCTTAAGAGGGAATTTTCCTTTTTCTGGATGGGACTATGCCAGGAGGATTAAACTCCAATTTTGCCAGCTTGGAAAGGGATTATGTCCTTGACTTGATGTCACTATTTCCTTTCCCCCTAATTAAACAGAAAACTCAGCACAGGGGTAAGAATGAGAGAGAGCAAGAGGGAGAGAGAAAAGAATTAAGGAGAAGCTGACCAGAAAAGCCAAGCAGTTCGTGTCTTTTAATTTAGTATTTAAAAGCTTTTCTCTGAGTCTGCTTCTCAGAGATATGACTGTTAAAGAAAATGGATTTTCCTACTTCCAGCCAACCACAATATATATACATATTTATACACACCCACAAGCGCGCACACAGAAATGTACAGAGAGGAGGAGGAGAAAAGTTTATACTGAAAAAGATGTTGAAGTTGTATCAAAAGAATAAGATGCAGAAAGAATATTTTTCTGAGAAAATCCATTTTGTGAATCCATGACTAATCTCTGCAGAACATGCGCACACACACACAGAGAAAGGTAAAGAATGAAACAACATAGCTATACTAAAAACCATATTCAGCTCTTGGCATATATACTCAGGGTTGCAGCTAACCCCTCCAGTTTGTAAGTTGCCCATGCTCTTTTAAGCACATTTTTAAATAATCTATTTTACCACTCTGTTAGCTAAATATTGAACATCCAAACCCCACCAAAATCCAACATAGGCATCTTGCGGAGGGGAGGGTGGGCTAAAACACCAGACCAAACTAGAGCCAGGAAAAAGAGGCCACTGTAGAGGTTTAGCAGACATTCATGGTGCCATTTGCAGCTTGGATCTAAACACAGCCTTAGGACCTTCCTCTCACTCTTTGTAGAGGGCATCATTAAAGGACGGAGAGATGTGCTCAAGGAGCAAAGAGTGGGGAGGTGCCAGAAGAAAACAAATTTGGGGGTAATTAGTTGGCTGAGATTGTGATGCTCAGGCCATGAATGTGACTGTTCTCCAAGGGACCCCAGGGTCATTTGGCAGTCCCTCCAGCCCACGCAGTCTCATGAAGGTCCCCCTTGCCATTAATAAAAATTTAATTGATGAAAAAACAGGCAGAGAATCAAATAGCTTGGCTTGTAAGGGATTTCTGGAGGTCCACCCTGTCACGTGAAGTAGGGCCAGCCTCAAAGTTGTATGCAGCTTACATCCCTCCTTGGTGCAGCTTGGTTCCATGAGAAGACCTAAACCCAGGCAGGAGGGAACAATCTCTCCCTCTGCCCTAAAGCACTGGGCTATTTAATGCAGCTGGTTGACCATGACTTCTCCAGCAGAGTTTTTAAACGAACACATGCTTTCACACATCAATGTACATACACACAGACATAACTTCGTATGTCTTCTGAGGACAGATGGATACGTGTGCACAAATGAATGAATAAATAACTGTGGTGCATGTTCGCTTGTCCTTATACACATCAACAGAATAATGAACTTTCCCACAGCTTGGTTTTCTGTACAAAAGAAGCCCAGATCAAGGAGACACTGTGGGACCTGCTGTGGTCCAGGGTCACCAACAGACCCAAACCTCATGGGCTGATCAGGCACACAGTGATATGTTGGGGAAGGCAGCGCTGAGCTTGATGGGGCCATACAGGGCAGTTACCACAATTTCTCACACATGTGGCAAAAGGTCTCTGACTAGTTTTTCCACCATTTGTGAAAACCTGGAAGTGTTCAAGACCAGGTTGGATGGGGCTTTGAGCAACCTGGTGTAGTGGAGGCTGTCCCTGCCCATGGCAGGGGTGTTGGAACTAAATGATCTTCAAGGTCCCTTCCAACTCTAACCATTCTATGATTCTATGATTCTGTTAAAATTCACTCAGCTGTGGACGTGTTGCTTCTCATCTGGTAGGAGTCAGTCCCTACATCCATATTTTGTCACCTCATCTAAAGCAGCACAATTTCCCAAAGAACTGAAAAGCAGAGAGTGAAAAAAAGAAATATGGCTCCTTCAGGAATGAGGGACGCCAAGATCTGGAAAATCTGGCTTTTTCAAACAGGTCTGAAAATGTAGGTCACCTATTGCTGGGCTTGGATGGCTTCCATCCCAGCCCTTTTTCTGCTAACTCTTTAGCTAGCCCCTTTCTTTCTCCTTTTAGATCTTGCCTTTTCAAGCTCCAGCCCGCCTCTTCCCAGCCAGCTGTGTGTATGAAATGACTTTGGGACATGCTGGCAGGGAGTAGGTTTAAAAATAAACATGGTGATATTCACCAGGAAGACACTGCAGGCTGCAGACTCCTTTGTGAGTGATAAAGATTTAATTATTGCATGCTGGCCCTCCTCACCATCTTCCCAGCTGTAACAGGTGCCTGAGTTTCATCTTTCTTCCAGCTTTTTCTCAAGATAATTAAATCTTTATCCTGGAGATAGGTATATGCAGGTACGTGAGTCTCTTCCTGCTTTAAAGGGAAACTTTTTTTTTTTTTTTTATTAACTCAACTAATCAGCAGAGGAATTATACATCAACTAAGCTAGGGAGGCCACAGGGAATTCAAGGTTTTATCTGGTACTGTGTTTGCCTGTAAAATAATCCCATCCTGGGGAAACCTACTATGGTTTTGATTTTAAGCATAGGTTGTGTTCATTTTGTGATCCTGATAGCTTTATTCCACCCAACCCTGGGATTTATTTCTAATCCTGAGCGAAAGGATTTTTCATGGGAGAGAAAGGGGCTGCAGCAATGAGGACAAAGCGCCGGCCTGCAGCAGGATTTTTCCTCAGGCTCATTAAGTGACTTGGGGCATGACCCTCCATGGTACATTTTATAATGGGTCTCAAGTCACTTTGATCACAGTGTGATCACACGCTCCTAAAGTCTCTCTGTACTTCCCATCACCAGACAGTGCACTGCATGGTTTGTGAAGAAATACAGTATGGAAAACAGTGCCATTAAGACATACGGACTCCAGAAATGTGAGTTTCACACTTAACACTTCAAAGATAATAAAAGTGAATCTTTCTAGACTCTCTAATGGTGAATGGCTGGAAAAAAAATTTTTGGGGGGTACTGTGTTACCTTAACCACCCACTGCTCTCTTTACATATGTGCATTGTTCATCCAAGGAACGGTTTGATATAGGATGTCATTGTAAAGGATATATGAGCTTAAGGGGAGACAGGATATACGTATGAAAGAAAAATCAATTTTGCAGTAGTAAATACATAACAGAAATCACATTCAATACAGAAATTCCATGAGACACTAAGGAGTGTTCCCTCAGAGGAAGGACCATATGAGCTTGTGCTATTCTGATGCTGTCAGAGACAAAAAACGAGCTGAACTGAGCTATGATTTTACTCAATATGCCCATTCTTGTGTACCTATGCAAACTCTACTCTTTATGGAAATAAGGCAACCATCCTTACATCACTTCCCCGGCGTGAGAACACAGAGGTGGGCTGATTTTGGACAGATCGTTAGGTATACCTCCAGCCCCAATATTTTATCTCTATGCTTTAAAAATCCAGGTTTGAACCTTTAAGGCATATGACAAATGAAGGCAAATGATGCTTACTTCTCCCCTACTGTCCCATGCTTGGGAAAATAAGTCATTGGTAAAAAAAAACATTGACTTCAGAGGCAACAAGCCTCAGTAGGTAAATTATGGGATTCAAATGTTTCATACATAGACCTGAGAAAGTTAATTTCTTTTCTGTACCAAGGCACCTTTAGTTTCTTTCGTGCCTGTCAGTAAGGTGCTATTCGTACCGGCTACTGAATTAAGACAAGGCTGAAGATCAATAAAGCTTCAAGGAAATATGTTCCATATTTTTCTTCTTCAATGTAGTTGTTACTGGGTCTGTAAACTCTAAGTTATAGAATCAGATCCTCAGCTGTTGTAAACTGGCTTACATGGATTGTTACTGCTTACAGCTTCACTGAAATTTAGTTCAGTGGATGTACATTCCATATCGAGGTACCGTATTGTACCACCTTGATTTGCTTCAAAAGATGTTTCTGTGTGAAGTTTCTGGCAATTTCCTGAGACCCTCTGGGTAACAGAACCTAGTTCTGTTATTGCAAGCCTGTATCACCTAACTCCTTGCAGACATTTATCAAGCTCCATGAAGCCCCATTTTGACTTCTTTTTGCCCCTTTGTTCCTACCGATAATCTGTTTCAGGAACATGAGTGTGTTAATGATTAGGAACGTTCTTCTAATTGCCAGTCTAAATTTATTCATGGGCAGTTTATTCCTCATTTGCTCTTCTACAAACATTGTCTCTGCATATTTTTTCTTACTATTACCCCTTCTTGACTTTGTATGTAGTTCAGACCTTGTAATGAATGCTCCCTCTGTTACGTGCATCAATTATGGAAACCTTCTCTGAGCAGGAGCTCCACTTTGAGCGTGCAACTGGGACTTCAGTTGGTGCTTAGGCACTTTCTGAATTGGAGCTTTAAATGGTGGGGTTGTACCAATAAAAGTAAGAAATGTTCTTGACTAACCGTTTCACCCTGAAAGGGGGAAGAATGTGAACTAAAGTAATTGGAACCTGGGGAAAGGAAGGAGATACTGAAATTCTTGCTATTCTTTCTTTCCACTTTCTCTTAGTTTATCTGTGTTGCGAGTCACTGATTGTTAGAAGGGTGAATAGCTTGAGATCTTCTGTCCTTATCCTGTCTTCTGAAGCATCTACTACTGTCAGGGAAAAGATACTAGATTAGATGAACCTTTGATCTGACCTAAGCATGGCCATTTTTGGTGTTATTCACTTGTATTGGCTCACAGAGTTAAGATAAACACAGGGAAAATATAATTCAATTCACAGCAGAGAAGGGAATATTTTATTTAAAAATAAAGAAAGTAATACTAATAAAAATCAGTTGGAAGTAAGTTGTCCACTTTTAAGGAAAAAAGAGACCTTTTTTTGTTTGATGCTATTTATGCTTCCCAAAAGTACTGTAGTTTGTAGGCTTGGTCATAAATAGCACCCAGTTGAGACAATGTTTTATTACGGTGCAGGGAAAGTTGTCATTTTCACATGAGTTTTCCTCCAGAGGTGGCCGGGAAATAGAATTTCTGTCCTCTGGGAAATTTCAGCCTCTCGGAAAACAGTTTTCATTTGTCAAGTAAAATTTCAGAATTTACCACATAGTGTAAATTGCCCATCAAAACTGATTCAACCATCAAACATTTTTAGTTTGTGAAGTAGAATATTAGAGCTAATCCAGAAAAAGAAATGATGTTAAACATAGTTTTGAGACAAAATTAGAATGATTAAAATCATTTAGCAATATGAGACAGCCTTTATGAAAATAAATAGAAATGGGTTTTGATCTGTTTTTACAGTTCAAAATTGCAGTATTTCAACAGAAGTGCTTTTTTGTGTAAGAAAAAATGCTTGATCAAAAACTTTTCAGCAAGCTCTGTCTATGTGCATGGTGACCAAGAGACAAATATACCTATGCCAAAATGGGAAAGCACTAGGGGTGGCCATTTACAGAGGTCTACGGAATAGTGTTGGCTTCGGCTGGGTCCTCACCTACGGTATGACTTCAGCCACACCAGGGCTGATTGGTGACCTGGTTGAGTCTGGCAGTGAAGCGTGCTCATGTCCTCATCCCGCAGGGCCAGCTTTTTGCAGGGCACACTGGCTACTCCACACTACATGATTCTTGACTTCAGGTCTCTGAGTCCTCTGTTGGACCTCTTTGGTCTTTGGTGTTTTTTTTTTATTATTATTTTCAGTCCAGAGTGTGTAAAATAATTTAAGAGCTGTGTCATAGCACACCACAGTCACGTATTTCTAGTGTGAAATATGCCAGGCGGCGTGGCATGAGCTGGTCACAGGACAGCGCTGGGTGACTGTATCTGACTGTCTGCTACCTCATCCTATGTGTACTCTCGCTGGCATAACCTCCAGATGTCGCCTGCATCTCTACAAGCCTTTACTTGGCAAAAGCGTTTCATCTTCCAGCTGTACCATTGTGTAACAGAACATTCTATGAGGAGTCCTTCCCAAATAAACCCTGGTAACCTTTTTTTCTGCTTTTCTTTTTCTTTCACAAAGCCCACACTGTAATTCTTTGAACATGAATCCAGCAAATTTCTGTGAGACAATAGTTAGCCCTGAATGCTTTTTTTTTTTTTTTTTTAATTTTTGGGGAGTTCACCTTTCTCCTTGGTCTGCTGCTTAAACAGAGGCTGGGCTGCTAAAGGCAAAAATGATTACTGGCCTGAGGAGTAATTTTGCTGAATGGCAGAATAACAGAAGGATAGCAGTAGCCCTCCAGCACTGGCAGATGCTGATTGGAGAACAGAGGACAGAGGCTTGAACACAGCTTTCTCACAAATTAACACCTCCCTGGCACATACCTGTAATGTCCCATTGTAAATAATAAAATCTACCATAATAAAACCTGGCAGACATTTAAGAAAGACATCAGCATTGTGATATTAAATCTGATCTCTAAATCAAACCCAGAGCAGGTATTTTACATCCAGCAAACGTCACGTGAAAAATCTTCAGGGAAGGTGACTTCTAGGCAACATTTCTCTAATTTTATGCTCATTTCTGAAAGATCCTAAAGCTATGGACAAAAGCATGAGTTCTTGAGCTCACAGAAACCTGAGCTTTTGAGAGAGAAAGAAGTATTGTGTAATGCACTGTGCAACACCACTGCCAGTTCTGACATAAAAAATAGCAGGGATGTCACCATTTTTGCCAATGTCTGCAGAAAACATGCAGTCAAGCAGGTGATAGGACTTCCTCAAGGACTTTGAACATGACCATTTATTGCTTTTCCAGGTTGCTGCTCATCTCCTTTGAGCCCACCCCTCACCCATGTTTCCTCTTGTGGCTCCACTCAACTCTTCCCTTAAAGCTCCAGGCCTCAGTGCGCATCTTGCCTTCTCCTGGTTTGATTTCAGATGTTCCTGATCCTACTGTTGGCATTTCATTGACTCTGAGACAGTCCGACACTTCCTTTTTCTAAAATATCTACTTTCTTTGATTCAGTAGATAGCCTGGGTTTTGGCTCTGCTCTCTCACCCCCTGTGGCTGCTGCTTGAGCAGTTAGGCAATTTTGATGCCAACTTGGAAAACGGCATCTTTTTCTCTCTCTTTCTCATTCTGGACTTCTCAACATTGGGGTTGGTTACCTTACTCTCTTTGGGACGCCAATGAAAACCATTACTTGGATTGGGATTATTCACCCACACACCAATCTGTGTTCTGGGGTGCCTCCTCCTCCCATAAACTGCCAGCACAAAAAATGAGCCTTGGTACTTAATTTGGCCAGAATCCTGTTTGAAACTCACAAAACCTACCAAAAACCTGCTCTGAACACCACCCATTACGGAGCAAGCCTATTGTCAGGTGCTTGTCAGGAGCTAACCTAGATATTTTGCCCAGAGCTTTATGTTATAATAACTTTAATATCCCTTATGTCTGGGAAAGTGACTTAAAGCTAAAAAGCAGTCTTTAAATCCCAGAAGAAAAGAAAAAAAAAAAAAACCAACCAAAACCCACAACAGTCCTACTAAGTCTCAGCAGAGGCAGACTGCGGTAGAGTGACAGTGATGCTGCAAGGTAATGATCCCTGCCTCCAAAACCAGAGCAGATAGCAGTGGCATTTCCTCAGGTGGCATCAAGCATGGAGATTTCATTAGACTGCTTTTGCCACCCTCCTCCTTCAAGTAGAAGGTCTTCAACTGTCAGTTTGATGCCTCTGTCAGAGAGTTTTTCCTTTTACAAGCCCTTTTCTTCTCTTGCACGGAAACATCTCATTTGTGAACAGGTGGTTCAGGCTTCTTCAGCAGAAAGAGGAGGGGATGCAGCTCATTTTTCAGTCTTTTTTTTTTTAGCAGTCTTTTTTCTGTGGTGCCCATTGATAGGACGAGGGGTAATGGGCACAAACTTGAACATAGGAAGTTCCGTCTTAACATGAGGAGGAACTTCTTTACTTTGAGGGTGGTGGAGCACTGGAACAGGCTGCCCAGAGAGGTTGTGGAGTCTCCCACTCTGGAGACATTCAAAACCCGCCTGGACACTGTCCTGTGCAACCTATTGTAGGTGACCCTGCTCTGGCAGGGGGGTTGGACTAGATGATCTCCAGAGGTCCCTTCCAACCCTGACTATTCTGTGATTCTGTGATTTCCCTTTGGTGCAAATGCTGGAAGCATCTGCATGTTGTTAAGTGAGAGGCAGCGCAGGATTGTTGCTCATCACCTCCAAATGTATCTTGGGGTAGCAGCTCCTGAGGATGAGGACTACTTACAGCACAATCTGCAGAAGGCCTGCTGGTAGTTCACAGCATTTCTGCCTATTTTCCACCTATTGCATTACGCTGTTTCGGTCTGCCACAACAATTTCCAGCCATAGCGTGGATGTGGCTCCCAAAAGTGAGTGTGAAGCTGTTGTTGCACGGGAGTTGCTGCAGTGCCTGAGAAGGAGAATGGTCTCTGTTACGTACTGTCAAAGTACCTGGTAAGAAAAAGTAACCCTATTTGGGACACAGCAATTTAAGACCTTTTAAAAAGAACAAGAAGAAAGAAAATAACCTTGTTGGTACTCATTCAAAGTGAGGTATAACTCAAGGTACAAAGTGACTTGGGCAAGGTTACACAGGCTTCTATGGCAGAACAAATCACACTGAGATCTCCTTGGTTTCCGGCAGAACCATTCAATCACCAGACCATCACTTTCCACCTCCATCACCTGCCTTGCAAGGTGACCTACCAAGTCTTCGAAAAGTTCTAATCATTTGATAAAGATGAAAATGGATCCACCTTCTATGCCATCTGGATCCATCTATGTCCAACTAATGAGAGGCTGGTCTAAGATATACTAGCATTTTTTTGAGAAGTTTGGGGGATAATATAGTTGTTATCTCAGCTGTACCTTCACTGCAGGCTAGAAAGGCATCTTCTACACTGTTGCCTTGCAACAGCAAGGCTTGTGAGTATGGGGGAGGGGGCAGGAGCGTGAGACCAGGGGAAGAGGCAACCATGTCCAGCACTGGGGAAACGGGGATGAGAAGCCCCAGCTGGCCTGAGCCACCAGTCCTGGGAGCACTTAAGGAGGAGCAGGGGCAGCCCAGCTCCCTCTTATTCTCCTAGCAGATTTGCACATGCAGTGTCAGCATCGTGCTTTCAACCAAGCTGGTTAGAGTTGAAGCTACAGTTTAAAAATGCAATTCAGCAAGAGGAAGAGGCAGATGAAATGACTTGAACCTTAGCCATGCTGCACTGCAAGGACTAATTCTGCAGACTGCTGCTTTCCTGGGGAGCTTGAGATGCTACGTGTCATTTCATGCACATTTTAATATTGAAAGGGAAGCTTTCCTTTAAAAATATGTGTATCAGAGGCTTCAGCACTTTTGCCTATGTGGAGACTGTTGAAAGTACATGTTGGACTCCTCAGTCAAAACCATTTCTGGTGAACTTTCTGGAGAAAAAAGATTTTTTCTGGCTCTAATTAACTTTCTGTCAACCACTAGCAAGGCAAAAGGATAAGTACATTTTTTTTTCCACCAGAGATAAGGCTGAGAAACTGAGAACATAGCTTATGCTGACAGGCATTAGGCACTATTAGGCTGATATATCAGCCTGAGTGATGATGGCCCCATGGAAGCAGTGAACATATCACCACTTAAAGCATTTAAAACTGATCTGGACACAGCACCAGGGAATATTCTGGCAGAAACAATCCCACACTCAACTGAGGAATAAAGTAGATGGTCCAGTGATGTTGGTGCAGGGGTGTTTTGCTTCAGGGTGGGTTTTGTTTCATTTTTGGGGGTGTTCTTTTGTATGTATCTAAACGCCAAGAGCCACATCAAGAGAAATACTGAGATACTGCACCTTTCACAGAAAGACAGTGAGCACCATGACTTTGTAACAGGTCCATGAGCCAAGGCAGCCTTCCAACATGGGGTTAACTTCAAGCATGTCAGACATCCCAGTGAAGGATATTTTAGTACAGGATTTAATTGAGGGTGTCACAGAGCATTTACTAAAGAAACTGAGAAGAGCAGACAGATTAATCACTCTGATGATATTTGGGGCCAGTTTTCAAAACATATTTTAACACATAGAAGCCCCAAATGCACACTTTCTGCGCATTAAAATCTGCACATTGTGTCATTCCCGGGTGCAAACCCCATCACCTGCAACACAACTGGGATGCAAATTTTGGATGTAGCTTACGTAAAAAAGATACAGATACAAAGGAGTAATTGACATTTGTACAGGAAAATATGGTGGACAAGAACAGCTATCCGGAGTGCCCTGTTTCTCCAGAATATTATGATCATTTTAAAAGGAGTCCTAGAAAAGCAATTGCCCCAAATTTAGCTGTAACGGGATCAACTTCCCAATCTCATTTTGTTGAGCTCTATGCTATTGCCTGAAAGAAAGGGAAAATGAAGCAGGCAAAAGGGTTTAGTTAGTGAGGAGTTTAGCTTATGAAGGCAGGCTGTTAGCCTGAGGGCACCTCAATAAAACCCCATATAACATGATAGATGCTATTAAGGCAAGAGGATTTCCCCCCTAATATTCATAGGCTTCTTTTGCTTATCAGGGCAGTGATAAGACTGGATAAATACTTCCTGCATTTTATATCCTCTGACTTTATGATGGTAGCGTTGGAAGAGGCTTCCTAAACAGAAAACAATGATCGCTTTATTAAAGCCAGGGCTGCTTTTCAGTCAGGTGAGAAGAAAAATCAAGTCATACGCTAACATTTAATTCAGTCCTCTCCAGGGCCGGAGGAGATACAACCTCTCTTTGTATTATTTATATAGAAATATCCCAGGAACCTAAGGGGAGTGTGTATCTTCCACCATCAGGGAATGAACACTCTGAAGAAAGTGGCATTGCTCTGCTGGGAGAGATGGCAAAGTTTAATTACACTACTCAGTCAGGAAAAAGAATCTGACCAATCTACTATCTGCAGAAGAAACCCACGTTGAATAAAGTTTCTGACAGTAGAGAAGATAGTTTACATAACTGTTTCATGCTGATCATGCTTTTCCAACTTTTAGATTAATTTAATAGGCCCTAATTCAGATCTGCCCTTCAGTAGCTGCACAACTTTAGGCATTTTAGCGTGGTTGTCGTCCCACAAGTATATAAATGCTTTCCTAATCAGGATTATAATTTAATTTAGTATTGATGTGTTGTACTCCTGTACTTTTTTTTGCTTTTTCTTTTTTTAAAAGCTGTGGTCACTGTTAGTCATGAATCACAACCACAACCTTAGGTTCTCCCTCTGCATGGGGCTGTAGGGCTGAACAAGATCATTTTATCATTCCTAAGGCTGCAAAATTTTATGCTATTTCCAGTAAAGGCAGCACATCAGGTCCATCAGCCACATGATGGCACTGGGTTTTGGGTGCCAACAGCAAGCTCCAGGTCAAGTGCCTGAGACCTTTTAGTTATTTTAAAGCTGGTGGAAAGAACAAAATTCTAGTACCCTCATTTTGAAATTAATCCCAAATATACAACATGTCACAAAATTACTTCTGTGCTAATTTTAGTCCCTTCTGGATATGATTCATATACCTGGACATAGCTATCTGGAGACATTGGAAGGTCTCGAGGTTATCTTTCCTGACCCTCCTCCCCATGGTGCTCCAGAAAGATTTTTCTCCTTTACATCCTCTGTTCTACCTGTGAGCCCTGCAGAGATGTCTCAAACACCCTAAAGTGTCTCAAAATAATGCTGATTTTCAGACAGATGATTAAAGCTCCCCAAGGAAGGGTGCGTAGGTCCTGACCTGATGAGGGTCTTGTGGGTAGGAGGCACTGAGATTCTATATGGAGAACCATAAAAACATCTAGCAGAGAGAAATTCCTTCTTCTCAGGGCCACATGCCAATAAGAACAGCTGGAAGGATCACAACTCAGATGCGATGTACAGCAGTAAGGGTAAATGCTTGCCTGCGTCTATTACCCAGCTCACTAAGAGACACTGTGCCTTTTGCATGCTCGGCAATTAATGGAATTCGAGCTCTCCACCTCCTGTGTTAGCAGTGAGATATTAAACATAAAGGGAAAACCCCTTTTACACGACACTGGGGGAAAATCCATTCACTCCAGCAGTGCTCCTGGCACTGGTGTCGAGGCCTGAGCTTACAGACTGAGGCTGCCACGTCTGTCAGAGAGGGGAGGCCATATATCCATAACTTTCATTTATCATCTTTCTGTCCGTGCTTTTGCCAGCACTAAAGCAATGAAGGATTACTAAGCATGGCGTCAGCAAAAAGCAGATTTGTTGGCAAATAAGAGACACTTCTGGAACTGCCACAGGCAAAAAAAAACAAATCCCAAACCAAAGACAAACAAACACCCCCCAAAAAATATTAAAACCAAACCCAAACTCCTGCTGTAGTTGGAGGGTGCAGGGCACATTTACATGGTAATTGAACCTTGTAACTGCAGTGGTTTCTCCTCTGAACTGGAAGGCAGAAGCCTTTCCACAGTGGTGCTGCCTAGGAGGTGATCTTTGCCAATATCCCCTTTTGCCTATGCTCCTCTGTATATTGTCTTGAAAGCCCAGATAACATTTAGCAAACTGAGTATCCATAACTACTCACAAGGTCCTTAGAGTACCTGAATGTCTCCTTTTTACAAAAATGTCTTAGGCTTTCTCATATCCTCGAAGGGGGTCTAAATTTTCATCCTGTCCTTTGCCATCTTCTAAGAGCAACATATCATATCAGCTTGAAGGAAATTAAGGTTGTGGAAAGGAACATCTGAAATACCCTTTCCTTTTACTTGTTCTGACATGTTGTGAGAAAGTGTCTGGTTCTGGTCAGTTAGCATATGATTTACCTTTATCACTGAAAGAAGCTGAGAGTGTAGATCCACACCTGACTAACTCTCATATTAAAAGACCTGTGTCAGCTCCAGTCAAAGTCATGCAGCACCTGTAGTTAAAGGCAGATAATAACAAGTTTATAAATCTACAGAAAAGAAATACCACCAATTTAATGTGAGTTTATAATGCAAGAAAACTAATAGCACTCAATCCACATTATGTGTTTAAATAGCATCTGCCACTGCCACAGTAAAGACGGACTCCTGGGCTAAATGGACCGCTGGTATCACCCCATAGGATTTTTTTCACATCTCATACCTAACTCCTATAAGACATTTCATTGTAACATTTGAATAAGAAAGTAGAAAATTCAGAAAGCAACGTGGCACAGATCAGACAGAGCAATTGTTGGCCAGCAGGTAGTTCATATGTTGCAATTATAATGCAGAACTATTTTTAGCATTGTGTGCTGCTAGTGGAGTCTTAAAGACTGTCTTTTGTGCTCACTGTGCAGTGACCTGGAAGAAATCCTTACTGGTAAGGCTGTCAGAGGACCCATGAAGAGGAAAGAATGAATAATGTGGACTCTCCCCAGGGAAGATGCGTCTCTGAAAAAGATTTGTCCCTACCTCAATCAGGCTGAGGAAATAGTAATGGGGTCTAACCCTTGCCTGGGTTTTCCTTCAAAGAGGGAACAGGCCACAGGTTATTCCACCAAACAGCCAGGACATGTTTAGAGTTTCTACCCCTCTCCATATCCAAGCATTTGGGCTAAAAGGGCAGAGGGTTCCTTGAGTGCTTGAAGGGGTTTTTTAGGGTTAGAAAAGGTCTATAACCTATGATTTTTTTACCTACCGTGGCTGCAACTGGAAAACATGTTCCATTTACTAATATTTGTGCTACAAAGGTGTTGCCCAGTTGGAGTAACTTCAATTAGTCTGTGATTCTGCATTTGAAACGAAAAAGGTTTCAATGAGGAGCTTGATCTTTATATTTCATCAAGACAAGGTCTAGAAATGGCATAACAGGACCATGCAAAAATTCAGATGGGGGTAAAAGTTATAATAGTAATACTGTCTTCTACAGAAAGGATAATACAACAGAATCCAGTGCCTGAAAATGTAGACAAGGCCAATATGACCTTAAAGTAATTGGCCACTGGAACAATGTACCAAATACTCTCATTGTTAGATATTTTCATCTCTAAATCTGTTTATTGCTGTGTTGAAGGGTGGGTTTTTTTGGGGGGGTCGTTGTTTTTTTTTTTTTTCCTAAAGAATGTATCCCTCTGCAGAAAAATTAATATACTTGAATCAGGGTTAAGTCCGGGGAAGTCATGCATCATAGATCATAGATGTGACCAGGAAAGATCGCCACAGAAATTCCTCCTGGCTTCTAAATAAAGTTCTCTTCTAACTCTCTTCTCAGTAGCTGCACATCAAAGCACTTTGTGAAAGAGGTTGGTTGCATGAGAAATGTGGGCATGCAGAGGAAAGGAATTTGTTTCATAACAGTCAGGAGTCCAACAGCAAAACTCATCTCATGCATCTCAGGCAGAGCTTTACTCCATTCTGTCTCCAGACTCTGGGTTGCTCATCAGAAGACCTAGTTATGAGATCTCATGCCCACCCTAGTCTTGTACATTATTAACAAAGGAAAAAGTCTCTGCTCCAGATGCTGAGAGCTGAACTGTAAGGGGTTGGGAGGGAAATTACACCAGGAATATCAACGCTGCTTTGACAGATCCTTGTACCTGTAGGGAAAGCACATCTTCATATGCATTTCTGGCTTGCAACAGCTTTGTGTTTCTTTTCTTGAAAGCCAAAATTACCATCAAACAGGTTCAGGAGTTCAGTTTGGATGCTCAGAAAGCTGAATCTCATCCCAGAGGAAAAAAGAGAGGTTGGTCATGTAGCCCTGCAAGAGATTCATTTGCACGGGACTAAACACAACTTCATAGCACTAAAAGCTACAATTTTGCACAACAGAGTCGAGTAGAAATAAAAAAACTCAGATTCTTAAGAAGTGGTCAAATCAGGAGTTGCAGATTATTATTTTTTTTTCTCCTGGGAATGGAAATAGCCATTACTGTTATGCAGTGCTCAGACCAAAAATAAGATGTGACATTTTGAAATGCATATAATCTGGTAAAATATAAAATATTTAATAAATATGTAAATTGGTCAAGCTGCTTCCCCAAGGAGGAAAGCTTCAGTCGTGCTTTACAGCCCTCATTCACTTACGCAAATACTTTAAGAGGATCAAGGATGGATTTTAAATGAAGTTAAATTTTAACGAGAAATATGTAATCCTTCAAGGAAGAGATTTTGTCATCTTCATTTATAATTTCTTGCAAGTTTCAAAAGTAAGAAGTTGAAGTAGCTTTCTGAAGCTTTGTGTGTGCAAACTAAGAGAACCGAAGCAGTCCACCTGAATCCTGCAGTCAGGGATGTAACAAAATACAGAAATTAATGATCTTTTCTATTTCTCAGGGAGTTCTGGATTGTCCCAAGGATATATGTAAGTTCACTGCTCAACTCATGGCCATAGGATCCAGACAAAATCTTCCAACATTTCCTCTTTAGACAGATCAGCATATAGAAAGGAGATCCTAAGTCACCAAGACTTAATTCATGTGTCATATATCCGGTTTTGAAATCACTTCAAGTTCCATCTTCAAGTATTTAAGTGTTTTGCTTTGCAAAAAAGCTGAATCTCATTCCTCTAAAACCTCATTTCTTTAGCAGTTAGGAACTGTGTCTTAATTTTCAGGTCGAACCGATTCATATCTAAAATACACCCATTAAAAATTAATAATTAATAGTTAAATTTAAAAAAATTTAAAAAATTAATAGTTCTGTGATAGACAGAACATAGGAGAGTTTTGAGAATCTTTTCCACACTCTTAAACCAGCCCTGAGATCAGTCCTGCTTTTACGTTGTGTTCAGTTTCTGGGAAGTGCTTAAGAGTTAAAAATAGTTTCATATGACATGTACAGTGGCATGTTCTCATGATACAGGTTTTTTAAAAGCTAGTAACAATCCTGAAAAAAGCTGTGAATACTTAGGAAGCTATTGAAGGAAAAAGAAATGGTGAAGTAAAGAAAATAAGAAAGAAAATAAATCAGAAAATGCCTTTGCACTGGGGAAGACCCCAGCAAAGGGACATGCTGCATTTATATTTTGTAACCTAGTTCTGGGTTACAAGGCAGGATGAAAAACAATAAATACAGTTTGAGATTTGTTGAAGCTGGAGAGTGTTTACAAGTAATGAAAGGGTTGTTTGGGGGCTGGTATCAGCAGGCAGAAATATCCCTTGATACATGCTTTGCTCTACACACTTGTGCATTGCTTTGTTAATTTTCACCCTGTTTCTCTGAGTAATTTCAAGCTGGACGTAGTTATTCTTCCTTCTTCATGTGCTCACACTTTGGATACTGGAATGTTTGAAAGAAATTGACAAAGCACTGAAGAGAGTGTGGGGTTCAATATTTACTTTTCTCCTTCCCAGGAAAACCATTATCTCGTACTCCAGTGATGTCTGCTCAGAGACCAGCATTCTGCTGCAGGCACCCATCAACTCGGTAAAGGCCCGAAGAGATGTTGTGGTGATGAGGAAAGTGGAATGGAGTGAGAATACTTTCTTTTATTCGAAAACCAAACTAAATCAGCATTAACACCACATAATTCGCACAGCACAGTAGCTAGATTTTCTTATTTTCTCTGACATCACCTTTGCTGCCTATGCAAGGAAAAGAGTGAAGACAGACTGTGAGAGGGGAAGGTCTGAGAGATCACAAGCCCATGACGATCTTTATTTTCTGCCTCAAAACCAATAGTTTCATAGAATCCATTTCACTATTGTATTTATCAGTTTACTGTCATATTGTGTAAAGTTTTCTGGAGTGTGGCATATGTCCCATTGACAATACACTGAATACCAGTTTCTTGATGTACACTCTGCAGTCAGAATCACGGCTTCACCACCACGTAGGCATGTTGCTCATCTCTCACTCTGAACTCAGTAGGCAGACACAATTTCTACAGACCAGAGATAAAGACGAAGCTTGGCACTCCTACAGGTATAGATGAGGTTATTACTGCCAAATTCACTCTCCCTACACAGGTGTGCAAGATTCATATAGATACTTACGGAAAGTTTCATCTCTCCTCACTTTAGCAGTTCAAAAATAATTTATACAATGTGTTTGGGCAACTAAACCCTCACAAGTGTCAGTGGAGAGAGTCACTTCTGGAGCAGGGTCAGCAGTAGGTAAATCATTTGCCTTGTGGCCAACCTTCTCAACCTTCAGGGAGCTGTTGGTGAGGACTAAATTAATGTCTAGGTCAGACCAGATGCGTATCTTCTACCTGTCCAAAGTTCAGCACAATGCACCTAAATTCAAGAGGTTTGCACGAAATTCGAAATACTCGCTGTTTAGAACTGACATTCCCCTTCCCCCAGCTCCCTTGGTCAATGGGGATGTGTGAGCAATTAAGACGAAATACTACACATTCTTGGTTTGCTCAGGTTTTTTATTATTATTATTTTGTTCAAATTCCTATCTTTTCAAAGTTTTTTTTTTCTCATGGGGGGGTGCAGAAACCTTCACGTCTATAGTCACTTACCATCTCCCTGCATCTCATCTGTGCCTGTGCAGAGCAGTACACAAGATTTCTTCTTTGATGTAGTTGTAGCCCGATAGCAATGTGAAACTAGAGAGTGCTGTATATGTAAGTAAATGCCTAGTGAAAATTAGTTACACAGGCTGGCAGTCAAGCAGTTAAACCAGGCGTGGAAATGGTTTGCAATCTGTTCCACCAGTCTCTCAAGTTTCCATTGTCAAAGTGGGATTATTTTTCAGCAAAACGGCCGCCCTCCAGTACCAGCCTCGGGAATCAGTGTAATTAAAAACAACAAAAAAAAAGTTTTATTGCTTTTAAATATATGTCTAAGCTACCGGGGAAAGGGAAGAAGAAATCTATTGCGAATAAGAATACTTCTCGTTACTATTCACACTTATCAGTCTGCATCCAGTCATGAGCCGAAGAAGCTGGGTTTGATCTCTTGTACTTGAGATGGTCTTTGCTGTTTAAAAAGGAATACATCCTCAGTGTTTATTCATAGTGACAACAAAATGCTCCTCACCGCTGGGAACCGCTGGGCCACTGGGAAGAACAGAAAGGGTGCAGCTTTCCTCAGCTGCAAGAGCGGCCTCACTTGGTGCTGCTTGAGAACAAATATCACCGCTTTTAACGAGTGTCTCCCATGACCTACCTCAAGGACACCTCATTGCAGAAGGGAGCAGGGATGCTGTTTTCCCAGTTTGCCATGTGTAGGGTGCCTCATAATGGGATTTCATGTCAGACCTTGAAGTCTGGGGGAAGTTTAATAAGCATAAAAAGCTAACCTGCTATCCCCACTTTACCCTCAAATCTGCTTTCTCAGGAGAAGGGCAAACTGCCTCTGCTCTAGGTTGGCCTGAACACTCAGAGCAATCAGGATTATATCTTTGTGACAGTTAAGCCCTGTCTTTGAAAGGGAATTGACTGTTCCCTAAGCAAGCAAATGACATGTAGTGAGGATAGAGAAAAACTCAGGAAAAAAAAGTTTCAAACTTCAGTATTACTTCAGTCACCTTCCATCATGACCATGAGCCAGCAATGTGCCATTGTGGCCAAGAAGGCCAATGTTCTCCTGGGGTGCATTAAAAAAAGCATGGCCAGGGTCGAGGGAGGTCATCCTCCCCCTCTGCTCTGCCCTGAAGAGGTCATATCTGGAGCACTGTGTCCAGTTCCGGGCTCCACAGTTCAAGAAAGAGAAGGAGGTACTGGAGAGAGTCCAGCGGAGGTTACAAAGATGCTCGAGGGACAGGAGCACGTCTCTGGTGAGGAAAGGCTGATAGACCTGGGTCTGTCTAGCCTGGAGAAGGCTGAGAGGGGATCTCATCAATGCTTATCAATATCTAACAGGCAGGTGTCAACAAGATGGGGCCACACTCTTTTCAGTGGTGCCCAGTGACAGGACAAGGGACAATGGGCACAAACTGGAACACAGGAAATTCCACCTGAACATGAGGAAAAACTTCTTTACGTTGAGGGTAGCAGAGCACTGGCACAGGCTGCCCAGAGTTGTGAAATCTCCTTTTCTGGAGATATTCAAAACCCACCTGGATGTGTTCCTGTCCGACCTGCTCTAGGTGAACCTACTTTGGCAGGGGGGTTGGACTAGGCGATGTCCAGAGGGCCCTTCCAACCCCTGGCATTCTGTGAATTTGTGATTCTGTGATTTGAAAGCTTCTGCTGTGTGCACAGATGAATGTACTTCCTACCCTCTTTAATGTCCAGCCTCAGAATACAGGACAAATTAAGAAAAAGAGAAATCCACCAAGAACCACAGGAGGTGTCTGCTCACACAATCTGAGAGCCACAAGTCACTAGAGACTGGGAGGCTGTTATGGGGAAACAGCACTTGACTGACCTTTGCTTATATTCCTAACCATCTGCAACTAGTCAGCATCAGGGACGTGATCATAGAATAGAATCATAGAATCGTTCAGGTTGGAAGGGACCTTTAAGATCGAGTCCAACCATTAACCTAACCTGACAAAACCACTTCTAAACCATATCCCCAAGAACTACATCTACCCTTTTTTTAAAAACCTCCAGGGATGGCAAATCCACCACCTCCCTGGGCAGCTTATTCCAATGCTGGATAACCCTTTCAGTGAAAAAATTTCTCCTAATATCCACCCTAAACCTCCCCTGGCTTAACTTGAACCCGTTTCCTCTCGTCCTAGAATGATGCTGAAGGACAAGATCCAATGGTCTCAGTCAGTCTTTCTTATGCTATTTTTCAACACCAACAGCTTCAGCGTGATGTTGATTTTCCTCCTAGTTTCTGCAGAAATACAGCTACTTCCAGGGAGGATGTTTTAGGGCAGTCAGTAATTCCACTGCACAGCTTGAATAGGAACTGAGGAATATTTTTATGCTGTTGCAACAAGAGACGGAAAATCAGATAGAGATAATCAAATCAAGCAAAGTGGATTTAGTGAGGATATGAAGGCTGCAGCTTCTGATTCCGACAAGAACAGACCATGACTACTGAATTTGAATGGCCAAGGTTATTGGGGTAAATCTTCCTGCTGCTGGAACTAAACTGTGACTTTGGTCCAAAAAGAAAAGCAAAGAACAGAAAGAAGATGCGAACAACATCTGAAAAACACCCACCTGTGTCTCTACACAAGAGAGCAGGGCAAGAAAATTCAGCTGGTGGGTCCAGAAACATCCTGTAATGGGAGCTGGCAGTCATTAGGCATGCTGTAAAGGTTATTGTCATCAGTTCGTACCCAGTTAGCCATCCTTCCTTGACTGCCAACCAATGCCTGCATGCGTATGTATGGGGAGGTAAGTCTCCCAACCACTGAGTCATGGGCAAGCAGATTTTTACAGTACCCCATGCCTGCAGGGCTGAGACCACTGTCCACAAGAGCATGTTTGGCAGCACCATCAGAGTCAAAAGCTCCCATCTCCCTTCAGACAGCAGGCAGCAGTTTAATTCCCATCGCTTCATGGAACCATGTTGCAAACTGAATTAACTAAACATCTGCAAGGGTAGAAAAATAAACAAAAAACTACCCACAAATCCCCTAAAATGCATCAAAGTCTTATTTTTTGAGCCAGCTTACTTCATTGACCTGTTTTATAGCTGCATTGACATAGATAAGGAGTTAAAGTGTGTTCCTGGAGAGGAACAAATGATTGGAAGCCGGAAAAGATGGAAACCACATAAATCCACTTTGCCACAGAGAACTTACAGGTGTGGAAGAAAATCTGATGAAATGTGCATGTCTTGAGAATTAAGTCCTTAAATTTATATGATATTGACGTGCGGAAGACAGACTCCACAACTGAGAAGGTTATAAGGTAGGTATGTTTATTCAGTGCTGGGCAGCACAGGGGGGTCACCCCACCACAATCATGCATGCCTACCGCAGCAGTTCACCTTGTATTTATGCAGCAAAGTGTTACATATTCATTACACATTACAAAACGCCTATACATATGACCTTCTCCCGAAAAGGTGGTCTTTATTACAATGAGTTCCGAGAAATCATTTCCATAGTCTCCACCTTTAACTCCTCCCAGCAGTGCACGTGCAGTGTCTCCTGGTGGTTGTGGGCCGGGGTCTCGAGGATGAAGGCCATATGTCTTCCTCACTATGCACTTTCACCTTTTCCTCAAAACTTACTGCGGTTTCTTTAGCAAGGTCAGTCATGACTGTTCTGCTTTCTCAGTAAGTTCCTTCCACTAGTTCATGTTTAAACATCCTATACAATGGCCAAGGTTATAGATATATGGCTTGAATTGAGCAATGCTTCTGCTATTACAAGGTTATAGATATTTGGCTTAAGTTGAGCAATGGTTCTGCTATTAACCCTTAAGTGTTAGTTCCCTCTATCAATGTTACCTATAACAAAGTGCTATTCCAGCTTTATTCCTGACAAAATAAACTTTCCAGACAAGTATTTTCTAAGAAACAAAGGGCGCAATGGCCACCAACACCACCCTTACCAACTTCTTCACATAAGCATGTTTTGATTATGTGAGTACAGCCCTGCTCTCATGCAATTAAAAAGATATATGACTTACTACACTGTCCTCCGCCCTGCTAGCCTGCATCATTCTGTCCAATTTAGCCATGCTCATGGAAGGAAAAAAACAGTGTGTAGATCCTTCTGGATAATCCCCCACCATATTCCAGCCCCCATTTGGATACTGGCTCCAGTTTCGCCAACAGCTGTGGATCTGTTACCTTTCATCCAAGAGCAGGAATTGTTAACTGAGACTATTCCTGAAGCAGCCTGCTGGTGTTGGTGTTATAGAACGGTTGGGAAAGAGATGCTGCTATTCTTGTGTAAGACCTGAGCAGCCCAAGCAGTAGATATTGAGATATATATATACACACGACAATATAATATATATGTATTACATACATAACTATGTATAATATTACATTATATATAACATATTTATATATTGTCCCTGTGTATGTGTGCACATTTATGTATTGTAGATCAATACATAAAACTTCAGGAAAATAGGGAATTATCTGGGAAAATAACCATTATTTTCTCATCACAGCAGCTTTTGATCAATAGCATTTTATAGTCCCTTCTTTTGATCTGTTTTAACGTTTCTTTCTTGGAGGAGCTGAAGAACACTCCCACTCTGAAAACTGACTAATGCATTAGTGACAACCTACATATCAGGAATTTACATATGGTTGCCTTAAGGTTTAATTCTGAAAAATTTGGAATCCACAAGTATTACTTAGAATTCTCAACATTTCTGGTTTCCACTATCTGACCTGGGTCTTTGGTTCGATGCAAAGGCAGAAGGAGGCACACTGCCAATCTGGCTTATGACAGAGGATCACGGCCCAGGTCCTGTAGTCTAAAAAGAGGTGACAGAGTTATAAGAAATTTTTTAGCAAGACAATGCCCAAGGCCAATCATCCAGCAGGAGTAAATCAACAGTTAGGAATTTGGCCCTGCATGTGCAAGTTAATATATAATACCAATATATAAAAATATTTCAAGTCTGCATCCACTAATCGCTAAATGAAATTCAAGTGAAAAATTGAAAGCAAAGGAAACACCACTATAAAACTTTTCTTTCTTTTCTTTTTTTTTTTTTTTTTGCTTTTTTTCTAAGCTGCTGTGCAGGTGCTCCACTCTCCAGAGGAGAAAAATGTTTGACAGCAAAGGATATTTGTGTTGGCAGTATCACCTGATCCATGTTTCAGAAGCCAAATTGAAAACATATTTTCACAAGGTACAGCCGTAGATCATTAGAAGAAGCCAACTTCTGTGGGCTGCACAAGTATGTCTGAGAGAGAGCAGATGTGTAAATTAAAATATACCCAAAACCTGACAGAAATATATTTGGGGATGGAAAAGTTCAGTAAGGGCAGCAGATTTTTGTGTTGCCATCTCTGCTAACAGTCCAGGATTGGCTCTGTGTGCTGCAGTATATTATTATATGATTGAGCTTTGCTGTTCCTTCTGCAATGAAAGCTCTACCCGACCTTTCTTCCCACTGCTTGGTTTCCTGCTGTTAGTAAAGGATAATCTTATTTCTCAGCACTTGTTCTCAAGTGTACATCGCATGGTCCTCCCTGGGGACCCACATCAGCATAGATATAAAATGACCTGCAGAGAAGGACTTGGGGATACTGGTACATGAAAAAGTGGGCATGAGGCAGCAATGTGTGCTTGCAACCCAGAAAGCCAGCTGTAACCTGGGCTACATCAAAAGGAGCATGGCTGGCAGAGCAAGGGAGGTGATTTTGCCCCTCTACTCAGCTCTGGTGAGACCCTACCTGGAGTACTGCATCCAGCTTTGGAGACCCAAACATAAGAAGGACATGGATCTGCTTAAGCAGATCCAGAAGAGGCCAGGAAAATGGTGAGAGGGCTGGAGCACATCTCCTATGAGGACAAGTTGAGACAGTTGGGGTTGTTCAGCCTGGAGAAGAGAAGACTCCAGGGAGACCTTATTGCAGCCTTTCAGTATATAAAGTGGGCTTATAAGATGGAAAGAGACTTCTTATCAAGGCCTGTAGTGAGAGGACAAGGGGGCAATGGTTTTATAGTGAAAGAGGGTAGATCTAGACTGGACTTAAGGAAGAAATTTTTTACATTGTGGGTGGTGAGACACTGGAACTGGTTGCCCAGACAAGCTGTGGGTGCTCCATTGTGGGAAGTGTCAGGTTGGATGGGTCTTTGAGCAACTAGTTGAAGATGGCCCTGCTCATGTCAAGGGGGTTGGATTAGATGACCTTTAAAGGTCTGTCCGAATGATCCCCAGGCAGCTGGAGAAATGAACAGGCTCCTAACCTGGTCCCCTGGGACTAAACTAGAGGAAACGGCCTCAAATTGCACCAGGGGAGCTTTAGATTGGATATTAAGAAAAATTTCTTTACCAGAATGGTTGTCAAACATTAGAACAGGTTGCCCAGAGAAGTGATTGAGTCACCATCCCTGGAGTTATTTAAAAGACATGTAGACGTGGTGCTGAGGGACATGGTTTAGTGGTGGACCTGGCAGTGCTAGGTTAATGGTTGGATTCAATGATCTTAAAGGCCTTTTCCGACCTAAACGATTCTATGACTTTTTGATTCTGTGATTCTATTCCTGGGCAGTGTAAAGAAGAGGCACTGTCTCCTCTATGTGGATCTGATCAGTGGTTCTTCCTCTTAAGGTCTTCCTGCTTGCAATAAGATCGAGCAAGCAAGATGCTAATCAGTGCAAGATGAGTACTTTGCCAAAACAGGTCACACTTCCATAAAAAGCATGATTCATTCTCAGTCTGAGATGGCAAAGGCACAACATCCCACTCTTATAGATGTGAGAAATTTTTAAGGGTCACTACCACAGGCTGTCCCCCTTACAGAGAGAACTCCTGTGTTTTCTTCATTCTCTAGAGGTATGAAAAGAGGTACCACTACCAATCTTGTCTGTAGGTAGAAGAAACACACATCATGTGTAAAGCCAAGAATTTATTGTTGATATAATTGAAATCATAACAGTCTAATTCAAGAATCATTACTTGTCTAATGATTGTGGAAACAAAGAAAAAAAAAGCAAGAATACTTCAGCAGAAGTCTCAATACTAGTAACAATGCAATTAAAAATTTAATACATCTACTTCTTAGTTTCTATACTTTTTCCTGATGTTATGCTCATCCTTCCACTGCTCCTCTGGGTCTTAAAATTGTTAGCTTCAGACTGCTGAGGAGGGTTGTTGTGGAGTCTGGAGGGCTTCTGGGGTCTTTTGCTGGGAGGAGAAGGATATTGATGGTTTCTTCTCCCTCACTCTGGGATTCACCCCAGGGTCATTTTTACACATTTGCTATTCTCTTTCTTCATTGCCCTATAGCTCCATGGTACAGCCAAATTCGCTATATATGGTGCCTCTGACGTAGGTTAGATACTACTCTCTGTACTCTTTGTTACCCCTAAACACAATTTCATATCACTCCAGGTCTTTATTTCTTTAAGATTAGGGGACAACAGGAAAGCCTTCTCTAGGTATATCAGTGACAAAGGAAGACTAGGGAAAATGTGGGCCTACTCTGGAAGAAAACGGGAGATGTGGTAACCTGGAACATGGAGGAGGCTGAGGTACTCAATCACTTTTTTGCCTCAGTCTTAGCTGGGAAGGTCTCTAACCACACTGCCAAAGTTGCAGAAGGCAAAGGAAGGGACTGGGAGAATGAGGTACCGCCCACTGTAGGAGAATACCAGGTTCAAGACCAGCTGAGGAACCTGAAGGTACACAAGTCCATGGGACCTGATGAGTATAAGCTGTAAGTCCTAAGGGAACTGGTGGATGAAGTTGCCAAGCCACTATCCATCATATTTGAAAAGTTGTAGCAGTCTGATGAAGTTCCCACTGACTGGAAAAGGGGAAACATAACCCCCATTTTTAAAAAGGGTAAAAAAGAAGACCCGGGGAACTACAGGCCAGTCAGTCTTACCTCTGTGCCCAGCAAGATCACAGAGCAGATTCTCCTGGAAACTCTGCTAAGACACATGGCAAATAAGGAGGTGGTTGGTGACAGCCAACATGGCTTCACTAAGGGCAAATCATGCCTGACAAATTGGGTGGCCTTTTACAACAGCATTACAGTGCTAGTGGATAAGGGGAGAGCAACTGACATCATCTACCTGGACTTGTGAACAGCATCTGACACTGTCCCACATGACATCCTTGTCTCTAAATTGGAGAGACATGGATTTGACAGATGGACCACTCAGAGCATACAGAATTTGCTAGATGGCCACACTCAAAGAGTTATGGTCAATAGCTCCATGTTCAAGCGGTAAGCAATGATGAGTGATGTTCCTCAGGGATCAGTATTGGGACCGGCATTATTTAACATCTTTGTTGGTGACATGGATGTTGGGATTGAGTGCACCCTCAGCAAGTCTGCAGACAACACCAAGCTGTGTGGAGTGGTTGACACACTGGAAGGAAGGGATGCCATCCAGAAGATGTGGACAGGCTTGAGAAGTGGGTCTGTGTGAACCTCATGAAGTTCAACAAGGCCAAGTGCAAGCTGCTGCACATGGGTTGGGGCAATCCCATGCACAGATACGGGCTGTGCTGAGAATGGATCAAGAGCAGCCCTGAAGAGAAGGGCTTGGGGGTGTTGGTTGATAAGAAGCTCAACATGAGCCGCCAATGTGTCCTTGCAGCCCAGAAAGCCAACTGCATCCTGGGCTGCATCCCCAGCAGCGTGGCCAGCAGGTTGAAGGAGGTGATTCTGCCCCTCTACTCTGCTCTCATGAGACCTGACCTGGAGAACTACATCCAGATCTGAAGCCCCCAACATAAGAATGACATGGACCTGTTGGAGCGGGTCCAGAGGAGGGCCACAAAGACAATCAGAGGGTTAGAACACCTCTGCTGTGAGGACAGGCTGGGAGAGTTGGGGTTGTTCAGCCTGGAGAAGAGAAGGCTCCGGGGGACCTTATAGCATCTTTCCAGTATCTGAAGAGGGCCTACAAGAAGGCTGGAGAGGGACTTTTTACAAGGGCATGTAGTGATAGAACAAGGGGGAATGGCTTCAAACTGGAAGAGGGGAGATTTAGAACAGATATTATGAAGAAATTCTTCACTATGAAGATGGTGAGGCACTCTAACAGGTTGCTCAAGGAAGCTGTTGAGACCCCACCCCTGGAGATGTTCAAGGCAAGGTTGGATGGGGCTTTGAGCAACCTGGTCTAGTGGGATCTGTCTTTGCCCATGGCAGGGGGGGTGGAACTGGATGATCTTTAATGCCCTTTGCAACCTAAACCATTCTATGATTCTGTAAGTGACCATATGGGTCGCCAGTGCCAAGCCCATGTCCCATCTTTTACCATACTGTACATGTACTTCTCTGTGTCACATCCTGTGTATTCACTTCTCTAGGCCTCTGCTGCCATGCTAAACCTGTATTTCTCTGCACTGTGTTAGAGTCATAAATATCTCATTCTACACGGAATAATTCCTTGTTACTGCTGTCTCTGCAAAACTCTGGTTGCACAATGTAAAGACAAACACAAGCAGAACAGATTAGCCGTAGACACCTGGTCAGTTAGAAAAATTGCTGTTATAGTTAAACCATGTAAAAAAAAAAGCTGTAGGCAGGTTAGGAAAATTTCAGACAGAGCAAACCTGACAAGGCCTTGCAATCTCAGTACAAAGCTTATGGCCCATGACTACCAATACTTTATTGCAGGGCTATTTACTAGCATACATGCTTGCTTCTGTCCCACGTGGCCTATCATGAGCATCATGGTGACACCTGGTAGTCCAGAAGGTGCTTCAGGTAACATCATTTTTCTCCCATGTCAGAGACACACGTGGCAGCAGGCACCGATTTTGTCACACAAAAAGAACATTCTCTTTAGGGGAATTCAGACTTACTCATTTTCTAGCACTGTGTAGAGAGACACCTTGTTTCACTTTTTAACCCTATTATACTTTAGAGTAATTCTCAAGGATTTCATTATATATGTCAGGAATAAATCTCTGAAGAGAAAGATATTAAAATATGGCAAATGAAGGATTCTTGTCATATCAAGAAAATAGAAAAGTAACTCAAGCATTACTAACTTTAGAGAGTTCAAGCCATTCTTGACATGAGAACATGAAATTACTTCCATTTGGTTTGCAGGCTGGAAATTTACATTTTGCTTTGAAAAGACATTGTGGGTTTTTTTCCTACAAAGCAACCAGTAGTCTGTATTTCTTTAATAAGTTTCTCTACCTCTCTTTTTCTTACAGTAGCATTTTCTTGATTATATTTCTTAATATATTTATGTGTTGACCTATCACATACCTAATACAATATTCAGAATCCAATCCACCTTGCCACAACTTTTAAAGTACTTATGATAAGCCTTTAATACTATCAAGTGTTTTAGAGTCTGATCAGAACAAAAATCCAAACTACTCTGATTAAACACATACTTGACAGTATTTTGAGTTTCAGACCACCCTTGCTTGCTTTTAAAAAGTTCATTGATTTTTCACAGTATTTCCAAATGCAGAAAAAAATCTATTAGATATATGAGAAAGTTGCTTGTTAATCATAATTGTTAGCATTAATGATGGTACAGTTATTAGATGCTGGAGATAGCTAGAAAAGAAACATCAGTCCATCCAGTTTGTATCTTCTGAATCAGAGAAGTGCATTGATCAACAGTGCCATTTATTTTTAATTCTCTATGAAAATATTTCACTATGTCTTAATAAATTATATAACATTGAAATCCAAATACTATGAGAGTTTTAACATTACTTTTCCAGCTGAGTTTTTTCTTCATAGCCATTTACCTCTCTGGAACTCCCCACGTTTCTTAGTTGGTTTCTACGGCTCTTCCTAACAGTGGTCCCATAAGTGGTGGAGATCCGCAGCAGCACAGACAAAAGGGTAGACGTGGTACTTGGGGATATGGTTTAGGGGTGGTTTTGTCAGGTTAGGTTAATGGTTGGACTCGATGATCTTAAAGGTCCCTTCCAACCTTAACGATTCTATGATTCTATAAATCTGCACAGTGTCACACGGAGCCTTTTCACCTCATTGGTGGTGCTGCCTCAGAAAAATCTTTCCTCAACAGACTAATGAGGCCCAGATTTAAAGGAAATTTGGACATCTGAATTTCAGCAAAATAAAAAATGCCGTCACAGTTCAAGCACTCCCAGTTGCAGCTGTCAAGAAACTGCATGAGTATGGAGAGAAATGTAACTTTATGATTGCTGTATTTATATATTTCTCTGTTAGCATCTACTATTACACATCACTAGAAAATAAATGCTGGACTCAATAGCACCTTAGTCTGACCCAGAGAGAGGCTTTCAGAGAATCACAGGATGGTTGACATTGGAAGGAACCTCTGGGGGTCATCGTGTCCCATTCCTCTGCTCAAGCAGGGCCACCTAGAGCCAGTTGACCAGGACCATGGCTAGACATTCTTTTAATATCTCCAAGGATCTCTACAATCTCCCTGGGCAACCTGTGCAAGTGCTCACACTCTCACAGTAAAAGAATGTTTCCTCTTTAGATGGAATCTCTCATGTCTCAGATTGTGCCCATTGCCTCTGGTACTGGCACTGAGCACCACTAAGAAGAGTCTGGCTCCATCCTCTTTGCACCATCCCTTCAGAAGGAGGTGCAAAATGTATTTATATACATTAATAAAATCTGCCTTGAGCCTTCTGTTCTCCAGGCTGAACAGTCCCACCTTTTCATCTTTCCTCATATGTGAGGTGCTCCAGTCCCTTAATCATCCTTGTGGCCATTCATTGAAATATCTCCAGTATGTCCATGTCTCTTTGGTACAGAGGAGCCCAGAATTGGACACAAGGCCTCACCAGTGCTGAATAAAGGAGAAGGATCACCTCCCTTAACCTGCTGGAAGTACTTTGCCTAATGCAGCTGAGGATACCATCATCTTCTTTGCAGCACAGGAATGTTGCTGGCTCATGTTGAACCAGGACCCCCAGATCCTTTTCTGTCAAGCTGCTTTCCAGCTGGGTGGCCCCCAGTGTGTATTGGTACATGGGGTTGTTGTTGTCCAAGTGCAGGACTTCTCATTTCCCCTTGTTGAACTTCATGATGTTTCTGTCAGCTCGTTTCTCCAAATTGTTGAGGTCCCTCTGGATGGCAGCATGACCCTCTGGCATATGAGTCAGTCCTCCCAGTTTGGTGTTGTCTGCAAACTTACTGAAGGTACACTTTTCCACATCATCCACATCATTAATGAAAATCTTAGACAGGACTGGACCCAGTATTGACCCTGAGGTGCACCATGAGTCATTGGTCTCCAACGAAACTTTGCACCACTGATCACCACCCTCTGGGCCATGTCCATTCAGCCAGTTTTCAATGCACCTCACTGTGTTTTTATCCAGCCCATGCATCAACAGCTTTACCAAGAAGATCTTATGTGAGACAATGTCAATGGCCTTCCTAAAATGCAGATAGACAATATCCACTCCTCTTTCCTCATCTATCTACTGTTTTCCCCTCATCTACCAGACCAGTCACTTTGTCATAGAAGTTTATCAAGTTGGTCAAGCATGACTTCTCCTTGGTGAAGACATGCTGACTACTCCTGATGATTTTCTTGTCTCTTACGTTTCTGAAAATGGTTTCCAGGATTAACTGCTCCACCACCTTCCCAGGAGTCAAGGTAAAGCTGACCAGCTTGTAGGTCCCTGGGTTCTCCTTCTTGATCTTCTTGAATATGGGTATGATATTTGCTTTCCTCCAGTCTTTAGGCACTTCTCCTAACCACCATGATCAAAGATGCCCCCTTCTTTGTATCCTTCTGCACAAACTCCTGCACGGACTGCTGCATTTGTTGGCTGCCTCTTTTAAATCGCATAGCAGATCAAATCCTTGACTCCTCTATCTCAGTTTCTTTTTTGACCTTGTTTTTCTTTGTTGTGGAGGTGTGTATTCTTTGGGAAATAGTCTGTGCCTTGCTACATCAGCTATACCTATATTATGACCATAATTTGGTATAGATAATGTGCACCTCAAATAACCTGTACCCAAATTAGCTCAAAGACAAGCCAGGAATCACCATGAGAGGCTAAAAGAGCTCACGGGAAACAGGGCCTTTGGCAGAGAAGAAGGAGGTTAGGAGGAACAAGGATTCTAAGACAAATTTCCATGGCTTGCAACCATGTCTATAAGTCACGTTGCTGTTTGTATCAGGCATCTGTTTTTTCTTTCTATGTGCAAATATAATGCTTTTAATCAATATTGTAAAAGTGGTGTAAAGCTTGCAAAGTGGTGATGGCTCAGAAGCTCATCTCTGGGTTAAGAAGTTGCCTCTTCTAACAAAGAACAAAGGGTTCTGCCACCAAATTACTTTCACATAAGAGACAATAAATGTCAGGAAAGTGAAGAAACAATGGCACAAGAAAAGGATTCACAGTGCATAGCCTGGAGTCCTGAGTTGCTATTGTAATTTAAAGGACTAATTAATTTAAACTGCTGTCCTCCCTTTCTGTTTTCAAAAATGTCAAAGTCCAAAGCAGCCTGAAGTAAAATCTGTCCATCATTTTGCAGTACACTGTTTTCTATTCTTTAGTTATATAGCACTGGTTTTCAAACCTCTGTTCTCTGTCTTGCTTTCCTTCTCTGCTGGAACTCTAGTGTGAATGTGCATTTATTTCCATTTTTGGAACCTAATCTCCCTGCCTGGCTGTGATTTATCACTACAGCTGGTCCGACAATAATTGTTCTATTTCTTTTAAGCATACTTTTATCTCCAGTAGCATTCACTTAATGAAAGCAGAGATTTTGGGTTTTAAATATGTATGGGGGATGGATACATAATGAATATTTATAGATATTTAAAATATTTAGAATGTTCAAAAATATGTTTATATTTTTTTCTCCTTAGCATAATTGCATTTTTATAGTGTTTTCAATACTAAAGCATTTTTGCTCTACTTTGGCATTTATCTTGCTCTGTTGTCCTTTTTCCATGTATCTGTTTGACTAGACCTTTTAATAGTTCAAATCTAAGACTCCTAAACAAACCAGAAATGCTTCTCAGCTCACAAATACTCCAGGAGGTAATAAGGTCAGATGAATATTGAGGTTTCTTTTTTCTTTTTCTTACAAAAAGCATTTATTTATTCTTAAGAAAACTCTCCGCCTACTTCCATAAATTGCCACGGAAACTTGTAGTTCTGTAAACTGTAGCAGATACATAGTAAATACAAACTAAGTTCAGTACTGAGAAAACTGAACCCCAGATACCTAAATTCAGCTAGGTTATTAACAGCGAATGGTGATTATTTTAAATAAATTGTTTCTTTGGAGACAAATTAAAACACGTGGGGCTTGGGTTGTGGGTTTTTTTCCTGATTTGTGGCAGGATTTTTCTGACCACAGTTTAGCTCCCTGAAAATGACATACCTCATTTAATGCAGCCCTATAAGCTAGCTTCTACATTTCTAGCACAAAAAGATGCAGCAGAATGTGCTCTGGAGATGTCTGTGCCTGTGCCTCTGTACCGAAGGTTTGTGGAGAAGTAGCTGCGAGGAGACACCTAACTTTTCAATAGCCAAAGTGAGGTGACATGACTCCTGGTGAGAGCTCTGATCCAGAATTAACATTCTCAGGGATTTTATATATTCTACTGATTTTTAATGAATAGTCTAACTTCTAAACTTTATCCTGACTTCATTTTACTTTTTATTTTAATGAGTTACAATACCACAAATGTAATAAACAGTTATAATTATACTGACTACTTTATGATAAACAGCCCCTGATTCAATATTAGTAGAACTGCTTTTTAGACTGTAAAATGCATCGCACTCTACTCAAACTTAAGCGAAATACATTGTGCCTGCAGGATCTGAAGAATAAGGAAATTCTTTATATATTAAGATATTTATCAATATTAATTTTGAGAACTGCATTAGTTATATGTAGTTTGTACTCTATGTAGTGCATTACACATAATTATATCACTTATAAGTATGCAATGTAATTATGAATATACACATTAGTGTGCACATATCTGATGCAGGCAGAGATACATGACTGCTTACTGTAAGATTAGGTGCTGAGCTATTACTTCAATGTCATTGTGTGGCCCTCAGTCCTCAAAGGACAAGTCTGTCCTGTCACTCCTTCCATGCTCTTTATAAAATTTTATAGTCCCAGCTTTGAAAAAATGTGACTCTTACAGACTAAAAAAATGATTTAAACAATTCTAACCATCAGTGAAATGTTTGATAGGGTTTAAATACAGCACTTGAGTCTTACCGTTGGAGTAAAGCCTGGAACTGGGGTCTTCATGGCTCCAATTTGTTCTCTCAAGGGTCAAGTTCTTTGTTCCCTATCTGTAGGCTGCCCAGCACTGTTTAGCAGAGATTCTTTCAAGAGTAATTGTTTTTCTTTGGATGAAAACGGAAGTGAAGTACATCGCTGTTCAGCCACTGGTTTCCCCATGAATATCACCAAGTAAAGCATATTGAAGAAAAGTGTAAACAGATTAATATCAGATTGCAGAGCCAGCTTGCACATGGCTCTCATCATCCTTAATGACATTTCCCTGCCCATTCAATAAAACAGACATTCACCAAAATGAGGTTTCACTTCCACGTATCCATGGAAAAGTGCACATGGGGATTTAGTGTGCCTGAGCTGGAGAGACATATTGCAGAGGCAAACAGCAGAGTTTCACAGCCCTACATGCAACTGTCATGCTCATCAAGGCAGAAGACTTCAGATTAGGGAAGGAGTGAAAGAAACTCACCCTTATAGCCAGAGCAGACTGTGCAAGACAAGGAACCAGAGATCTTTCCACCTTGCAGCTGGCTGAGAAGCTGGAGAGACCTCCAGTTGCTACAGCCTTTGGTTTGGAGCAACTTTTTTCTTTTTTTTTGGGTTATGCCACCGTATCCTAATTATGAAAATAAGCCAAAATCACAGTGCAGCAGAAAAGGATTTGGACTAGAGGAACATTGGAAGCTCCTATGTGATCTTTCATATCTGTGACTATGTTTACCCTCGTCCACCACTCCTTTGGACGTGGTGGTGGTTGTGCTTTGGGAAGGAAAGGAATTACCAACTAGAGCTGTTGCTGAATGAGTGCTGCCACCTCATCTCTGCCCCCAACTGCTTGACACTTCAACTGAAAAAGGAGGCAAAGAGCCACCAGGCAGAAGTAGTGACATCTCTGCACTGTGCAGCAGAGGAACAGTGAAATGCACAGATGAGAGGATTTAGCCTGTAAGCTGTTTGTCTCTGTTGTCATTGTCATTAATCAATCCGTGCTTAATGCCATTTCTTTCGATTCACTAACTCTCTGCTGCCAAGTCAGTATAACCTTGTTCTCCTCACTGTCTTCTCCTCACTGTCTCTCTGCCTCCTGACTTCACCTCCTTCCTGCTGTATATTCTTCCCCCCGCCCCTCACCTGCATCCAAAAAGCCATGTGGCATGAGCTACTGGAAAGCCAAATATTCTATATCAGAATTTAAGGAGTTGGACTGGACCTTAGACTGGAGGCTGTTTCATGCAGGGAGCACATCTTCTTTTGTGATCATCACCACAAAATCAGTTTTGACCTTATACTGTCCTCAACCTGCAGCACTGGCCATTACTGTAGTAGTCACTGCAGTTTGTAGGAAAATACCAGAAATTTCCCACTGAAAAAAAAAAAAGTTCTATAGAAATAGAAACGCTCTAGAAGGAATAAGTGATTTTTGCCCAAATTTTCTGTTGTGGAAATTGTAATGTCTCCTTCAAATGTACCACAAAGGTTTTGGGGGAGCCTAGCCTGTTGCGATAGGACAAAAGGTAATGGCTTTAAACTGAAAGAGGGTAGGTTTAAACTGGATGAAAGGAAGAAAATTTTTACACTGAGGGTGGTGAAACACTGGCCAGGGTTGCCCAGAGAGGTGGCGGATGCTCCATCCCTGGAAACATTCCAGGTCAGGTTGGCCGGGACTCTGAGCAACCTGGTCTAGTGGAAGGTGTCCCTGCTCATTGTAGGGGGGTTGGACTAGATGGCCTTTAAAGGTCCCTTTCAACCCAAACCATTCTATGATACTATAATGTGTCACGGAGTTCTTTTTTAGCCAGGATGTAAGGCTTGAAAGGAGAATGACTGACCAGGACTACAGCCTTTGTGAAGCTCATAGAGATCAAATGGCTCTGAGATAGAAAATTTATTTCTCAATCAATTTTTTTCAGAACTTTTCATTCCATTGAAACCTTCAACATGTTGGCTTTTTATTCTATTTTGTGGTAAACATTACACATGTCAATTTAATGGTTTTCCTTACAGATAGAGATTACATTTTTAAAAACCAGTTCTATTTTAAAACTAGAAATTACACCCTCCCAATTTTGCATCATATGCTGATTACTTAATCGATATACTACAAAGCACAACCTCTCTCCATTGATGATATTTATAAATATTTGATTTGTTTTGTAATGTTCGACTTACTGTAAAACTGAGCTGTGCTCAAGCTGCAGAGCCATAACAACATTATCTGGGGATGTACCAGAATGTGCTATATCTGTTTGTAATGTCGCTTCAATAATTGCTTGTCATATTTAATCAAGGATTCTGAACGGGTGATGTGACTGTTACTGTGGGTAGAGAGAAGGAACATTTACTTACAGAAGAGTAGAGAATGACTGACCATGATAGACCAGTCAGATGTATGTGCGGTACTTCGAAGTATGCTGTGTGCTGTTGTAAAGTAAAAGGCCTGTTAGCAGGGCCTGTTGCGATAGGACAAGGGGTAATGGTTTCAAACTAAGAGAGGGGAGATTTAGACTAGGTATAAGGATGAAATTTTTTACGCTGAGTGTGGTGAAACACTGGCCCAGGTTTCCCAGGGAGGTGGTAGATGCCCCATCCCTGGAAACATTCCAGGTCAGGTTGAATGGGGCTCTGAGCAACCTGATCTAGTTGAAGATGTCTCTGCTCATGGCAGGGGGGTTGGACTAGATGACCTTTCTGACTCTATGATTAAGTAAGTTATAAAACTGCTTAACCTATACACATTGAAGACCAGAATGTTCCTGAGTGAGCAAGCACTGACAAAAGTGAATGGTTTGTTATACAGAAATAATACGTATTTCTGACCTTAAGGTGTTCCACTTATATTTATTTATCTATCTCACAGATTATTTTTCTTTTCCCCTAAAGCTGTCTGAAACACTGAGGGTTTTGTTTTTTTTTTATTTTTGCAGTTTTGCTTTCAGCAAAGATTTCAAAAGAAATTGGTGATAATTTCCTTCCAGCTCGTGGAAAATGTCATCTTTGTTTTCAAATTGAATTTACCAGTTTTGATTATTTTCTTTCCTTAGAGAGTCCAAAATCCAGTGTATTGGAATTAAATTTACAGCTAATGAGAGGACCTCTAAAAAGAACTTTAGAAAATCAGTCAATCATTACAGAGGGTTCTTCTTGTTTCATGTAAAGATGTCCATTGTTTTTAATTATATAAATATCTTCCTTCAAAAAAGTAAATGGAGTGAAATTTCCCCGGTATCATTACAGGATGTCATAAGGACACAAAACACTACCAATGCTAAAGTAATTAAACAAAAAGCACAATTAAAGAAAAGCACAACTTCTCTGCATATACGCATTTACTAGAAAAAGAAAATGATAGTACAGTAGCGAGATACAAAGAATAAAGAAATTTCATGTTATTACTGGTCCTCCATTCACCTGCTAAGACACAAACAAAGAGTGGAGGAATTTAAACTACAATAGAAATAGATTTTAAAAGAACACTGAAGCTTACAGAAATTTGCACGTCCTTGACGGTGCAGTGTCAAAAACTATACTGTGACGATAAGAAAATATAGAAACCTCCGAAGTAGAAGACTTACTCTAAAAAAGAGGAAAGCTAATCTTTACAAATAAGTAATGGCAGTGCCTGGAAGAAAATTCCTTCAGTAGTTTATATGGAGGTGAGAGGACAAGGGGCCTTCACACAGGGGAAGGATCTTGGTCTGAAATTATAACATCAGCAAATTTTGCAAAAATATACAGAGAAAGTGCAGCAGAGCTTCAGATCACATTCCAGTTTTTCCATTACATATCTATAACAATATAAATTTTTGACAAACAAGCTGCTTTTATGACATGCCTGATGACTTCACTGGGGACTTACTACTTTTCTCTTCCAAAATGTCGCGTGTAGGAGATTATGACTTTTGTGCCCAGTGCAGCTTAGTTTGTTGGTTTTAGACCACCTAGTTCTTGATACCCTGTGGCCAGACCATGAGTAGCTATGCATGTATAGTTTACTGATCAGCAGGAGGAGGAGAGAGGTCTTTTCTCCAAAGCAAGTCACCCCATCAGGATGGGGATAAGAAAACCCAGCAGGAAGAAGAGGAACATAAAAAGTCATTCCCTGGTTTAGTTTTGTTTGTTTGTTTGTTTGTTTCCATTTCTCTCCAGTGTCTATCTCTGTGATGGGCTCTGATTGAGTTTTGGACCCCAGTGTCTTATCTCTGGCTGCTTGGCATGCATCAGTCACAGGCTTGCAACCCCCAGGGCACCATAAGTCTGGAGACTGCTCAGCAGAAGAGATGTTGCCTTCTGTAACAAGGAAAGCTCTGCAGAAGCACATGTCTACAGAGGAGCGGGTTGAGGGCAAACACCTCAGTTCCCCCAGTGAGGCATGTGGTGATACTGACTTGCATCTTACTTTCTTCACCTGGAAATTGGAAATGAGAATTTGGTGTGTGGGGTTAATAATAGCCGTTTAATTAATCCTGTTCATTAATCCGCTGTCAAAAGGTGTTATCTCTAGTTGCTTTTTCTTTTTTTCATCTTCTTTTTTGCCTTTCTTGTTTGCATGTGTTTGTTGACTGGTGACAGCATCCAACTCGCCTGCTTTTAGGAACGTGTCGCTTCAAGTCAGCATCTGTTCAGGGTTTCATTTTTAGCTCAAGAACATATCGCTCTTCAGACACAAACAAGTGATACCCCAACATCTGAATCTATTTGTGGAAAAGCGTGCTGAGGAATGAAGCTCCAAGAACACCTTTCACAGGGCTTATTAAAAAACAAACTAGTATTTTTTTCTCTCTCTTTCCCTTAAAATCACTCCAGATTACAGAGTAGTGTTATGTCTCCAGGCCAGTAGGATGCTTGGTATGTATCTCAGTTCACGTCCACCCTGATTAAACAATATCCACTTCCACGCACACATGCATTAATACCCCTTCTTCCCATGCTGTTTTGTTTTTACATCTTTGTCAGATTTCTGAATAGTAATTTCTCTGAATGTTGGAAGTTATCCCTTGACCAATGCCTAAATGAATTACAGACTGATAACATGTGCCAAGTTTGACTAAGCACACTGTACATGAACAGGAGAGAGAGAAGCTGCTTCTGATGGTCTCATTAGAGTTCACCATGTCAGCTTTGAAAGGTTTCTCTGTTGACCTTAGCACCCACGCTGCTGGCACACGTGTGGTTGCTTAAAATAGACTGAAGCAAAGTTCATGTGCAGCTTTTAAAAGAAGTAAAAATGCGAAAAGAAAAAAGAGAGGTATGAGGGTAAAGCCAATAAAATTGTTACAGCAATTCTAATTTCTTTATTTCAGTCACTCACTAGCCTTTTCTGACCTGGTATTTTTAGGTTAAGACCGCTATATTGACTTAACAGGTTAACAGGGATTTAAGAGATTCAGTTTCCACTACACAGGTTGTGCTCCAGCTTCTTAGGTAACTTTAGTCAAGTCATGTAACTGCTGAGTCTAGGAACTTCCACATGCAAAATGGGGTCAACAACTATGTCTCCAAGTGAGAGAGTATAAACATATCAATGAGCAGGTGGTGCCCAGATACTGAGGAACATGCAGGGACCATGGCAGCATTTTCCCACTGATAAAGACCTGTATTTATTCATGTCAGCAGGTGATGACAATGTGCCTCTATCACATTGATTTGGCAAAAGACACTTCAAAAAAACGTCTCAATTCAAGACGGGGACTTTCCAAATGCAGGAGCAGAGTCCAGCCTGTGTCTTGTCATGTTGACCAAGAAAAAACCTCACAATATCGACCCCATGTTGCTGTGCTTTACTGCCCATCAATCGCTCTTTCTGTCCCCCAACCTGCTAATAAAATGTGTTACAGGTAATGCGACATAAGCAGTCTCCAACCTTCAGCACCACATAGGAGTGTCAGCATTATGGAATTCATAGGCTCCTCTACCACGTCTGTTTTTTCAGTGATCTGCAGACTCCTGGTTACGCCTGGTCACTCAGGCTTTAAGGAAATATATGAGCAGAAGGAAACAGTGGTGGTAAAGAAATCTTACACTTTTTAGGTAGAACTTCCCACATGGGATTATATAACTGCTTCTGATAGCAAAGGGAAGGATACAATGACCTTTCCAGTTCTTTGTGCCTGAAATGTTTGACAAGGGAACTGAATCAGTTCTAGCAACAGGAGTTTGAGATAAAAATAGAAAGTAGTCTTCTCTCCAGCTTTAACTATGAGGTGCTGAGGCATTTTCTGAGCATTGAAAACAGGATTTCTGCCAATGACATATGACTTGTGTCTGCCTTGCTCCTTCTCCCTTTAAAGCTGATTTTGAAAAAATAAAAATAAAAAATGCTCAGACAGGTAAAATTTCCAGAAGAGATTCAAGCCCCAAAATACTGAAATTGATATATTCTGCTCATGCATCCATCTTCCTGTCCGTTGGGAGTCACCTGTAGATCCATTGATCTTTCTGCTTCCCATTATGAATCCCCAGATGACTGCTGTGAACTTCCTAACCCACTACCCTATTGCGGAAGGACAAAAGAAGAGCTCTTCTGTCTGAATGAAACAGGGAACATGCAGAATGTCTCTGTTAACGGCAGATTTCAGCCATGTAGAAAGATGGGAAAGAAAATCCCTACTCAAATTGTATGGCCCATTAAAAGTTTGGAAAACAAGGCAAGCTATTTTGCTATCCAGGGTTGACGTTAGTTAATTAATTGATGACATAGACAAATGTTTTTTCTTTCCTGGATCTTCATCTGTACGTAGGTGAATGGATAGGTATTACAGTCAGCTCCTTGGGGATACTGCATGGAAGGAATCAACCCAATTCTTGCGCAATTTGTCCATGTTTCTCTCTACATCCCATTAAAACAAGTGAAAAAACATCTTCCTGGCTTTTAATTATCTTGGATGGCTTCATGTACACGTAGATGCATGTTTTGTTCCCTAACATCGGGTGAAGTCTATGACTGCATGAATCCATCATATCTCTTAAAGATTTCTCTCAGCTTTTGTTTTCCTCACTGTGCTGCTGATTAATTTCAATTAACTTAATCTAAGATGGCAACACCTTTACAGATACAGGTGGCACATCATTGTTATTAATGCTGTCGAGGCTAATTGGAGTCTTGTTGCATTCTAATATTGCCTTGAATTTGTCAGCTTCTTTCAAATCCAGATAAATAAATACATGGATTGGATTGCAGTGCAGGTAATGAAATAGCATTTCAAACCATGTCTCCAATCACTTTTTTATCCTACCAACATTAATAACCTAAAAGGAGATCTTTCTTTTCCTTTTTTTTTTTTTCTTCCTGCTTCTGTTGTTTTTAAAGTAGGCTTTTGCCTTTTTAGATTCTTAGAAACATAGAAGGTGGAAATGCCTTAGAGTCCAATGTTTTAAAGCAATGTTATTTCTTATATACTGATAACTTATAACAGATCCCCTCTCCTACCCTTACCTTTCTCCCCATTGTGAATCATTTTGCACTCTGTAAAAAATGACATCTTTACTTTACACATCTGTATGGATAGTCAAAGATCCAACTCAACACAACATAGGAGCAAAAGGTTATTTCACCTCCTTTGAGGACAATTATGTCGAAGACACACTTAAGAACACACTTAACTCTCACAAAGTACTTTGTACACATCAGTTTGCTTTTACCAAAAGAAAGGTGAAAAACGAGGGGAAAGATTTTCTTGTTAGAAATTATGCAGCTAAGGCTCAGGCTATCTGAATGCTTATCTTTCTGTTTTCCAATGGGCATGGTGCACAGTTGTCAGATGGGAAGGTTTAATTTTCCTTGTTTACTTACTATTATCGTAGCAGTTATTTATTTTGCTTCTGTGAAGTTTTGTCAAAGAAGACAAAAGCATGAGGGTTTTTTGCTACTTAGATAGGCAGTGCTGGAAGGGAAAGACTGGAATCCAATTTCCATCCCTGAGCTGTAACAATCACACGTTACAAACATCAAAGTCCCTCTTTAAATCACCTAACCTATGATTCATAATGTTTAAGCAGAGTACATCTTTCACAATTTGAGTAAAGAGAGAGGTAAAAAAAAAAAAAAAAAAAAGAGAAATCAAGGAATACTAGCTTTGCCAAAGAAGAAACCAAGTAGGTCCAAGATGTGGATCTCAGACAAGAATCCCACTCACCTGGACTCCAAATAAGCACTCAACCCAAAATCCCTTTTGTTTCAACACATTGCACACTGATTTCCCATTCAGTTATCTGTTTTGGTGGGATAAAAAAATAAGGTGAGAACATATTAATTATTTTTTTTAACCGTAGGAATTAACTCCTTCTCCTTAACAGTGTGTATTTCAGTTGAGTAAGGAAATGGAGTGCTACGAGCTTCCTTTGGTGGAAGGGCTCCTGGTTCTTGGAGATTTTATCAAAATTTGTCCCAAGTATATTATGTCTGCCCTAATGAACCCATTTGCAATGGCTGATACAGTAGTGTGCCATGGGAATGGAAATAATTGCATTTCTCCTCTTATCTTTCTTTCTCTTAAGGAGCCTGAAATAGCAAGCCACTTGAATGTCCTTTGTCAGGTGGATGCACTTCTTGCACCATTAGTTTGATTCCAGACTTCCAAAGAAATCATCACTCTTCTGAAGACAGCAGGAGAAACACATTACCAGGGAATAACTCACAAATCTGGAGAATGAGCTTTGTTTCTGTCATTTACATCTATCGCAGCAATACTTGGAACAGGAAAAGATTCCCCAGTACTCCAGATTAGTACAAATAGCTACTGCCCCAGTGACGAGCAGTGTTAGTTACTATTTATTTATTTTTGTGCTTCCTCTTTCCTTTAGACTGCAGCTTGCATCTACCCCCTGACTCCAAGTTATGAAAACTACGGCCAGTGTCCTGCTGTACATGGGGAGCTTTTAAATCCAAAACAGTAAGATTATCTCTTCTAAAGGCACCCAAGAAAGGCAGCATCTCATAACTCCCGCCCTTGAATAAGGTTTTAACTCAAGAGAAGCTTTCGCCCACTCAGGGACAAGAAGTCAACGATTAACTGTTTGGAGAAGTCCTGCCTTTTAAAGAGTCACTGTCTCCTTTTTCCTACCAAGCACCTAATTTATGAAAGAGAAACACAATGTGACAAAGAAACCTTGAAAGTTTTCCAGCACTGATTGATTAAAAGTCCTACATACAGCTTTCTGAGGGGTGTCACAAAACCATAAATTCCTGATTGATAAAAATATGGGAGTTTATGCTGTGGCAGTTTATATAACAAATTTTTCATCTGATCTTTTTCAAACTCTAATTAAACACAGTTCACAAAGATGGGTTGCCTCCTTTGACAAACAAGGCCATGCGACACAAAGATCTGGGCCCTTGTTTGACTTCAGCATCCAAGAACGTGACCATTCCCAGGGTTGGCTTATTTGGCACACTAACAGAAATCACAAGCATGAATCAATTAAGGTGCTGTCATTAGCACCTCTGCAAGCTACCTTTCATACCGTCACTGCCTCAGTGCTGTTCTACCAGCCCATATAAACCCTTCTAAAGAAGTGTCATTTGCAGCATATGCAGAAAGTGGTTAAATTTGAACCTGTATTGCTGCTTGAATTTCCACATACCGTTAATTTATTTAATTTCCAAATTACCTATTTCTTACAAGGCAGTGGTTTATGTTCTTTGACTAGTTTCTCTAACAAAAGTAGTTTTCCCCTCTTCAGGTCTTTGAGTTTTGCTCATGGTAGCAGTTCTGAAGGGAAACGGCTTGGTAAAGTCATTAATTGATCTCAAGATGCATGAAATCCCAAAGGACTTTCACCTAATATATTTATTTTAAAGGCATAAAGGCGCAAATGAGTCTTCTGAGATAATTGAAACATAAAATCAATGATAATTGCTTTGCACTTAAGAGCATATCCCAGACATTTTGCTTGTGCCTTCAGTGATATTCTAGGCAATGCTCATTCTACTGCATCTTTTCTTCTAGCTGTTTGCAACGTGCTTGTGAAAATTATTTGATTAGGGGGTTGACTTTCTTCCTTCTGTGGCACCAGATCCCTCTCCTTAACCACCTTCCTTAAGTTTATCTATTCAAAAAAACAGTAATTATATCCAGAAGGAAACATTTGTCCTTCTCCGACAACCAGGAAAATTAAAAATGTTTTATAACTGCAGGCTCTTCCTCTCTTTTTGTCTGTGGTGGAGTTAATCCCTCTGCTTGCTTCTTAGTTCTGAAATTGCTGTGATTTTTTTTGCCCTCCCTAATTTGGCTTAAGGTTTCTTTATACCAGCTGTTCTTCAGCATAACATACAGGGGTATCAGGGCTTTATGTGAACATGAGTTTTGACAGCTGGGGTAATTGTAGTGCAGCGTAATCCAGGGCTTGAAGGGGTGGTTATTTATCACTAGCCAAAAGCCCCTTCCACCACTCATCAACAGCAGAGATCATCTCCTGTGACGTCACAGTTTACTTAATAAGACAAATCATTCCCAATCATGGTTCACGATAAATCCACCTGGCTGGTAAACCAGAGAAGTACCCAAGCAGCTTCACAACAGTTCAGCTTCTCTTCTTGTAGGAGTAGTAAGTACTTGAAACAACCAAATGCAGCCTGCTCTGGCAGTCAGTTTCCAGCACCCATTTTTGTCCGCCATCGTTCTGGCTCGTTAGCAGCATGCTTCTTTGCTGCTGACCTCAGACAAGAATCTGAAGTCATCAACTTCTTCCTCCTCAAATCTTTCTTCTTGTGTTTTGTTTCGGTAGTAATGATAGTTTAAACCCAGCTTTTTGTGGTGTTGGAATAACGAGCAGCTGTGGCTGTGAAAGGAAATTTACCCTGGATGAAATATGCACCAGAAATTACTCACTACAAGCCTAACTTTACTTACAGTGACACAGCCGGTTGACAACAATAAATTGAAGCGCAACCCTTCAAACCGAGGGGCATCCTCATGGGACACAAGCCCAGGTAAAGAGAGCAGCTTTTTTTTTGCTACTTGGCTACGTCTGCCTCTTTTCAGGTCTTCCAGCACTCGTAACCCAGGGAAGAGTGGGAAATCAGTGCCTATTGGGGAAAACAAAAAAATAATGGAAATTACTATATGATGGTGAGGATGCTAGCTTTGCTCTCCTGCGGTAATACAGCTGTGCAGCACTTTTTGTATGAGGTAGGATGAAAATACATGGGGCATTAATGGAGCTTACTGTAAACAATTATCATGATTTAACCCCAACCAACAACTAGGACCATGCAGCTTCTCACTCACTCCCCCCAACCCCCAATAGGGTAGAGGAAAGAGGGAGGAAAGGAGGGGTAAAAAACCTCATGGGTTGAGATAAAGACAGTTTAATAGAACCGTAACGGAAGAGGAAAATAATAATAACAATAATAATAGTAAGAGAATATACAAAATAAAGTGATACAACACAAGTTGCTCTCACCAGCCAATGATCGGTTGCCCAGTCCATCCTGCCCTCTGGCCAACCCCCATTTATAAACTGAGCATGACGTCTATGGTATGGAATATTCCTTTGGCCAGCTTGTCCTGTCTATGCTCCCTTTCGTCTTCTATGGGAAGATGAAAAAGTCCTTGACTAGTGTAAACATCACTTAGCAACAACTAAAACAATACGTATTATCAGCATTATTCTCACACCAAATCCAGAACATAGCAGCTACTAGAAAGAAAATTAACTTTATCCCAGCTGAAACTAACAATTACAACAATGTAATTTTGAAACTGTGCTTGTGTTCATTGACTTCTGCAGACCAGCAGGCTGGATAATTCCTTGTCCTGGGCACTCTGCTCCTCCTGGGCAAGGTTTGCAATGTTGCGAACACAGTCCTCCTCACATGGAAACAGGCAATTACCATGCTATTGCCCAGCTGTGCTTGTCACCTCTGCTGAACCAATCCCTAAAGGAGAATTTATTATTCAGAACAATAATACTCAAATATTGGAGTTATTGGTAACTTGTGCATCATCTCTGTTTTATCAAATATAATGTTTCAGAAGGCAGTAGGATTTTGTCTTGTAAAGCATTCATGATTGATAAAGCATTTATGTGGTTCCACTTTCTACAAATGGGGATGGACTCAGTAACAATAATGCTGACACATCAACTTGACTGAGGATATCTGTATAAATCCATACAGTCCTCTCAAGTACACATGCTACAAGTCTACCTAAACCTGATATTTAACACATCATCTGAATCCATTGTTCTATCTTAATTTATTTGTCTGGTACTCCCCTTGGAAAATTGCATGTTTAATGTCCCCTGCTTGATTCTACTTAAACAGAGAAAAATCTGACACAGACACCAGCTTCAGTTCATCAGCTCTCACTAAGAAGACATGAGTTTTCCGCCCTGGAGATTGTTTTTGCCACAGCTGCTCCATCTGTTCTCATTTCTCACCCTAAAACCAGCTGTGGAGGAATTGTCATACACAGCATTTCACTGGAACTGCCTTCCAGCAACTGAAAGATTTAGGGGACAGAGACAAGCTTCTGCTGGAAACCTTTCTAAACTGAAACCTTTGTAAAGTGAGGGCTGAGAGCTACTGCCCTGGGGAAAATCCCCTGATAGTGTCTTGATTTATGGAAAAAATGTCATCAGATTTTACATTTAGGAGAGAATTAATCTGCTGCCTGGGTTGAGTGATAAAGGGATCCTCAAGGGGGAAGTTGCATCAGGCAACAATAACAACAATAAACCTTTTATAAAGAATATAGGCCTCTTTTTGGTTGGCTTTTGAGACACAGATGCACAAAACTGTTATTTTGAAGGTGGATACTATAGCGTGCCATAGCGAGGCACAGTGAGCTAAGGACCTCACATCAGTGTATATAGTACCTTTTCTGCTACAAAACACCTTTGAGATACAGTCAGCTTCATCTACCCACCCCATTCACCAAACAGTAGAGCCTCTTCAGTAGATATGTGAAGAAAATTGTTTGAACAAATAGGCATAGCAAGAAACTCCTCACCTCCTTGTGCTGTACTTTGCAGGGGAGGGGGAGGGGAGGGTAAGCAGACAAATAAGATTATAAGAATATAGAGATAGGTAAAAATAGTTAGCCTGAGGACACTGCACAGGACACTTTCTTGATTATTAAAACAAGGCTTCCCCATAGATTTCCAGCCCCAAACTCCCAGTTTTCTGCTGGTGCTCGCTCAGTTTTGAATGTGTTTGTGTTGTAAGTGTCTACCATAGAAAGGACTGAACACAGTGAGCCAGGATTGACACCTTCTTTTCATCTTGTGGATCCCGAGTGTAAAAAAACTCTCAGAGCTACCTCTGCAAGGTTCATCTCCATTGGCACCATGGAGCTTTACCCCCCAGCCATGACTTCCAGAGCCTCTGTGTCTGCCTTTGTACATGAAGATCCCAAAACCAGAAGCTGAGCACTCAGATCCAGGGTGCCAAGTGCATTAGAAATGCGATAGAGAGAGATATATGTATCAATAAGAAGGCAAATAAGAAGATAAATTTCAGCAGGTGAATAGCGACAGGGATATAGCTCTGCCTAAGTGCACAGATTGAGATGGATTGAATTGTTTATCCTGTTAACCATTGCCTCCACAGTAATGGATAGTCAGGTCTCTGAAAAGGCTATTTTATTAAATATCATCTGTCTGTATTTTCCGTATGGTTTTCTGTATTTATCTTTCAACAACAGTGAAAGAGTTATCTCATAAATCTAGCAGAAGTTCTGCCTTCTGTTTCCACCAAGCATTTGCAGCAATATGCCCCAGTAATTAACCAGTTCTGCTATTGGCACCATGTTGAAGTCAAAGTGCTACCAAAAGTTGTAGAACAAACTAAAAAGCTTTCATCAGTATTACTTTGATTAGCCTTTAATTAGATGGCTCTTGGGACTGGTCAGAATGCAATCTTTCCCAGTATTATGCAAGGTCAGACACTGGACCTTGGCATGGTCTCAATTAGTGAAATGACCGAACTGCTTAATGGATTAAAGTTCTCCAAAACTGTCAGGGTTTGGATGTTGGCATCTGATTTGAAGCTTATTTGCTGTTATAACCAGGTAGGTGACCTCACAGCTGAATTTTATTTGAATTCTTCCTCAGAGAGGCTTGGGAAAAAAAAAAAAACCAAACGATGAGGACTTCTCAGTCCATTTATTTTCATGTTCAAAATATGGGAATTCCTGTTTTCACAGGATTTTGTTCTTTACATTTCCTGTTCCAGATGAAATCTGAAAGCCAAAACCCCGTGTCCCAGGTGAATCCCCTTGAAACAACCCCACAAAACACACACTCTGAGACCTCAGGTTTCTCTAGCACCCAGCTCTGAGACCTATCCTCTCTCCATTGACTGGCTTCCACATATGCACGTTCACACAGGAAAATAATCAGAATAGACTTTGATAGACAATAGGACAGATGATGTTGGTCAGGTGATGGACTTGGCCAGGCAGGAGTGTTGAACCACTTCCATGCAACCAGCCCTTCACCCTCACCTCCTCACCATTCTCCCATGCTTTCTTTTCCCCGTCCATCCTGTCCCTTCCTCTCTGCTTTTGTGTCCTCCCAGATAAACAACTCACCCCTAACTATTTTTTCTCCATTTGTCTCAGTTTTGCTACAGCCATACCCAGATTTGGTATTTCTGATACCATCACCTGTGTAATCCCAGCCTTATTTCATATTATTGATATGGTTATATGGTCACTCTTGGCCTTGTAAGACCCCAAAGGTCCCCCAGTATTCCTCTCCAACTAGTGGTGAAGTTTGGTTGTCTTTTACATAACTCCACCTGTGAAACCTGGCCACTTCTTACGGTGCTACCTGTAACTTTTATCAGCTTCTCACTCTATTATATGTTATGTTTTCCAATTTTTCATGTCATGTCCAAATTTTTGCACAACCTATTCAGCCAGATTAACCTCAGACCAGAGCCTAGTCATCTGCTGACATACCGTAACGCCTACCATCCTTATGGCCGTATCCAACAGTGAAATAAATTCTAAAATTTTTTTAAAAAAAGAAAAACAAAACAAAACAAAAAAAAAAAAGGAAGAAATAAAGGAAAAAAGTGAGTAAATCCTGGATAATAAAACTGCATGATCTCCTGCCAAGGTGAAGACATGGGGGACAATAGGTATCACTTTACACAAGATTAGCGTCTGGGGATGTTTCCTTTTGCTGCACCGCTCTTCATGGGACGTAGAGCCTCTAGCCCTGGATCAGACAATGGGTTTTAGATGTAGAGATTTTAATGCCAGAAGGATACATTGGCAACGCAATCTGACCTCACATACCATACAGTACACAGCTTTTTACCAAGATTATCCTACAGAAAAGCAACAGTGGGGTTTTGGCTACAGCATTGCCTCATAAGAAAGCTGTGCACTTTCTGAAAAGACATCAAGAAATGGAAATTTCATTACTTTCTGTGGTGGTTTAACCACTGGAACAAATCCTCCTCACTTTTTAAAAAGAAGCATATCCATCTGTTCAACTTGTCTGACATGAAATTTGTTGTGGATGTTTCCACTGTAACCCTGTAGAACCTGCTGTTTTCTCCCCCGTGCCATCAAGTCAGTTCTCACGATCTTTGCAATAAGCTAACTGGTACTTAAAGACCTTCACTTTGAAAGAAACACCTTGTGACTCTTCCATGCACCTTCTCCATGATTTGCACATCATTTATAAACGGCTCCAGAAATGTTGTGGCATCCCAGTGTCTGCAGTTTCATAGAATATAGATAGTCCTCTGTCTACCCCAGCTCAGCAAATTTTTTTGAACAAACCCGTGGGTGATGTTTTCTTTCGGTCGCAAAATCTGCACCCTCGAGTGCTGAGGGAGCTGGGGGAAGTCATTGCTGGGCCGCTCTCCATCATCTTTGAAAGGTCCTGGAGGACAGGTGAGGTGCCTGAGGATTGGAGGATAGCCAATGTCACTCCAGTCTTCAAAAAGGGTATGAAGGATGACCCGGGAAACTACAGACCAGTCAGCCTGACCTCCATCCCTGGAAAGATGATGGAGCAGCTTGTGCTGGGTATCATCTCAAAGCACCTGGATGAAAAGAAGGTTATCAGAAGTAGTCAACATGGATTCACTAAGGGGAAGTCGTGTCTGACTAATCTGATAGCATTCTATGATGAGGTCACTAGATGGGTGGATGAGGGGAGGGCAGTGGATGTTGTCTACCTTGACTTTGGCAAGGCTTTCGACACTGTCTCCCACATCATCCTCACTGGCAAGCTTAGGAAGTGTGGGATAGATGGATGGACAGTGGGGTGGATTGAGAACTGGCTAGCAGATAGAGCTCAGAGGGTTGTGGTTAGTGGTGCAGAGTCTAGTTGGAGGTCAGTAACAAGTGGTGTCCCTCAAGGGTCAGTACTGGGTCCAGTCCTGTTCAATATATTCATCGATGATCTGGACGAAGGGATAGAGTGTACCATCAGCAAGTTTGCTGATGACACTAAACTGGGAGGAGTGGCTGATACGCCAGAAGGCTGTGCTGCCTTACAGCGTGACCTGGATAGGCTGGAGAGTTGGGCAGAGAGGAACTTAATGAAATTCAACAAGGGTAAATGTAGGGTACTGCATCTGGGGAGGAATAACCCCATGCATCAGTACAGGTTGGGGGCCGACCTCCTGGAGAGCAGCTCTGTGGAAAGGGACCTGGGAGTCCTGGTGGACAACAGGATGACCATGAGCCAGCAATGTGCCCTGGCGGCCAAGAGGGCCAATGGCATCCTGGGGTGCATCAAAAGGAGTGTGGCCAGCAGGTCGAGGGAGGTCATCCTCCCCCTCTACTCTGCCCTGGTGAGGCCGCATCTGGAATACTGCGTCCAGTTCTGGGCTCCCCAGTTCAAGAAGGACAGGGATCTGCTGGAGAGGGTCCAGCAAAGGGCTACAAAGATGATTAGGGGATTGGAACATCTTTCATATGAGGAGAGGCTGAGGGATTTGGGTCTCTTTAGTCTGGAGAAAAGAAGATTGAGGGGGGATCTTGTTAATGCTTTCAAATACTTGAAGGGAGGATGCCAGGGGGATGGGAGCAGTCTTTTTTCAGTGGTGCCCATTGATAGGACGAGGGGTAATGGGCACAAGCTTGAACATAGGAAGTTCCATCTTAACATGAGGAGGAACTTCTTTCCTTTGAGGGTGGTGGAGCACTGGAACAGGCTGCCCAGAGAGGCTGTGGAGTCTCCCACTCTGCAGACATTCAAAACCCGCCTGGGCGCTGTCCTGTGCAACCTGTTGTAGGTGACCCTGCTCTGGTGGGGGGGTTGGACTAGATGATCTCCAGAGGTCCCTTCCAACCCTGACTATTCTGTGATTCTGTGATCTGATTGGGAACTCAATTTTGTTCCAGGTTTTCCTTTATAGGAAATCATCTCTTTTCTCTCTCTTTTTTTTTTTTTTTTTCAGAAATATTGCTTTGGCCTTTCTAGGGAAATTGTACTGTCCCCTGTCCAATCAGTAAGGGTTGCATTTGTTCTGTCCACAGATAGGATTTTGCATTTGATGGCCTTATATCACATGTTTATATGTGCTCTACCTACCAATGGATTCTGACTGCATAGCATGAGTGTCCTATCCTAATCTTTACTTTCCTCTTACAAGTCTTTTGCTTAAGTACACAGTTGATCAGCAACAGGTTTATAAGACCTTGTTGAAGTCTACAGGCTTGCCAACACCAATGCTAAAATAATCTATGCAAAGACAGTAAATAAATCCAAGGATAGGATTAAATGTCCAGCTAAAATACCATACTGTGAGCTTTCTTCTTTTTAACCTTGAATGGCCCATAAATCTCTCTTGAGACATGGCTTTCCTTTCTTGTTAAGATGGCCAACCAATTCATGTCCTGGGAATGCATATCCCTCTGCATTTGACAATAAAAAGCCTGTCCTTGTCTAATGGTATCCACATTAAGAGATCTCATATAGTATTTTGCACCCCATCAGTCCATGCATCACGTCTAAACTGTTTTCAGGAACAAGGTTGTAGTTTATTAACAGCACAAAAAAATGCATGACATCAGGTTAATAACACTGGAACCCCATTAGAAAGTCACTGCTACTTGTAGGGCCAGCTCCCGGCTTCTCAGCCAGAAGTCAAAATATAAGTCCACTACCCAAAGCAGATTATGTCAGTTAAGTATTCCCATTTCTTCACTAAGCAGTCTGTATGCCCTTGTCAAGAACAGAATAAAAAATACTCTTTGATCTTAGAATCACAGAATCATAGAATGGTTTAGGTTGGAGGAGACTTTAAAGGTCATCTAGTTCCAACCCCCCTGCCATGGGCAGGGACACCTCCCACCAGACCAGGTTGCTCAAATCCCCATCCAACCTGGCCTTGAACACCTCCAGGGATGGGGCAGCCACAGCTTCTCTGGGCAACCTGGGCCAGTGCCTCGCCACCCTCAGAGTGAAAAATTTCTTCCTAATTTCTATTCTAAATCTCCCCTCTTCCAGTTTGAAGCCATTACCCCTCGTCATATCACTACATGCCCTTACTCCCTCTCTCTCTCAAAAAAAAAAAAAAAAAAGTTTTCTGCTGCTGTTTTATTTCTCACAATCAGAAAGTTAAACAACTTATCAAGAACACATTTCTCTCTCACATTGGCTGCACAGGCAAAGAGTCACAGTGTTTAGAAATAACGTGATACCACACTGATGGTGTCCATGCACTGGAAGAGGTTTTCCAACTTTTTTCCTAAACAATTCTTACACGGTGTGTGTCTGTTTTGTCTTTTTTAAGATCACTAGGCCAGACTCATCAGCAATACACTACAGAATTAGAAGGGGAAATAGAGGCAATTCATTAACAGAAGACTACCAGGTGAGACTGGCCCAGCTTTATTACATGAAAAAAATAGAGTTTAGATTACCAGGTGTGGCGCTTCCTCTCCGAGCTTGAGTTCGGGCAGATAAAATCACATCAGAGATGGCATTAATCAGAATGATTTTGTGTGAAGCAGAATAATGAGATGGATAGGCTCTTTCACGGGCATTGCTAAGGGAGCTGTGAGCTCTGGCACACAGACCAGACCTGGCTCTTAGTCACCAAGAGATCTCCAGAGCAAACATTGGTTTGCATACTGAGTTCAGAGACCACTATATTGGAGGGTATCAAAGATTTTAAAAATTCCTTCTCTGCAGAATTTTGTTGCAGTTCTTCATTTTCTGAAGGCCATTGGCTCACTGCATCCCCACATGGAGAAGGGGGTAGAAGATTTGCGTCACTACATTTTGAGGAGAGATCGATGTCACGTTATGCAGGGAAAAGGGGAAAAGAGATGCAAGTCAGGTGCTAACTCTCACAGGTGGGAAAGGCCCTATCCTGTCCTCACCGTGGTGGTTTCTCCAACTTGATGGTGGCAGCAGATGTGAGCTGTCAGATAGGAAGTTTCTACTGCTGCTGCCACATTTGCCTTGCAGCACCTCTCAGGGAGATGAAGCAACACGACTTGCCCTCGCGGTTCAGCAGGACACAATGCACTAGCCTAAATTCACTCTAACGAGGCAAAAAAAGGGAAGGCAGCTTGAGACAGGCAAGGGCGTAGAAATCCTTGTGCCTCAGGGAGCTGCAAGCAGACAAATCTGAACAACACCAGACCTTCATATTCTCAGAAAAAAATTTACTCTAGCCAAACCATTTCCTTGTCACTCCTTTACCTCACCCCAGAAACAGATTTGCAGCTTGATACATTGAAATTGATGCCATGTTGGTACGCATCTCTCATTGCCCTGCTTCTACGCAGAAGACTGTCATTTCTGGGCCATAAATATTCCTAGTGAAGAGATAATGCTCTGAGTTTCTTCCCTTTTCAGCCAGTGAGGTCACTAAGAGCTACCCTATTTATAACTAATATTTCATCTGCCATTCCTTTTGTTTACTGACCTTGAAACTATTTCCCATGAATTCATCAGGAAGGCGTGTCCTTTGCTACTTTGGCATTTACTTACTGTTAATAGGGTAAACGTGTGATAAGTATTTTTAAGGAATCCATCCCCTTTCATACATTCCTGGATAATAATTTTATTACAGGGCTCCTTCTTTCATCTGTGTTATCTGTTTTCCATGGACAGAGGCCCTTCATCAAGCCAGATAATTTTATTTGCTGAGAGACACTTTTGTGCAAACCCTGATGCCTAATTTATGAGATAAGCTGGACTGACAACAAAATGACCTTCTCCCTCTATCTGGTTATTAAATTGTTTGTGATCTAATAAAATGCTGGTAATACACTCCGTTTCAGCAGGGCTTTAATTTCCTACCTGACATTTAGATTAAAAAGAGTATGGATTCAGGGAACAAATTTGTCACAGTCTGAAACAGACCTGAGCTCAAAAGCTGAGCTCTGCTACCCCCTGAACACCTCAGAGGGAAAAGTGGTTCACAGCCCATGCATTTATTTGGCTCTGAGAAGGCAACAGCTGCTGGCATAGAGTCAGCAAGGCAGGATTTCCCTCCTCCTTCACCGGAGGGTTGCCCACACTCGGTTAGCTGCTGGAAGTCTAATGCAAAGACACATGTGGACACACGCCATACAGAGATCTGCCCTGGTCCTGGCTGTAATCTTGACCATAGCTATTCATGAGACTGCATAAAAGCCAGTCATATGTCTTTCTGTCCTCCCTGCTAAAAACAAATATTGCCGAATAATTGTGGAGTAGGGCTCCATTGGCCAATCACAGGGAGTGATGGTCTTCTGTCGTTCTGTGGGCGTTCTCGGAGACAGCATCATAGCTTCATCCAGCCTTTTGGGTTCTGCCAATACAGTCACACAGGTAGATGCTCCAGCCTGCTCTCAAAGCCAGACTCAACTACCTCCTTTGCTGACTGTTCTCCAGACAAACATGGGCTCAGGAAGTGAGTGAGCTTACTATTATCTCAGAGCAATACATATTTTCACGCAATAAGAGGAAAAAAAGACAAGTCTTCATACCACAGTGCTTTTCTGTATAATACCAAGTCTTGCAATATTTCAGTAAATGCAAAAATCTGTTCACTGCTCTTCCCAATGTACTGAATAAGCATTCTCTCTAGAAGATCCAGATTTTCCTACAGAATGAAAGCATAGAATGAACATAACCAATTTTCAAGGATTGTATTGTCATGAAATATTATTTGCAGCAAGCAGAGCTCTCCACCAGGAAACAGTGTACCCTGAATCTATAATGTACACTGAATCAGAAGTAAGACATTCTAATAGTCTTAGCTTCTTAAGAAAGACAGAAAATACAGCCTTTTAGTAAATGAAGAGGAAAATTGAGTGGGAAAAACTGAGAGGGAAGAAGCCTCACTAACACAAGAATACCAGAATGTATCTCAATAACTGTGGAAACTTACCTCAGTGAAATCTTAAATTTCTCTGACTTCTTCAGTCTTCATTCAACCACCTATTTTATGTCATTCCATTTGATATGCAGTGCTTTCTGGCAGAAAAAAAAAAAAGGAAAAAAAGTTTAGGAACACGTAACAAAGGTACTATATAAGAGAAAAGGAAAATGAAAGGGCAGCTGGGTCCTACTTTAGAAAGTTTATGAAGTCCTAGTTACTGTGGGAACACACAATGGCATCATTCCACTGAGAGATGTTTGACGTTCATTTCTGATTATAATATTCTTCCACTGGGACATCAGGGAAGGGGAAGGAAAAACCTTAGTGTGGGCTTTTATAAACTTTGATCAGGGATCTTCTCCCTTCTAAGACTCTGGCTCCCTTTTTCAGGTCTGTTCTGAGTGATTGCAGTACCTGTGTATTCTCGTTTTGTTTTGCATCAAGCCTTCTTTCACTCCCTATTGTTGCCAGAATATCTTTTATGTCCAATCCTAGTTATTTATCTGTGTCTTGGTTTGACTGCTAGATTATCTTCTAACATTTTGTTCCCCTGCCCTACTTTGTGTGTGTGAGTTTGCTTCTTTCAAAATTGAAATAACTTAAAGTTCTGTGTGTAGCAGAGAGCAGAAGGATTGGTTTTTATTGTGAAAGGAGAAGCAACTCCATTCAGATCTAATTTCCAAGTGTAAATCCAGAATTACAACACTGATGAAAATAGGGATGAATCATATGTGATAGAGATATGAGTCCATTGATGACAAAAGGTAAAAAGAGTCTCAGAATGGCCTTATGTCTAGTAGGCATGAGGGGCAGGAATCCTTTGTGTTACTAATTTTTTTCACGGCCACTCAAATGCACCCTACATCTGTGACCCTATAATGCAGAAGAACCTTGATGAAGCAAACTGCATATTCTCTCTTTTGGTAGACACCCAAAAGGAGAGTTATTTTATAGACACCATATATCAGCAGAGCTACTATTAGACTTAGGAGTTGTATCTACACCTGTAAATAAAATGGTCTTGGAGCCATTCTCTGGTGCTGTGACTATTTTCTAGTCACAAAGCCAGTGGTGCATTTGTGTCCAAAGATCTAAGAAACATTTGCATTATTCAAAACTCTTCCCTGGTGGGAGCAGATCTGGCCAGTGCCATCCTCTGGGCTCTTCTCAGAATTTCTTGGAGATTGTCCTAGTCATCTAGAGTCCCTGGCTCAGTTTGGGTTCACAATGGGGTTCACTGTGACTTGGGGTCTGAACAGTTATTCCAGTTATTCTGTCTGGTTTATCACCGTAGTCCAGTTGTGCTATTTGATCATGATATGAACCCTTGTGGTGGACAGCCAGAACAAATCGTCTTGATTTCTGTGGAACTTCCAAAGCTACTAAAAGAGTTACGGACAAAAAGCTCTCAGAAAATGCAGATTAAGCTGCCTCACAGTGAAAGGGATATATTCACTCATCTTCATTTGTTTCCAGTATGTACCTTTTTTGCCTCCCTCACCTAACATCTGAAATTTTAAAGGCAAGGCAGCTGAGATATATAAAGTGACCATGTAACTCACACAACAGTCTTAACAAGTTTTGATTCATCTCCCAAAAGACATTGCTTTCAATTGTCTGTGAAACCTGAGGCATTGCCTGTAGGCAACCTGTAAGAAGTTATGGGAGAAAACATGATTTCCTTTGCACTTTGCACAGGTGGGAGCTGAGGATCAGTCAAATGAGAACAATAGTGTGAAATCGGGTGAATGACATAGGAGATTCAAAATTGGGGCTCAAGGAGAGCTACTTTTCCTTCTGTTATTGACACATTCCTTGAACGTGACACCCAGGAGTCATGCGATGAAGCTTAGAGCAGAGCTTCCCCTGGCCGACCCTGTCTGAGCTGGTACCAGAGTGGAAACCCATGGATGGGACATGCTACATCCTTTGAGTACCACCCCAAAGCAGTCATCAGAGCTGCTTTAAGGGCCAATCAAGCAGTTTCAGCAAGCAATCACCTTAAAGAGAGCTATCAAAGAACAACTAAAATGCCTGTATCCTTCTATTCATCTTTTTCATTGGGAAAAAAGTCTGAAAGTTATAGAAAGTACAGAGAGCGAGCAACAGGGATGGGAAGAAAGGATGGCAGAGGAGGGCAACGAAACTGGTGAAGGGCCTAGCAGACAAATCATATGAAGACCGGTTGAAGGAGCTGGGACTGTTTAGTTTGAGGAAGAGAAGGCTGAGGGGAGACCTCATCACACTCTACAACTATTTGAAAGGACACTGTAGAGACATTGGTGCTGGTCTCTTCTCACAGGTAATTAATGACAGAACAAGAGGGAATGGCTTCAAGCTCCAACAGGGTAGGTTTAGACTGAACATTAGGAAAGAATTTTTCACAGAAAGGGTGGTTGGGCATTGGAATAGACTGCCTAGGGAGGTCGTTGAGTCACCATCCCTGGATGTGTTTAAGAGACGTTTAGATGTGGTGTTGGCGGATATGGTGTAGGGGAGAACTTTGTAGAGTAGGGTAGATGGTTGGACTCGATGATCCCAAGGGTCTCTTCCAACCTAGACAATTCTATGATTCTATGATTCTATGATTCTATGATGGGATTACCAGGACACTCCAGAGCTGCATGGGAGGACAGTGAGACACTTTAACTCAATTCTCGGTTTATCCATACACCCTCTGGGCCTAACGACCTTCACTGGGCTCAACATTGCATAGTTTGCATGTACTCGTATGTTTGGATCAAGGTTAAGGTCAGCACTACACTTCATGGCATGGCTTCCTGTGTCCCCTTCCCAAGAAAGATGAGACCATTTGCTTTGTAGAAAAGTCAGGTTTTGACAGTTGTGTGAGGTCCAAGGACACTTGTAATCTCCACCAGTTAGTTCCTCACACTAATTAGTTGATCAGGTTGTCTCAGCTCCCTTGTACCATGCAATTGCCCAGATAACACAACACCCATTACTCAACTCTTTGAAACATGACATGTGTCATAGTATTATAAGCACAAGGCTAGTGGCTCCAGCAGAACCGACATAGCTTTTGAGAACATCAGAGAACTTCTGAACAAATTTTCTTTTGCTAAAATATGGACGTTCAGGCACATTTTAGACTAATGTCTTTCGGATGCAGTAGACGACTGGTCTCCTGACTTACACTCAAAACCAAACTTTATGCCACTACTCAGTATCAGTACAGTCATTTTATGGAAATACATAAATTTGCATGGTACGTGAGCATCCTGACTTTCAGAACTAGACAGATGAATGAAGGGGTAATACCTGCAGCTAGAAAGACAAGGGGGAAACTGGGCTGATGAAAGAAACATTGATTGATTCCTTGAAGGCTGCTTTATGCCTTTAGTTTGGTCTTTTGGCAGTGCTCTTAATCTCAATAAAAGCAGAGGATAAATAGCACTGCAGGTGGAGAGCCCTGGGGCCATGCAGGTGCTGATGTGCTGGTTCCGCATCTTTTATCCAGAAAAGGGACTAAGATATGCATTTCTGGTGAAGAAGACACATCTCCTGTTTTGTTACAACTTCTCTCTGCCTGCAGCTCTGCTACCTGTGTCAGGGAATGTGTGAAGAAAAGGAAGATAAGACTTTAAATAATTCACGCAAGCTTTCTTAGGAAGCCTGCACTCACATATAGCAAGATGTCCAAATAAGCCCCACTCAGGTCTTCAGAGTGCTAGAAAGGGTCAAGGACTCATCATGATGATGAAGGAAGCATTGCAAGTATGAGCATGACTTTATGCATTTTTACTGCTGCTTCCCCTAAGCATGAAGTGACATTGTATTATGCCATTTATTCAGGTCTTGTCAGCATTGGGTCAGTTGAGGGAGTTAATACAAGAATGATGGAAATATGAAAAATGTATGTAAGGCTCACATAATGCCAACATACTGTCTCACCTGCTTCGATAACGTAATAAAAATCAGAGATCGAAGAAACTTAATAGATGGTACAGTAGATGTCTGTAGATTTATTGCCTGTAGGATATTGTATCCATTCTTGCTTAAAGGTATCAAGCAATGGGCAGGTTTCTCCCCCTTTCCGTGGTCAATTATTCCATGTAAGAATAATGAGCGTCCTCACAGTTAGGCCATTTATTGTATGATTCATCTCACTTAACATGATGCCTGTAACATAAAATCTACTGCTGAGCTTGCCACCCTTGACTTCTTCTACAGTAAATGGACAGAAATAGGTGTTTTAAGGGCTTCATTCATCTGCCCTATGACCTATGTTAGACCTTAGGAAGACAAGACCCTCATCCTTAGCTCTAGGGATTATATTAATTATCGCTCCACTGACTGTCAGACGAGCTTAGGTTAATGGCAATGTCAATGTTTAACGATTGAAGAATATTCTTTTCTAACTAAAGATGTCCTTTATTCCTCTCATCATATTATTATGACCTCAAATCCATATCATAGACTAAAAAACACTGAATTTTGAGGAACAGATGGAAAGGAGGGGTCACCTTCTTCCTTAAGGCAAGAGCCACATCCTAGGAGCATCTGGCTGTTTTCCACCTTACAAATCTCCAGTTGTTTAAAGTCAAAGTCCAAAAGCAATGTCCTCAGTCTCTGCTGCTCCTTTCCTTAGGCACCTTGTTATTCATGTAGGTTTGTGTCTTTTAAAATATTTAAAATATGCTACAGTGTTTTGGGGAGGCTGATTTGCAGTTTGTGGCATTTGGGTGTGCACACAGTGAATTCTCTGGGATCCTACACCCATGGCATGCTCTCCTTTGAGAGAAGGAGATAGAACTCATTAAACAGCATGCCCCTTTCCACTGCTAAGGTCTGAATAAATTCCAAGTACCATTCCAGCTCCTAAATATGTAGATTTTACCCCAGGTACCTCCCAACTAAGATTCTCCACACAAACTATCCCACTTGTTCCACCAGTGGTCACAGCATTTTCTTGCTCACTTATCTTCAGCTGCTAAGTTCTCACTGGAAAACTTCTCCACCCTTCCTCAAGCCAGGATATACTGCCCTAGCAAACTACATGCAGATACCTTCAAAGCCACCCTATTCGGTGCCCTTTTTGAAGTCAATGAGGAAAACAGCACTATTTCCATAGGAAATTTATTCTGATGTCAGAGTGTACAGGGAATTTATCCTTTTGTCAGTTTTATTCCTTTCAGCTATCAAAGCGTAAGTGGTTTTCACAGGGTTATGGCATGTTTGGCAGTTTGGTGTACTATAAAATATGATTTCTTTAAACTCTAATTCCTTAAACAATTCAAATTTATTTGTGTGTGCGTGTAGTTTTCCAATTGTGCGTACACATACACAAAACCTCTTCTTTCCTGACTTACTCAGCTCATCCCCAAACATTGACTTCCTCTGTGTTGTCTTTTATGATTTAGTTTGCAGAGTTTTGTTTTGGTTTGGTTTGGTTTTTTTTTAATTAAAAATGAATGTAATGTTACTTAAAAGACCTCGGATTGATGGCCTTGAAGGGAGAATGCTACTGTTTATCCACAGTAAAGGTACACTGACAGAAGCTGCACCTCAGTCTCATCTGGAAGGAACAATGGCAGAACAGGTGGAGATGCTCCGTTTTAAGATCTGTTACCATTCAGCCATTCAGCCCACTAAAGCTACTGGCAAGATGATTCATTACTAAGACTCTTAAGTATTGCTAATTAATGATAATGATTATGATTTAGCTTCCAGTGACTGAGGAACTAGGGTTTCATTTTCCTCAGCCTCATTTCTTTCCCACTCTTTTATGCTTTGGAGTATTTTTCATGTCTTTTGCAGTCATGGAAATAAAAGTTTGGCCTCCTCACCCCTGTCCAGCATAGCAGTTGGTTACAGTCGCTCAGCGGTCATGTATGTCCTACACTTACCATCGGCAGCTGCTGAAGACCTCTCTTGGAAACTGAGAGTGCTTAGCCCCTGGCAGGATGACACCCTCGCATGAGGCAAAATGAATTACGTTAGAAAATACGAGTATTTCATGGACCGATGGTCTAGCTAGGCATCGTACTTTCTCCAACAAAAGACAAGAATGGATGTTTTGATAAAGCATGTAGCAAACAGGCAAATAACAGAGTAATTCTTCCTCCCACCTTCTGGCAGGTGACCCCTGTATGCACAAGTCACATGGAGATTTCAATGTTTAGCAGTCAGTCACAGATTTATCCATTCTAAGTCTGTTCATTCCCTTACAAGGCCTTTTTTGTACTTTACTGTATTCTGTGAGAAAGAGATGCATATGTCACTTGAGTGCTGCCTGAGAAATTACTTCTCTTTGCTTGGTCTGATTGTTTCACTGGTCAAACCTTAATTCTTGCAACGAGCAACTCAGTGAATAATTATTTTCTGATCACACTCTTTCCATCATTCATAGGTTTATAAACCCCTGTCACATCCCTTGTTAATCATGTACTTTCCAGTCATCTCTTTTCAAGTAGGAAAATACGAGTCTAAACTCATTCATAGATCATAGAATGGTTGAGGTTGGAAGGAACCTTTAATATCATCTAGTACAACCATTATCCTAACCTGACAAAAATGACATTCATACTTTTCCATAGAAAAAATGTAAGTTGAGGAGCTTCATTTGGGACAGATTTCCTGTGACAGAACCATTTCCAGACATCCTGAGTAGATCTGAGGGTGTTTGGCAGCATGTACACTATGTGCAATGACAATTGTTACCGGGCGTGCTGAAAAAGGAGGAATAGAAAAAGAAGTTCTGTGGAGGACGTTGGATATGCATCCTTCCCAGGCTCAAATTCATCCCCATCACCCAGTTAAGCCTCTACTTAAGTCCAATCAGCCACACATAGAGCTGATGAGAGGCAGGGAGATTCATCAGGCTTTACAAAGTGAGGGATTTTATCATGTTTTTCACGCTACTAGTGGTGCTAGAGTAAAACACTCCTGTCCTGGTTTGAGGTAAAACAGGACCAATTTTGTTCAGTAACTTTGCTTCTTAGCTGGGCCTCTTCTAACTGCTGAAATTAACAGCATATTGTGCAGACAATGTTCGCTCTCTCAGAGTGATAAGACCAATGTTATGGCTGATGTCCAGACGTGGTATGCGGAGAGGCTCTTGCTTATACTTATCGCTATAACACCCAAGGCCAACCAACTTAGTTATTTGCCACATTGGAGTGTTGGAAGCAGAAAAACACAGTGGGGTCCCACCTGCAGGGAGGAGCGGACAGGACAGGTGACCCAAAACTGACCAACAGGGTATTCCATCCCATCCGCATCATGCTNAACACTCCAAAATGGCATTGCTGTGTCAGAACTCTGTATGCTTAAAGTGCTCCCATTACTGCTAGGAGCCACCGGGCAGAAGCAAAAAACAGTACCACCAAATTCACATTTGTGTGTTATGATATTTCAGATACTCAGTTGTTCATTTTTTTCTAAATGCATAAAGACACGTTCAAATTGCAATTACTTTTTTTAAGGGGGGCTTTTTTTGTAGTTAAAATCGTCTTTTCTTAGATGTTGAATTAAAACTTGAAATCTCGCTCTTCTTTTCTGTTATAAAGCTTGCTAACTAGGTTCTTAATGCTGCTATTTCAAAATTCAAAGGTAAGCACTCACAGATTTAACAGGATGGATGTATTTAGAGTGCGGATGATCAGAGTGAATAGCATGTTTATTTCTAATGATCAATCTGCTACAGGATAACAGCCTATTAGCTACATAAGCAAAGTAGCTCTCTTCATTGTATGGCAATGATTCAGTAGAGAAGCATCCAGGTTCAAATCTTAGTGGAGATGCAAATCAGAGATCAGGCGTTCCTGAAAGGAATTGTTGCTGCCTGAAAAACTGGAGGTCAGTTGGGATATTTCTTGAAAACAGTCTCACAAATTTAAAACAGTAGGAAATTATTTTTCTCTCTTGTGAAATGAATGACTTCCTGTGACTTTTCCCTCCTGGCTGAAATGCCAATCCAAGGCTCTGAGATGAGAGAACACATACTCAAGGTCTATAAAGAGAGGGAAAAAATCATATACAAGATATCATAGTATATTAAAAACCTAGAAGGAAATATTTGCAATATCCTGTAAAGAATATCAGACTGTAAGATCAGTCTGTGTCACCCAAGCTGCAAAGCCACATGCAGTAGGCTGGCATAGTATCTTCTTGCAGATAATACTCCTTTATATCCCAGGGCTAGAGAACAAATAAAAGGCATGCAGAGATGGAGACTGCTTTTAAACATTTGCCATTTTGAACTCTTAATTCATGTTATTATGATTTCAAGACCACCTGCCACCCCAAAAAGATCATGGAACAATACCATGCACAGAGGGATTGTTTATTTCCTTGCTTTTTAACCATGACGTGTTTTGATTCAGGTTTGAAAAGAATTTAAAAGAAGGACCAAATTCTGCCTGCATTAAGCAATTCCAGAGAGGACCTTGTGTTTCTATATCCCTATATCTCTCTGGTTCAGAGAATGACCTGATCCCTCCAATTTACAGAATCACAGAATCTCCTAGATTTGGAAGAGACTTGTAAAATCATCTAGTCCAGTCATTAACCTAACACTGACAAGCCACCACTAATCCATGTCCCTGAGCACTATATCTACACGACCCTTAAATACCTCCAGGGATGGGGACTCCACCACTGCCCTGGGTAACACGTTCCAATACCTAATGACCCTTTCAGTAAAGAAATTCTTCCTAATATCCAATCTAAACTTCCCTTGGTGCAACTTGAAGACATTTCTTCTTGTTCTATCACCTGTTACGTGACAGAACAGGTCGGCTCCCACCTCTCTGCAACCTCCTTTCAGATAGTTGTAGAGAGCAATATGGTCTCCCCTGAGCCTCCTTTTCTCCAGGCTAAACAACCCCAGTTCTGTCAGCCGCAATTTAGCATAATGATGTACATCTTCTTAGCGATTTATTTGCAACTCACAATATGGGTTATAATATGGAAGTGCTTACGGATAGATAAGAGAATAAGACTGAAAGGGACTTTTTCATTGAAGTTCTAACTCGGCCAGCAACCATACCACGTACTCAAAGGAGCTGCTTTGTTCGTAAACTGTAAAAGAGGCCGTGACTGAGTGTGTAATACCCCCATTGGCCAGGAAAGGATCACTGGGCTGCCAGGGCCTTGGCTTTGTCTGTGTCCACTGTAGCTCCAGAAGCACATTTCCTAACCACAGTGAAGACCTGTTTCACCCATCAACCAGGCTGTAAATTCTCACCCTGTCCTCTGTCTGGCTAGTGTCTTAGTGTAGTCCTGTGTTCCCTTTCCTGCAGTCTGGGTCAGGTGGATGTGAATGGCTTCAACACCTTAAAGCCCAGTCTAGCAGCAAATTTCCTGAGTTTTGGTCCTTTTTTGGCACCCTTTGTGCTCCTGAGGCTCTCTAGCAGCACTGAGGATAGCAAGTAAAGGGCTGCAGGATTCAGCTCACCAAAATTTGACCTTGAGCCAGCTCTTTTTGTATCAGAGCAATGAAAGACTATTGTGTGTAAAAGCCTTGGTGAACGAAATCAAGCCTGAAGAGGTCTGTTGCTTTTGTTGCTACCAGTGCAGATGTTGTTGAGACGTTATGTTACTGTGCTGGCATTGAAAGATTTTCTGAGGGTGGCTCTCTGCCTTAAGAGAGTGACAGCTGAGTAAAATCCTCAGGGCTTTTGTGTCAAACAGGGAATGTGCAATGGCCTACTGTGAACACTGGAAGAAAAAGGTCTCATGGTCCTGAAAGCATGCGATCTTTTCATTAAGATTTACAAAGGAAGACTGTATCTGTCATCATTCGCCCAAATTCTAGCGAGATCTATAAAATCTTTATCCTAGCCAAACCCTGGATGTTTTCTGAAATGTGATGTTTCCCAACCTCCTGGTATAGCCATATCTCAAGAATCCGAAGCTCCTCTTGTTCATCAGCCTGCAAATGGGCAAATGGTCCACTTGGTGAAACACTCTGCAGATGTGGGGAAAATTTAGCCAACAGATCGTCACGGTAATGATTTCCCCTCATCATGGAAACAAAGGCACAATTAAGGGATGGGAAACATCCGAATTATTTGCTGATGATGAAAGGAAGAAAACTGGATTCATGTTGTCCAACTTTGAATATGAGAAAATGATGTTGCCCTCCTTTCCCTGGGCCACAAAACTTGGCTGTTGTCATTAGTCTTTTCATTCCTTCCATTGTTCTCTCAAGAAGCTGCAAATTGTCTATTTTCATCAGTTACTGCAATTAACCACAGCAGAGCTGTTACACTCATGATAACAAAGGACTGGAACTGTAGAAAGTCATTTAGCTTTCCTGAGAGTTTGCAGAATGGCACTGAAGTTTAGGAAAATTTCCTCTGGAGTTACCAACTGGAGAGAAAATGTAGTGGGGGCCTCCTCCAGAGCAAGCCAAATGAAAAGCGTAAGAAAAAGGAAACCTTTTCTTTGGGACTTCCCCCTTAGAGCATTCTTCAAATTGTGGCTTGAAAGAAGAAATCATGGAGCTGTAGATCTGTAAATGGATGAAGAAGTGATGTGCATGGGTCCAAATTTTGTGTATAATCCGTTAGGATCTATTGAAGACAGGAGAATGTAAATCCACAAATGATATCCTAGCTTTTTTTCCCAGGAATATAACGTTAGCAGCTGCTTCTAGTTTTCCATGAATAAAACTAATTCCAAAAACACACTGATGCTGTTTGTTCAGGGACTGTTGGGGAAAGTTCCATAGCACTTTCTGAACACCAGCATCAAAACACTGGCACAGTGGCTAAAGAAAGAAGTAGTCTAATCTCAAATCTACACTAAACTGGTAAGGAGGATGAAAATACATCCGAGAGAAGTAGTCACAATGGTTGGTTTAGCCTTGTCTACTTCTGTAGTCAATGAATAGAAACAGTTTCTTACTAGGTTGGTTCCAAGTAGAAGGGAAGTTTCTGTGGTCTGACTGCCTGCAGAAATGTGTGCTTCTCCACAAATTCTAAAGAATTAAAATGTGCATCCTAACACCCTATTCAAAGCAGGATCAGCTATGAGGTCAGACCAAGTTGCTTATAGCTTTATCCGATCCAGTCTTGAGACCCTCTGACAATGTAGGGATGGCACAGCTTCTCCGCTCAATTTGTTTATGGCACTTGGATCCTAAATCACTTCCAAGCTTTTAAAAAGCCTGTCTAGCGGGAACTGTTTGTGGATCGCTTTACTTATCAGATTGGAAGCCTCAGGGATGTTAGAAAACATGCATCAGGAGATGTATTCATCAGTCATCTGGGATCAATAAAAAGATTAAGACTAGGACTCCTGCAGAGGGCAAAAAGGAGTATTTCTTCCAAGTGCTTTTCAGTTGCTCAGTACACAATGAGTAAAGTTCACCTTCCCCTAAATTTCAAGGTCTTGACCAAAGTTTGACGTGGCAAATAGCAAGTGCAAAGGTGCTGGTGATTTTTCAGTACCAGTATAGTAAATCCTTCCCATTGTATGTGAGAGTCACGGATATAACCCCATATGTTCTGCATATCAGAGAGCTTCCAGCATCTGGAAGACATCTTCATTGGAAATGGCACATCCCTGTCCCTAACCTCTGGTTCTGGTGCCAGCTTTCTACATGGCTCCTACAAATCAGAGAGGAACCAATTCTTTTAACACTGGGGCACAGTACAACTGTGCTGGGAATCTTATTAGTTTAGGTTCCCACCTGCAGTTATTGTCACAACAGCGCAACTTGAATTTAGCACCCCAAAATCAGAAAAAATATTTGGCTTTAATTTTGTGCACCAGATGTCTCTCAAATTAGTGTGATCCCCAAAATAGTAACATTTTGAAAATTAGCTCCTAAGAATTTGCAACTCTCAGAAGACACTGTATTGAACATAAGAGGAGCCCAAGCTGGTATTTTTAGTTTTATCTTTAGAACAGAGTTGAGTAAGGTTCAAGGATAAACTTGCTGCCGGTCCCTGAACAGGAAAACACAAACAACATATTGGCTGTCTTCTTTCTAAATTATTACTGTGTTCTGTGCACAAAATAAAGTATGAATCTGGGGGTTAATGTGAGCACATAATTAAAGACTACCTCAAAATGTCATCCCAGTCATATGCTTTTATTCGCTTGGTGTATGTGAGATTTTTATTGTTTATCCATGCCCTAGTAAATGCCTAAAGGCATGTTTGAGGTTTGAGACCTCAAGCGCAGCCTGGGAGATTTTTGCCTGCATTGGAATGAGGATCTTATACATACTGGCTGGAGAAAAAGAAAAAATGAAGGTGAAATAGAGACAGAGATGGTTGGAAGACCATCAGGAGACATGTTGCATCTCCTGCCACAATGAGTTAATAAAACATCTAAGTTCAAAAAAGACCTAAGCTCTCATATCCTTAGAGAAAATGAGGAAAACTGAATCTATGATGTGCTGCAGAAGGAGCCAGTGTAGGGTTCCTTCATAACCCCCATTAGAGGGGTTAGGAAATCAGAGCAATGAGCCATAAAGATATTGTACGCAGAGGGTCTAAAGAAAGCTGAGAGGACAAAGTATCAGAAAGTTAGGTCAAAGAGAAAACTGTAATTTAATGTGGTCATAAAGCTGAATTTTCGTACCATAAGGAACTCCAAGACCTTGCCATCTGTCCTGGGTGGGCATCAGAATGTGCAGGCAAAGTACTGACAATATGGACAAAATCATAAGGATGGGAGGAGAGTAACTTGGAAATATGAAAATGTATCAGGAGATAATGGCAGATCATTTTTCCTTTCACCTGGACAACCCTTTTGCTATTGTCATAATAGGATAATGTACCTTGGTCTCATTACAATATGTAAGTATAGCATTACAATTATATCAAACATAATACAGAAATCATAAGTGATAGCTCAGATTAATTCCTTCAGCTTAGCAAAATGAAGAGAGTAAAATGTTCCACTTGATCACTTTTATACTGAAATTTCACTTTTCCACAAAATGTTCAGAATGTATGGATTTTCTAAATAACAGATTTTTTCCCCTGAGACCTGTTTATAATGAGCAAGATGTTGCTAGCTGGAAAAAAAAAAAAAAAAAAAAAAGTGATATAGGCACACCAGAAAGACTGATCGTAAAAGTACAACAAAGGAAATAGTCATGAGATTTTCCTATTGTTTGTTTTCCTAGAAAATAAATCTGAATCCACTTAATGGACTTTTTGGCTTGGACATTTATAATGTTGATTTTGTCAGTAGTAGAAGAAATTCTCAACATTTCAGTGGGGGAAAAAAAAAAACCCAAACAAAAAACAAAATCCAAGAACTCGTATTGGCAATGTTAATGTCCTTGCTGGAAATTGAAAGGGAAATGTCAAAGATGGGCTGTGCTGAGCTGAGGATGGGCTGAGCTGTGGGACAGCATAGTGTTGAGGCAGACCTGGAACAGTGGGGATGATCTGTTGAGTTATTAGTGTCAACTCACTAAAAAAAAAGGGGGGGATTCTGTGACTGGGTATGGAGATGCCCAGGGAAAGAGGGGCAGAAGGACGAATCCTGTGAACCCCTTGGAGACTTGGGAGAACCCCTGAAGGACGGACGATGAGCCCGTCAAAGGTGGACCAGAAAATTATCCAGAGAGCAGCAAGAAGACAGAATCACAAGAGCTGAAAGGGGTCAGGATTTCAAGGAAGAGATGAAAGAACACAACCTATGCAGCACATGAATCAAACAGTCTTTGCGCAACATTTAGCCTTAATTCTTTGTACATTCCTCTTTGCTGTTGTTGTTGTTGTTGTAAAGAAAATGATCTTCCAGGAAGTCATTACATTGATTTGCTGTCACATTAGACCATGCTGAAAACTAAGGTCCTGCCAAGGGAAACAATAGAGATGAAAGATTTGATTTTCTTCTCTTTCTGTATTTGATGTCAGCTATTTCAGCTCAGGTGGCTTTGCTAACAATGAAATTTCACTCTAGGTGTTATCATTATTAATTTTCCCTCATTTATCTGGTTCGGTGTTCTCCACCAAGTGTGTTCACATATTTGTTGGTATTGTCTAGATCATGGACATGTGAACAAACCATCAAGGCACAAGCAAAGCTGCAGTGCCTAAGCACCATCCTTCAGGTACTCTGGAGTGAGGGAAGATGTCCGGAGTCTTTCCCTGTAATAAGCAGGGCCATCACAACAGGGAAACTGATGTGGGGCTTATCCTAATTTGTGATGGTGCACACCTACATCTGACATCTAAAGATCAAATGCCTCCAGCAGAGAAGCAATCATTGTAAATACAGACCTAGAAAAGATCTGTTTCCTGGATTAAGAAGATAATATCTGTTGTTACGTTTCTTTTTTTGATTCATACCAGTAATGTCCTCTTTAAAAGGATTTCCTTTGTGGATCCATTTGTTTTGCTGGATGCCACTTCTCAAGTAACCCCTACACAGCTGGTCCCAAGTCCACGTGTTTGAACAATGAATGCCCTGTTTTCTATAGCTACGTCTCTCCTGTTTTCTCTCTGATGGTTGCACATTACCTGAGGCTGTGCTGGTTGAACTCTCTAGCAGGAGTTTTCTGTCAGTTCTTTGGTATCAAGGGAACAGGCAATTTAGCAGTACAGCTGTTTGAAAACGCTGCGCTGGGAGATTTTCAGCTTTAACAGCTCATTGCAGGATCTGTTTGTTTTTGTTTTGTAATTACTTCTCATTTTGAAATGTGTGCTGCTCATTATAATACATGACACGTAAGGATATAATTTATCATGTTACAAAGTTGAAATTGAAAAGAAACGCCATACATTTTCAAAACTTTCTTTTTCCCTTTTAGATTTTCATACTTTCATTGTAAACATTCATTCCAGTCTGGAATGATGTTTTGCTTCAAAACAGATCAGCATTTATCATACAAAGGATATTCTGAATTTCTCTCAGCTCTAATAAGTAGATTGAGAAATCAGTGATGTCTCTTTGGTTTAAGGGGAAGTGGGATGTTTTAATCAAGGGATAAACTCCTTTTTCAAACATCATCCTGAGCTTTAGTGAGACGCTGTTCTAAGAGAAAGGATGTTTTTTAAGTTACATTCACATTCTGTTGCCACTGAATATCTTGTAATTGAGTGGATACCACTGACTTTCTGTAGAGAAGCTGCAACAGGTGAGAATTAGTGCACCCAACGGGTGTTTCACCTTTGAGTGAAACCATTCTTGACCAATTTTCATGCTTAGATGTCTCCTCCTTCCAGGTAAGTGTCCTGTGTCCATCCTATTGTAGTATCTACCCTTGTTTATTCTTCATTACCAGCCGTTCCCCTCTTTGCTCATCAGTGTTTTTGCCTGGGTGTAAGCACGGCAAATGGACAGAGTGCTTTCCCTGGGGAGACCACAGGCATTGAGAATTAAGTTCCACCATGTCTTTCTGTAATGGCTTGGCACTGCCTTGCTCTGCTGTTCTCCACCCACAGTGGGGTTTACAGCAAGGAACAAGGGTTTGGAGCACAACCCTTCTTTCCAAAGTCTATCTTCAAAGCTGCAGCCGTTTATGAGCAAACAGCAAAGCAAAAATGCCTAATTTCACACTGAAGTAGCTGAGGTGTGGGCACAGACATCCATCCTACTGATTGCCATCAAGGTGATAGATTTGATCGTAGGCTGATGACTGACTCAGGCGACTTCTTAAACCACCGTGGCAAGATTAGCCAAGGGCTCCTTTGACAGTTCTCTCCAGCTGCAGGCAGGGAATATTTTGGCAGACAGCTGCCCTGACTGCTTACGCTCTGTCTGTCTGTCACACACACAAATGCACATGTGTGTGTGTGCACAACCAAATGCACTGAAGGAATCCCTGGGCAGATGTACCTGTAACAGTCCCTAAACTGTGGTTTTATTTCGCAGTCACAACAGTCAGCACCAAGGAAATTACACGTTGATCAAAATTATTACACAATTAAGACATGATAACAAGCATCCAATACTGCAGCTAATGTAATTGCAGTGTAATATCACTTAAAGCTATGCTGCCGGGTGATTAGGCAGGGTGCTGGAACATAAGGGAATCTCTTGTTCCTCTGTTCATTCAACATTTTCCAAAACTGCAGCTAAATAAACCTGGGGAGTACTAAAAGAAAAAATTGGAAATACAAATGTCACTAGTGGTCCCATCAATTGTCCATAAAAGTGGCTTTCCAAAGGGTAGGTAGCAAAAGCCAGGCATGTCACCAGCTCACCTCCAGCCCCAGCTGGGAAGAAGTTGACAGGCACTGTCTGATGACACGTGGGTGATGGGTATATGCTGTTGATCAGCATAGTTCCTCATACAGCCGAGTTGTGTGACACCAAATAACTCATTGTGTCAATAATCTCAGCCAGAGCATTAATACTTATTTCCTCAAACATATGTAGGTCTGAATCCGGTTGCGGTTAGTGACAGTTACATGTCACTGTAAGTCAAAGAGAATCAGGTGTTGACATGCTCCAGCCTGGCCTTAGGGATGATTTTTTTTTTATGTGTGAATACTCAACTGGTTCAAGGCAGATGCTCTGATTTGTAATTTGGGTCAAGCACGTAGTTCTCATTGGGGACAAGAACTATGACAAGAAAGAAACAATGCATATTCTCTATAACAAAAAAATATGTGATCTTAAGTTATCATATATTCATTATCACCCACACAAGGCAATCAAAATTTTATCATTTCAAAGTCTAACAGACTAAAATGGTAAAAGCAATGCTGTGTATGGGAATTCTGTGTGGCCTACTGACTTTTTGTGCCCTAGGTGGATTTCAAACGTTGTATTTGGAGAATGGATGGAGGAAGCGGCAGAGTTTGGTACCAGTCAAATCAATTGAAAGGTGCTGGAAAAGAAAAGGAGAGGAAATTGAAAATACCAGTCAGAACTCATCATGCTGGTGGAGCATAGGAAACAATTCTATTCTTTCCACTGGCCGTGATCCCTTGGCTGTGGATAAGGCTTGTAGGATAGTGACAATCAGCTTGTCTCACAAGCATAAATACTGCATCACGGATCATTTAGAGTTCAAGCAGCAGTCTCAGGTTTGTGTGCATGGCATAAGGGAGGCAGATTGGTTCTGCTAGTCCTGCTTGTGCAAAAGTTAGGCACACATGTAGGAAAATGTGTGTGGTCAAAGCTGTCTGCATTTCATTTGTGAATGAAAAGTGTGTCTTCGTTCCATATGTAGCATGCCAAATCAAGAGGATCCAAACAGAAAACTGTGGCTTTCTTACACCCGGTGTTGCAAATGCTAAAAAAGTGTTGGACCTTCTTTCAAAACGTGGATCTCACTGCTTTCAGCAACATCATTTCACAGAGCAGCAACGATCCAATGGAGGGTGACTCAAGATCCAAGCACCATTTAAAATGTAGACTTATTTCTTTAAAATTACATTTCCATCTGCTCAAATAACCAGATGTAATTGTAAATAACCAGATGTACAAAGGGATTGCCTTACTAAGCTGAATGTGTCTAAAAACCTAGTCCTGAAACTTCAAAGTGTTTTACAATTCGTTAACTATATTAAGCGCAGGCAACTGTGCTGATCCGTGCTGTGGTTCATGTCAGCTGATTTGCAGGGGTTAGATCCAGCCCTGTATCACATAATTTAAGCTTAGGTGTACACATGTAGATATGCATGTATGCATCAGTGCATAACCTTGTGTTGTAGTCAGTGGAGAACTAATTAGACCGTACAGTCCATCAAGTCTAGACAACTAATAATCTGAAAAATCACTAGGGACATAATTAATGTGTTTAAACATAAGCTTTTAGTGTGACTTGAGATGCCCCAGGTTATGCTGCCCAGCTTCCAGCTGAGGTTCCAGAATGGCATGGACCTCCAAAAAGTCTTTGGTCGTATTTGTCAAGTGAAGGGCTCAGGTACCTGAGGTCTCCACATTGATTCTAGACCACTACGTCTGGGCCACTGAAGCCCACCCTTGGTGTCAGTCTCAGGTGATCTGAAATGTTCTCCAAAGCCCATCACTGTATTGACTAAGAGACATTCAGTTGTCTCAGCAAAAGTGACCTGGTGCTATGTGAGATGCCCTAAGGTTTCTCCTGTGGATGTCTGCGGCACAAAAACATTCCAGGTCCCGAGACTTCTGTCCTTGTAGCGCCAGGCTGGATAGCTAAAGAAATATGCATATGCAAGACTGTTTCCCAGATTTCTATAGCAGTCAATGGTGATCTTGTGCATGTTTCAATTGCATAAACATAGGGGTTTAGTGCCGTTTTTGATGTGTTAGGATATCCCTCCTGGATACAGTTATTAGCGCAGAAGAGATCCTGTGTCGCATCTGCCAGCTTCCCCTGGAAGGTCTGAGGGTGTCTCAGACATCACCATATATCTACGCTGATTAATACGGTCAATGCATTTAGGGGGAAATTCACCTGGCCAAATGCAGGAGTTTGTATTAGGATGAGGTGAATTCTTAACTGAATGAGATAGAATGAGGTGAAATGAGGTAAAATCCACTAACGCCATTAACTGCTTCCCCATTAAATATAAAGGCAACCCATGGTGACTTGCTCACCTGTAGCCACCTCGCCTAAATGCTGTTAACACCCATATTTAATTAGATGAACCATACCATAAGTAATAGGCTTTTTTGCAGACAAACTACATTTTTTTCTGTTTTGTTTTGGTAATTGCCTCGGTTTAGGCAAATACAGAGTTTTGTCTATAACTGGGAACCTCACAGATGTCTCCTCGGCTCTAGGAGCCACAGAGCACACAAAAAGTAAATTACTTCCTTGGTAGAAGAGTACAGATCTTTTTTCGACAACTCTTTTCTCACCTCATTATTTCTCCATCACAATAACTAAAGCTGTCAGATTTCTGACGGAAAGCTGCAAGAGAAGCATGTTGCAAGCAGCTGGTCTTTCACAGGGCTGTTGATTCCCTCTCTTCCCACCCCACTCTCCAGTGTAGAATCCACAAACAAAGCAAAACAAAGCAGAAAATGCACTTTCTTCCACCTGTGCAGGTTTGCCAAAGAAACAGGGAATTTCACTGACAAGCTCGTAAACGTGAGACTAGATAATGAACTAAAAAATAACTGGATGATGCAATGTGTGAGTGGGCTTCCTGAGCAGGGATCTAAGGAAGGAGTCATGTCATGGATGAGTTACCCTCCTTCCCTCACTTTGCTTCTGGCCTGAGGCATTCGTTGGCTGTGCTATGAGATCTACAGGTAGAAACCGATGTACAGGAGCTAGGAATCATGGCTGATGCTGGATCTAGAAAAAAGTTAAAAGTTATGTGATAAAAAGCTCATCTCTGCTCACACAAATGAGAGCAGAGGAGGAATTGCAGGTAGGGAAACTCAAACCATACCCTGATCCAGCTACTCCCAGGCCCATCACAGGAGCATTCACCCTATTTAAAGTCCCATCCCAACACACAGAGAGCAACAAATAGGGGGGTAGCCCCAATACCCCCGTCAGAGACACAAGCCCCTGCCCCAGTCCCACAAGCCTGTCCCAGTAGAGTGTTGGTCCCATGGGCCAGGGGGACACTCACCTGGTGGGTCAGTGGGAGAGGTTCTCAAGGAAACCTTACAGACCAAGGAGAGTCACTCCTTAGGGGTATGGGACGCATTATGAGGTGCAGGGGAAGAGCATTTTTTGGCTTGCACGAGGCTTGTTGTAGTGTGTGTTAGGGGAGGAACCCCCTAAGGCAAGGAAATGGAGGGAGGGAGTGAAGTGGTTTGGGGAGGAAAAAATGTAGGAAAAGAGAGATCCAAGGAGATAGAAAGGGCTGGTCACATGTAAACAGTTTTCTTGTCAGGCCCTATTCTGCACCTGATCAGCACAGTCTGGTCTGTCCTCTCATTGATCTCATTTTCTAGCTATTTTCCTGGGTGAAGGACAGCTGTTTGCATGTGTATGTACGGGGATTTGAATGCAGCAACTGGAGAAGGAGCCCATGTGTCCACCATGCCAGCGAGTGGAGCGAGCACCAGTGTGCAAGGGAGTGCATGAGCACCAGTAAATCACCTGCCATGGTGGCTTGGGATTGACTGGGAGACCCATTTGTGTGTGTGTGCGTGTCTGTGAGGGACACAACTGGAGAGACCAGGATTGATGGGCAACTACTGGATAGACTGTGTTTGAGTCCAACTGTATGTTGTACATGTGTATATATATTTCCCATTAACAGACCTTCATCCTCATCATCCAGAGGGGAATAGGACAAGGGATTTGCCTGTTTTCTACCCGTGTCTTTCCCGGCACCTTGCACCAGAGGGTCCACAATTACATGGGTCATATTGCCCTTACCTGGCACCCTCATTGATCATGAAGGCAAATTAAACAGGAAAGGGGATAGCTGTTCTCAGTGCCATGAACCCTCAACCAAAATGTTGCATATAACCTGTCCAGAGCACAAGATGTTCCCCGGCAGCAGTGGCTTTCACCTGTTTTCTACAAAAACTCTTTTTGCCTCCTTCCCTATGAATCTTGTCATTTCCCTCTAAAAGGTTTAGAGACTTGGATTCATTGCATTAACTGTTTGGCATTTATATGAAGAAGCAGTTATTGCTAGTGAACCAACAGCTTTTAGACCAAACTTTTCCCTTTGAAGAGGGGAAAAAAATCAAGATCTGGTGTTGATATAGGAAAACCATGTAGCTATACAGCTGCTGCTGCCACGTGAATTGGGTCACTTTTCACACCACTCACTTTTAAGACAAATGACCATTTCTTGCTAAGCCTTTCCAGCCCCTCCCATTTCTCCACAAACAAATAATAAACTCACTCCTGAAATACCTTCACTGGAGTTGCAACTTTTACAAAAATAATCACCGAGTTTGTCGACAGTAATTTATATATGTTTAGGCTACCAATAAATCTTGGAGTTAACGGAAGCCCACAGCAAGGAGAACCCCCATGCCCTGGCAAACAAATCATTGAGGGAAACAGTTTCCATTATTAACATATTAAGCTATCAGTACATCACTCCTTGTTGGTCTTGGTATTCCTCTGATGTCATTCTCAAGGTAGACATGACAAATAATATTTTATGTCTATGAATGATAATCAGCACACTGCACAGCAGCTATCCTTATTGATTTGATTAAGGGCTTTGATCTGGGAAATTACCAATTAATGCTATCTAAATTAGTCTCTGTGGGTTTGGATAGAGCAGCAGGAAAATAATTCTGTAGTAAAGCTAGTGATTGGACACAAAACGGATTTGTTTAATCATGCTAAATCTGAAGAGAAAATATTCAATTTGGAGGTCTCCTGCAGGTCAGTCCTCGGTTCCTCATTAGTCATTAATGACTGTACTTCAGCCCCACTGTCTCAAATTACATATCCGTTTTACAGAGGTTTAATTAAAGAAAAAAAAAAAAAAACCAAACAGGAAAAAGGTCTTCCCTAAACAACAGAGATACTGTGACAACTGGATCTGCTTCAAAGAGGAAGGACAGATATGAGTATCTTTGCCAAGAGACATGCAAACCTGGAAAGGAGGGCTTTGAACTAGGATTGCTGGGGGTTGGAGAGCAACACCCTGGAGTAAGCAAAAAAGCATGCATGAGAGGCAGCAAGCAAAGCACAGGGCAGCGAAGGATGATCTCTGACTCTCCCCTGACAAAGTGCGTCTCAAGTACCTATGCCTGAACACACCCAGCATGAGAAACAATCAGGAGGAATGAGAAACCGATGTGCAGGTGCAGAGCTATGACATTGGGATTACAGAGATTTGGACGAAACTCAGATTGCTGGAGCACTGCGATGGATGGACACTTTTGTAAGGAGAGGCAGGGAGCAAGGCAGTAGGGTTTTCTTGTCTCCTGTGGGGTTCTGTCAGGGAACAAGTTGCAGCTGGGTCAGCAGATACCCTTGCAGCAATGAAAACTAATGGCATACTGGACCACACACCAGAAGGCTGAGCACAGGGGTGATACCCCTTCATTCAGCAGCAGCAAGGTACTGTCCCACTAGAAGGAAGATGTTGAAAAGCTGGAGAAGGTCCAACAGAGGTCCACTAAAATGGTGAGAAGGCTGGAGATAATGAGTTATGTGACCAGGTTTAGCGGGAGGTGTCCTTGCCCATGGCAGGGGAGTTGGAACTAGGTGATCTTTAAGGTCCCTTCCAACCTAAACCGTTCTATGACTCTATGATTCTGTGACTTGTTTAACCAGAAGAGAAGGCTAAGAGGCTAACTAATTGCAGTCTCCCAAAACGTAGAGGGGTTACAGTGAAGACAGATACAGGTGCCTTTCAGAGATGCACCATAAAAAGACAAGAGGCAGTGGTCACAAATGTAAACACTGTTTGGAAATCAGAAGAAAAAAATCTTCATCACAAGAATGGTTAAGCACACATACAGGGGCTGGAGAGCCTGTGATATCTCTAATATTTTCAAATTTCGCTGCACCAGGCCATGAGGAAGGAGGTTTAACTTGGAAATCGGCCCTGGTTTTAGCAGAAGGTTGGTCTAGAGAACTCCAGATGTCCTTTCCAACCTAAATGATTCTCTGATCACCCACTGGCCTGCAGAGTAACTCAGCAAATAAACACTACTAAGAGCTCCCACAGCATATTTTTCTGCTTGGAATCCTATGACTTGTAGAAGTTAATAAAACACAGACATCCCAGGAGCTGGAGATGTCCAAGTATGAAGTTTTACCAGAGTTCCCAATTTCACATCTACAAATCATCTGAAGTTACCTGAGGGACAGGCATTAGCGTATATGATTGGAGTCTCCTTATTTTCCATGGTCTTAATGAAGGTACCAAAACAAGGCTGCAGAAATTTTTATTGGAAGAAATCAAAATACACATAAATTTAGATGTTATGTGTTCTAAATGCAATTCCATGCCTTCAAGGGCTTATAATCTAATAGTAGTAGAGCACTGCATGGTAAGTTGAACCAGATGTTCCTCCTAAGTATGAAACAGGTTGTTTGATGCTTTTCTCTTTTCAGCTACATCCTGGAAGTCACCCTAAAAAGTATAATTCACTGCAGAGCTTTTGCCAGCAAGGACTCGACATGAACTCAGTATCGCAAAGGATTTTCTCTGCTGCATCACTTAACCAATTAACTCAGAGCATTGCAATGGCTCAGTGCCCTGCAAGAGCTCTTCCCCTAACCTCAGTGAGAAGGTAGTGAAGATCTGAGGGTTTGATCTGTTGATCCTGATGTTTACTGCTACTATTACCAGCTTGAAAGATGGAATATCAAAGCCAAGGCTTTTAATGCCTGGCTTTAATTTCTATAAAATTCCGTGCATCCCCTTGGCTGTTTGCACTGAGAATATACTGAATTGGTCGTGGGGGTATTTTTTGGAGGAACTTGAAAGGGAGCCCAATAGGAGCACATTATTACAATACAGCCATTCGTTAGCGCAAATTACCTCTTGTTCTGACCACCTCCCCTCTTCAAAGCACCTACTGAGACAGGGAAGTGAAGATATGAGCTTTGCCATGGCAACCTAACACTTTCTAGTGAAATTAAAACCCAAATGGAAAAGGATAGCAGGCTCAGTTGCAAACAGAAACCTCTCTTTTCCCTTCAAATCAAGCTGATGAAAGTTTAAGCTGCATCTTGAGATATTACTAAATAGTCAGAATTTTTCTAGAGATAGTGAGATGAACAAAATAAATACAACACTATCAGTAATAGTGGTAATAAAAAGAACAGCTCTCCTTGAACTAGAAGCTATCATTAGCTTGACTAAGGAGATCAGCATTTGGGCTTCACAGGCAGTTAGTCTCTAAAGCAGTGTCTCTGGCTCATACAAAGGTACGGTTTCAGTATTTAAATCTTTTAAATAACAGAAGAGTTTCCCACTGGGGCACAGTTTGCAGAGGAAGGAAGTGTGCCATTATTTTGTTTTAGAAGGTGACATTCCAGACCCAGAGCCAGGGAATATTATATTTTTACAGAGGAGGGAAAAAAAAAAAAAAAAAGAAGTCGTTGCTGCATCAAAGAAAGCAACAATCAGACTGGAAAACATGAGCTTTGGTGCCGCTCACTTACTCCATATCTGTCAATCTGCCTTTTGCAACATGAGGTATGAGAAAATGCAACTGTCTTGCTCCAGAGAATTTGTCACAAAATAATCTAGATTGTGGGAGGTTTGATTTCAAATCCTCATTTGGACAGCCTTTGAGCTGTGTGTGAGGGGAAAAGCAGCCCAGCTACCATGCTATGGATTTTTTTTTCTGATTATTCCCTGTCTCACACATTCTATTTTATACAAACACAGGAAAAAAAGAAGAATTTGCTTAGGACCCAGAGCCAAATATACCATGCTCACAGAATCTGTGGGGATTTTTTCTCTCCTTCTCCCAGTTTAGAGCAGACAATTCTATCCTGGACCAGAGATTTTTTTCCTGGTAATTTTTATATGTCTCCATTAAGAGTCTCCATTCTGATTAACTACTACTTTCAAATAAATATTTTATATGATTTAAAAATTCCTTAGTAGTTCTGCTAGTTCCTGTTTTGAAGACTGCTGTGATCTATACTGTTTTCATCAATGGAAACATCAGTAATTTACAGCGAAAGTTTATAATTTGGCTTTCTCTTCACTGACCATCCAGGAGCTGATTTTCCTGTGTCTTGCTCCCTCCGTATTTAATGGATGGTCAACAAATCCAAGATTATTATAGCAAGATGTTACTGAAGCTCATAATCTGAAACTAAATGCTGAACTCAGATTTTGCCTAATATGAGTCTTTCTGTAGTGCATGAAGGCAACTTTATATCAAAACACTCCTCATTGCACTCACCATCTCATGTCAATGACCCTTGAGCATCACATTGCTTGCACAGGTTTCCAGCCATGCAAGAATTCATAAACTTCATTCCACCCTTACCAGCAAGATGCAGCAGACTGCTCCCTAGGACTCAGTTATGCATGTGAAATAATATTATCCTTTACCTCATTTCAGCCTTACCCTTTACAATTCAAAGGCTAATAAAAAGTAACGCTTATCTGTCAAGGACATTCTCATCTCACCCGAAGGATTACATCTCTCCTTTTAGCATGTTGAAGTCATGCTGTTGTTTTGGCTGAATTTTGCCCAGTCTAACTGGTAGGAGTCTTCTTACAGTCGCCAGGGTAAGTCTGTATTTTCTGCCCTGCCACCTGCCTCGTAACTCCCATGAGATGCAACAGTCTGTCCTTTAAGAGGGGAATGATTCTAGGGCTTTGGGGTATGTGACTTTTTGTGGAAACAGACAGACAAACAAACCAAACAAAAAAACACCCCAAAACTAACTTTTTTTCACAAGGATAACAAATAATATTTTGTGAAAAACATCCTTGGACTGAAAAAGCTAATTCTCCTGTAAACTTCTTTGATGGAACGGTTCTGACCACTCTCAACAGAATATTGACATCTATTACATCTATGCAAGCTTACAGCAACTGGAAACGAGCAGGATTGCTATATTCCTAGGGATTGAGACCTTAGCAATAAGTTTTTATCCTGCCCAGTGCAGTACATCTTTCTGTTTTTTTATCTTGGAAAGGTGGAAGTGATTCATGTCCATATGTGCAGCGCTCTGAGATTATAAGGCTGTGACTCAGACCTGGACAAGACACCTCCAACTGCAGACAAATCATTTGCACTCACAGTTCTCCTGTTTTCCCTGAGTGGTATCCTGCCTTGCATTTCAACCAATGTTTTCATTGTTTCTTTCCAAATAGCTTCAGTTTCTGGCTAATTTGAAGGGGAAGCTCTCTAGATGATAGCATTTTAAATTGACAGAGATTTGATGAAAAGGACCAGGTTCTGAAAGAAATAGCTGCGACCTACTGGGAAAGATGATAACGTGGGTTTAGAAGTCTAATTTATTGTTATTCACAGAACCTCTTCAGTTCACCCTTTAAAGGGAGCTCAATACAAAGCTCCGCCAATGTGTGGGCTGGCATGAAACCTTCAAAAGCCTTACTGAGGTTCTCTGAAAACGTTGGCCAGGCTGTTTAGTCAAAAGACAGTTTCATCATACGCTTCCATTTTCATTTAAATGAAAACATTTTGAAATAAGAAAAGGAGGTTGAAATTCTGTTTAGAAAGAGGAAATGAAAGAGTTGGAAAGGCACTGTTGGTGCACAAGAAATTAAGTTTTAAAGAAGCAATTCCAAAGTTTACCATATATTGAACCAAAATTTTCCTCTAAAATTTAATTTTCTGGAAAATTTTATTGAGATAGAATATATTTGCTCCATTTCCGAACAGCAAAATAGTTTTAAATTGTAAAATTACTTTAAGTGGAATTTTTTATCCCTGCCTAAATCTGCTTTGAAGGAGGGGGGCAAATGCCATTTTCTTTGAAATACGTCTTGAATTACTCCTGGGTAGGAACCCATTCTTGTAGGTACTGCAATCTTTATATTGGTGTCTACATAAAACAATTTTTTCCCACTACTTGAATCCTCGTTTTATGTCTTCCTCCTATTATACTCTTAGACACTGTTTTTTCCTGTGGCTGTGTACTGCCTGTCAGCAGACTGAATATGAAGCCGTTAAATTCCACTATATTGCACAGCAGAATTTTTCAAACTCTGAAAAAGAATTGTACTAAAACATGACAACAATCCCACTAGACTGGCTATAGTACTTATAGTTGGGCATGTGTAAAGTACTTCACTGAGCTGGGGCCTTATTTCTAGAATCTTGATCAAAAAAATCTTCCTCTAAGAAGAAAAATTACTTTAAACTATAGAACACGTCAATAAATGGTGTCATATATGTCACAAAATATGGTATGAAATTACAAAGCACACTTCTTCCTGATATCCTGTTGTGGTATCTACTTGTCATGGCATCTGTAGTCACTGTTTCTTCAGCTGTAGATTATTCTCTCTACAAAGACCATGAAAACATCATAGAAGTCCTATTTTTTTTCCACAGTCATGTGTGTCTGCAGCAAAACTCTACAGCACTAAATACCTTTTGGGAATACATTTCATAATAAATCTTAAATGCCCCTACTTCACCCTTGCCAAATGGTATCTTGGGAAAGGTTGCCAAATTGTTACAATTTAAAGCATACAGCTTCCATTTAATGGAAAGTATAGTTATATTCATGCACATAGTCATAAGGAAAATGCACGAGTGTTACATTTCTGAACTGGAAGTACAGCCTTAAAGCACAGACCAAAAAGGAGAGGAAAGGGAAAAACCCAAGAGACACAGCATTTTGCTTCTCTTCAATCTCCACTTCCATCAGACAAATAGGGTCACCTTGTATTCGGCTAAAGATCAACACTCCTGCCCTCGATTAAAGTGCCCATACATTTAGACTTTCATTTCTCCTGTTAAAGAGCTTTCATGAGACGCTATCTGCATGAGAAATGTCTGGCATTTATTATTGTGACACAAGTCACAGTCCACAATCTGTCTGGCAAAACACCACATAGAAAATGATTCAAGAGCTGAGAACCAGTCGTGAAGATCTTTTACAGCCCCCAAACCAGGGGCTATACCCACAGAAGCCAAGAATGTTTTTGGCCTGAAGTCTGCAGTATTTGACTCTTACACTGACTTATTTTGAGGAATTAAAAAAACCCAATGTTTTCTTGGGGGTAATGTAATGTAGCCAGACTTGAACTGCTGATGATTTCCCCGCTGGTTATCTGCCTTAATGGACACTCATAATTACCCATAAAGGCATCTCATGTTGTTTCCTGCATGCTCTTCAAGTATGTCCTATGCATTCATTAAAAGCTGATGCTAACAGAAAGTCACTGTCACCAAGATATCCTATTACTGGGATAAACACACTTGAGGAGTCTTCTAGCCTATGTGACACTAATGTCAATAGAAACATAAGAAACCATCAAATATGCTTAAAGAAAAACAGCTGGGTATCTGGGGCTGTAAAAGAAGTCCTGACTCTACAAATATTCTGATCTAGACTGTAACGGCATCCCAAGTCCAGAGATTTGGGTTTTTGAATATCACCAAGAACATGAAGGTCTTGGGAAAACTAAGCTGTTGTAACACCTTCTTGCTCCTTGTTTACCAGCATCCCACGCAAAACTGGCAAAACTTAGTTTTCCTGAAATATCATCGAAATTGAAAATCTAACCACAAGTGTGCACTAGATACACGTGTTGGCTTTCAGGGAACTGTTCACATAAATGTATACATAAAACTGGGGAAAACAGGGATTGTGTTTTGCTTCTTTAGTTCTCTGTCTTCCTCGATGTACCAGCTGTAATTTCTAAACAAAAAGCTGTATAAAAGCTGTTGAAAATATTGAATATAAGTTTTGTAAAAGCCAGCAGGAACACATGAGCTTTCTAAAATCACAGATTCACCACAGATAATGGAGTTACTTGGGATCCCAGGATACCTGCATGAAACCACTCCTCCCTGCCCTTGTGTCCTTTCGAAGATGTAATACGCCATCCCCTTCCTTCATTGTTCTCCTCAAAGAACAGTTGCAGTAAAGCTTGACAGTGAAGTACCAAATTCCAAGAGCTTCCTCTATTTCATCCTTTCCTCTCAGGTTGAAGGGGGTGGAAACTTAAGGCTTTACACCTAAAAGCATTAAGGGAGAGCACATTTATATCCATCTCTCTGCAGGAGAGTTGCCTTTTTCAGTGGCACTGTTGAAATAACAAGTTCAGACTTCATTAGCCCCCAGCCCCTGAATTTTAGTCAATTTTAATGTATCTTACTAGAAAGTGGTAAACAAAGACCAACATCCCCTTTTCAGTTAGCATGTCCTGAAATCTTCAGTTTTCCTTTACCTCCAGGACTAAAAGGTCTACTCTGTCCTGCTCCAGCTTTTTGAAGCTAATGACTTCTAAATATATGTTGGACATGAGCTGTTTAACACTAATTGTGATGAGAATCATTAATGGACTTGAGTGGTCTTTATGAGTGGGATGTATTTGTTTTATACAGATTCCCTACCTTCCGGCAATGTCTTTTTCCAGCACAAGGATCACTCAATATTTATAGTGGAGCCCTTTGAGGTTTGGTACAATTACAGTCTCTACAGGGAGGTGATATCATGAGGCACCTATTTCTCCCACTCCTCGCAGAAATCTCTGCAGTTAAGTAGGCAGCTGTCAGCAAACAGACAAAATTTGCACTGCATCGAGCTGAATTTGGGGATATTTGAAGACTAATTTTCTGTTGGCAAATATTTTTGGCAGAAAACTTCTATGCTGACAAAAGCTGAAGAAAGGAATTACCTAGCGGTGGTTGAACTGAGAAGTTCCAAGGTATGGTATGAGATGAATAAATTCCCTCTCCTTTAAAGAAAGGTCCTGTAGTCTGCCTTTATTGACTGAATGATCTAAAATTGTGGTGGATTGAGTTCTCTGCCAGACATCCAGAAGTAATAGCTCAGTTCAGGGGAAAAAACATTAAGCATCAAACTTCTGGAAGGTAAATGCTGACATCCCACATTTCCTTTCAGCGGCCTAAACATAATAGAAAGATTTGGCTGGCATTCAGAGGGACCTCATCTTCACGTGCATGGGTGCAATGCAGTGCGGAAGGGAAGCAGACTGCAGGAGAGGCTCAGAAAGGACAAGAGGAATAGAGCTGTGTGGTCCTGCTACCAAGCCACCTCTCTGCTATCTACCCCGTGGAGATATCTCCAAGGATGGAAGTAGATGCTGTCTTCAACCAATGTTTTCTGTGATATTGAGACCTACTATGTCAGCAAAAAGCTCCACTGAGTCACAGAAGTCACCGGGTCATCCAGCGATTGTGAAAGTCTTTCAGGTTGATTTCAGAGTTTTGGGGTTCAGGAAATTGATAAGCCTGTCACTTACCAGTGCTTCTCCGCTAGTTTTTGTCATTTAGTAGCAGATTCTTATCAAAGAGGACCTGCTGCACATATGCTCAAGGTGGACTTTTACCCTTTTGCATAATAGGGATCGGTGCAATGGCACTGAGTTATCAGCCAGAGCTGCCAGAGGAATCTCTAACAGGCAGCAGAAAGGCTGCTGCTTCTAAATAGTTTTCTCAGAAAGAGAAAGTCAGAGCTCAGGCTTGTCTAGTTTCAATATTAAACATAACTTAGGATGAGGGAATACGCATAAATATGACCTCCGTAGAGATCTCTATATTGTATTTCTAGGTTACGGTGTTTGGCAGCAGGGGGAATTACTTTTTATAAGTTTATCTGTTGGGGTTTTTTAAATTCTTGTTCTCTTAAAAAATATAAAATTTCTTTATTAAAGTCCAATATAACATCTACTAACAGTCAATCTTTCCACAAGAACAGTTTCCAGCAACAAAACCCCTTAGTTTCGTTAATGGGGAAGGAAAATAGCTCTCCATGGAGTATTAACACCTCCAATTCCTCTTCTTGCAAAACTAAAATAAATGCAAGAAAGAATGGCAGTTGTCTGCAAAAATTTGAGCTCTAAACCATTTAGACTTACACTGTACTGAGATTGAAGAATACCACAGAACACTAGGGCTATATAAAGATGAATTTTATCACATAGGAGTTCAATCTAGCTTCAAATTCACAGTATTCCCTGAAAAATAATTAAGATATTTTTTCTTATTTTGTGTGTGCAAATGGCAAATGAGAACCATCTCTGTTTCTTGCATTAAGCATCACCACACATCTGATGATAAATAATGAAAAAGACAAGTATCCAAGGTGACTGGCTGCAAGCGTCTGTAAATGAAAGCAGAATAATACAAAGAGTTGAATTATTTCCCTAAACAACAACAAAAAAAGAACAAAAGAAAAAAGAAAATAATTTAACAAAACTTGCTAGCTGTCAAATCCTGTGAAGTCTATTGTAGGTTCATGAGAGTATTTAGCATACATAAAGTGTAAAAGTCAGTGATGGAGAGAGTGGGTGTGCACACATAAAAGTGACAGATCACAAAGTTTATTGTGCACGGTAAATCACTTTTATAATTTGTATAGTTTTTTATTAATTTTTAAAGCTGTGGTTTTATGACAAAATACATTGTTTTGTGTTTCATACTTCATTGTTACGAAACGAGAACAGGAAGACCCAATTCGATAAAATGTTGTTTCTACTGCTACCCCTCCCAGGCTTCATTTCCCCAGGATGGCAGGGAATGGGACACATTGCAAAAAAAACCCAAATGTTCTCAAGGTGTTTTTTCTTTCCTGTTACATTCCTAATGTTGACTGATTGCTCCAGAAAAAATACATTTAGTCAAAGGTCACTGAGAAAGCACAAAAGAATAAAATCTCCACCTTTGTGAAAATCCCCACTGTGTAAAAGCCTGCTCTGAGACTCACCCATCAGTGAAATGTCATTTTCCAGAGGGATTTAAAGTGATGCTAAGCCTTCAGCTGGCTTTTGGCCCCGTAGAGAGCTTTGCCCTCTTGGGAAAACACCTCTGGCATCAACGTGAGTCAGCTGACAGATTTTACTCCTTTTTTTTTTTTTGGACAGTGTGTCAAAAAGTAGAAATCTTCAGAGACCCAAAGTCTACTGTACCTGTACTATTTGTACCAATTTAACTAATTACACTAGAATTGTGATCTATCTATTTATATAAATTAAAAATAATAATTGTCTTTGCTTACATCATAGCTACGTTTTTCTCCTTTCAGTCTTTCTCTCACAAAATTATCATGTATTCATGATACACTTCAGATTTGAAGTGATAGTTCTCTGTAGCTCAAAATGGGTCAAAAGAGACAAAGTGTGACCACTGTGCATGTATGGCCAGTAGGTGAGCAACAGTCTAAGTTGATATAAGCCCCTGCAGAGATGCAATATACTATGCAAAGATGCCTTTTATTGACATAATTACATTTCTTAAATGCATTATGACAATCATTTTAGACCAAAAGAGCTCAGACTATGTTGATGTGATTATACTGCTTTTCCCAAGCTAGTAATAACAAAGCTTTAACCATGGCTTCACAGTCCAAAACATTCAGCTGTGAAACTCACTTAAATTACTCTTGACCCCACTTTCTACTTCTCCTTCCATCCCACTTACACACAGCAGCATGCCGGCTTTGCCAGACCAACTGTTTATGGGTCTCAACAGTGGATTAGATTAAGAGACAATATATGGCAGCCTCTGTGGAAAAGTGAATTCTGTTCCATAAACATTACTCACACCAGCAGCGCTCCTCTACGCTACCGACTGTAGCATTTCCAATAGCAAAATGAGCTTCCTAAGTCAGCCTAGCTTTTTAAATCAGAAATCGTGTCCCTTTCCGTGCTCGGCAGTCATAGAGAAAACTTCCAATGTTCGGTTATCATGAACAGCAATAGAATTGTCATCGTTGCCACTTGCAGGCAAAATGTTTGGTTCGAGAAAGCATCACGGGTTTATTTTTATCTTTAAATTTGCAATTAAGAATGAGGTTGTTGCCACTCAGTTTCCAATGCACCATAGGAATGTCATGGCGAATGTAGTGTTCTGAGTTTCGTCTTTTGGAGGGGATTTATATGGTCTGATCAGCTTTTCCCCATGGAATAAGTCATCATTAAACACTTCAAAGTATACCCTGAATTCATCCTGCCTAACAGAGACAGGGTCACCTTGTGGTCTGTCTGTGATTAGGGTAGTAAGGGTACTGCATTGTCCACTGGAAACACTAACTCCCACTGACTCCTGGGGAATCCTTGGATGATCATGTTCCTTAGACAGGTACCCAGGTTAAACTGGATGAATCAAGGAGCTCAGTCTGACCTCAGCCTCACCATTTTTGCATAAATCTAATTGCATCAAGTTTCATACAAGATCAGAAAGGGATCCAAAACAGACACCTAAAATTCCTATTCAAAATATAGAATGCTTAGAAGTTGAAGGGGCAAAATAAATTTCCATTACATTTACTTAGATGTAAATTTAATAATCCAATAGATCCAAAGCACATTGCTAAACAATGAGCAAAATGTGCTCTTAGTTCTTTATCTACACAGTGAAGACGAGGAAAATTTAGTACAGAAAGATTTAGGCCAATCTTCTTTGGGTTGCATTGTCTCACTTTAGACATCTTAATCGAATTATTATTTTATACACCAATATTCTTGATTTTTCAGATGTGATCTGTCCCTGAAACTGTTGTTTTCTGCTCTGCTGGAGTTAAAAGCAAAGCTTCTTGAAAGTTTTTGGCCAAATGAAAGATCCAGAGGTGGAATGAAAAAGTTTTCTGATGGAACTCAAAATAAATTTCCACTGGGAAACTTCCTTTTGTCCTAGTTAGCTTTTGCTGGTGTATTGTTACCATTTTCCTTACAGATTATCCTTTCAGCTAAAAATCCCAGAAAAGACGCTGCTCAATGGATTTAGTGTCAGAGACAACTTTGCCCACTGTCTGGTTCATTTCATGCAGATATAGAATCTGTGTCCTCATCAGACCATTACGGATGGTCCCTCAGGCCTTGTGGTGTGACATGAGGGACTTTATAATTTGCATATGAATGCCACATCAGAAAACAATCTGCAAACGCTCATTATCATAACACTATTTTCCCTTTGATTTGCTCGTTTCCTCTAACTCTTACTTCATACCATTAGGTGATCTCTCAGATAGAAGAAACAGTTTTCAGAACCTCTTTTCTTGTTGCTTTTATCCATAAATCAGTAATTCCACTCTGTGAATATGTCAGTCAGCAGTAACGTCCCTAACCCAGTGTACTCCAACTAAAAAGTGAGAAATTGATTGTCAATGAGTAAAACAAATATAACCTTTAAAAAATGGGATTTTTTTAAAAAAAGTATATATAACAAGTAAATGTTGACAGACATAGCTGACCCTTAATCACTCTTTATACCTTACACACACACACACACACCCAAGAATCTGTGCTTTCATTTTGAAAACTCTGTACTGATAAAAGTCACCTGGACAAACACTGCTTGGGGAAATCAGCCTTGCAGAGACCCGGATAAGAGCAGAAAAATCATTGTAAATAGTGAATGTCCTAGGTGAAATTTTAGTCATCTCACTAAGCTTAGGGATTCAAAGGTGACCTGGGGCCATTTCTTTTTCACTTTAGTTGGCTTCAGTCCACGTATTACCTGAGCCTTATACCTACTTAGTAAAAATACCATCCCAATTCTTTGGAAAGTGACAGCTCAGTGACCCAGAAGTCTTTATCTCCATCTCAAGAGCAGCCATGAAAGAGGGTATGTCCCTGAGTGGGAGACCCTGAAGGAAAAGACTTTTTGATAGACTTTTACAAAGACCTGTAAAGACAGGACAAGGGGGCAACAATTTTAAACTGAAAGAGGGTAAGTTTAGATTGGACAGTAGGAAGAAATTTTTTACAATGAGGGTAGTGAGACACTGGCCCAGGCTGCCCAGAGAAGTTGTGGATGCCCCGTTCCTGGAGGTGTTCAAGGCCAGGCTGGTTTGGAGCAACCTGGTCTAGTGGTAGGCGTCCCTGCCCATGGCAAGGGGGCTGGACCTAGACGAACTTTAAGGTCCTTTCCAACCCAAACCACTCTATGAAAGAGTCCTTGATCTTGGTCCTTAGTTAATCCACATTGCTGATTTGCCTCAGAGCTGTGTACCTCAACAGCACAGTGACGAAAAAACAGTAAAGTTTCCATGGAAACCCTGTCTTGAATTCAGCAAAGTTCATCAAGCCTAAAAAGATTCAGAGGAAACACTGCAGGGCTGATGAATTTGTATTTTCCCTGAAACTTCATAATAAAAGCACTGGAAATGTACATAGACGTTTTTGTGGTGTACATAGGCCTCTTTTAAGAGTTCAGCAATGCCTTTTTTCAAAACAGAAAGATGTAGTGAATCACTCATGTAAATATTCAGTTTTAACTCCACTTGCACCTGCCAAAGCTCCTGCTGCCTTTGCAGCTCATCGAAGATCTGGCCTGGGTGGTAATGCAGTACTTTTTTTTTACATAGCTCTTCCAGCAATATTCTGTTGCACTGAAATCTGCTTGTCTGTTCTTAAATATTACCACCACCTTGCTGTGATCACTGGAGATGAAAGTTTATCCTGCAGTTTTATTATGCCTTGAAAAAACAAATTACTTCCTGACACTTACCCATCTCTCATTTTCAATATCCGTAAATGATTCTCTCACTGACTTCCTGATGTTCATCTTCTTGGCATCTACCTGAAGCTGACAGCCGTCAGAAATTCAAAGAGGTGGCACTTTTCCTAAAGACTGAGAGCTGGAAACTGATACTGTACCTCATTGTGAGCGAGCATGAATGAGAGGAAATAATTTGCCTGAAAAAACTTCACCAGCTGCAGTCAAACACACACATCTGGAAAGGACCATCAAAAGCAGCGTTTTCACTTACCAGTTCAGAGCAAAGCGTGACATCCAGATGATAAACACAGAGAGATGTGAAGGAAAAAAAAAGGCAAAGGACATGAAATACAGAGACGGAAACAGAGACTAAAAATAAACCTTCAATGAAGTCAAGATATTTTTTTTTCAAGGTGATAATTGCATCCCTCTTTGCTAGAAGAGCTGAATCTATTCCAACATTTCTATGTGGCAGGGTGGTAGGTTTGGGGGAAGATGAAAGCGATGTGTTAGCAGGGAAATTTAGTAACTTATTGAAGGTCATATGCAAAGCTTCAGATGTGAAACACCTAGTCCTAATGCATTGCCCGTAGGACGTCACTCTCTCTCTTTGCAGCTTCTTACACCTTCCTAAGATAAACTGGTTCACATATACTGATAATGGTGTAATGCAGTGTGAGAAGGAATGAAAAAAAGTGTCCTGGACGTTTGAATTGGTAAGGAAATTCGAGTAAATGGGGATGAATCTATGTGAGAAAGGCTTACTACAGACTGTCTGTGTTGGTCAGAGCATAAGAAAAAGAAGTGTTAATTCAAAATGATATGAAGCCTTCTGGACTTCTCCAATTAGTCAGGACTTGCTGGCATCACAGAAGAATAATGTTGCCAAGCCCATAAGGCAGCCCAAGTAGAAATTCAAATGCTAATACAGAACTTGGTCAATGCTACAAATCATAGAAAAATTAAAAATCCATCTGGAAATAACCTTGACAAGTCATCTAACCTGCTAGCCTGTTCCATGACCCATCCAGTGTCTAAAATGATTCATCCAACATGACTGAATCACTGTAATAATTTGCTTTCCTGTCTAGTAAATTTATTTCCTCTGAATCTACAAGATGCTAACGCTGAGCAAAGTGTCAAAAATAACTTCCTCTGTGTGGTCAAGGGAGTGGAAACTGGCAAATATTAATTTTCCTATGGTTTCTTTTCACAGTATTTGATCCAGACCTAATACTTAGATGAACTATGATGGTTTTTATGAGTTCCCATTGCTTTGATTGTGATCAGTTTCCCCACCATAGCAGTTGCAACACTAATGGTATGACTGACTGGTTTGGTCTCTCGTTCCCTGAATTTTTAGTGAAGATGCTAAAATATCACTGCCAGAAATGCAAACACTCCTCAGTGAGTTGAAGGTCTCTGAAGATGATTAAGGATCCTCTAGTTCAGTATAGGGGAGTGACCTGCTCTGTTGATTTTTTTCAGACACTCCCAAGAACCTGTAAATCTGCCCATCCTCCCCCGCAGCAGGTTTTCATGGTGTTCAGAAGCTCCCGGTCTTTCTCTGAAGCAGTTGAAAGGGGTGACAGGTACACCAAAATGAACAAGGACAAAAGGAACCCTGATGTACCCCAAAGTCTTTGAGCTGCTAGACTGGAGATAATTTTCCTGGCATAACTAATGAGATTAGTAGGGTATTTCTGCATCACAAGCAGAACAGTTGGGTGGCTCCTTACGTAGTGAAGGTCCTGGCAAGTCTACAAAATACTTGGATATTGCCATTCAAAGTCCAGCAGCAAAATATCTGTGTAAGCACAACCCTGCCACAGCTAATAAATTCTTCTCCTCAAACATACTACCAGGTGGAAGTATAAGGTGGAAGCATGAGCTTGCCCATCAGCTTCAGTTTGTTCGGTGCCATAATCCCCACATTTCCTGTTCCCTGACTAATACAGGTGAAGAAAGCTCAGGTCTCTTCACCCCATAATATACAGATAGATTCAGTCAGGAAAAACCTTCTCCAGTCTTCATTTGCCATAGGCAGCTTATGCTGGGGCAGGCCTGGATAGGAATCTTGTGATGACATTTAGTTGTTAGAAACTTTTAAGTAATTTTGAAGTTTATTTCTGAGACAACTCTCTTTGGTAATATTCCTCTGGTTTATTTTTAATGCAGCACTCAAATAAACTTTTCCTGCCAAAGTACACACATAGCTTTCACCTGCAGCTTCCCAAACCAGTAGTGACAGCTCAGTCTCCTGCTCTAACATAGTTGAACTACAAGGACCTCTGGAAAACTCAACAGTCACTGGGATAATCATGACAATATGTGTGTCCTCTGCAGCCTTGTCCCACAGCAGGGGAAGAGATGATCTGTCGCACCTGCTGGGAGGTGACCTGCTATGGGCTTCTCCTACATCTCCTCCACCCATCACCTCATCCAGATAGACTTTCGTATATTAAGCTGGCAGCAGCTTTCATATTTGTCTTCCTGTCCTCATCTATCGTGTAGTCCGCCTGAAGATGTAACACAGACCGGGGAACATTAGTTATTTATAATTTTGGCCCTTTTCTAGTGGTTGCTTAAAGTGTTGGCTTTTAGAAATACTACCTTTAAATATCCATTGCTATGTGCATTAATGCTGAATTCTTCCTAATATTAATGTGCATAGACAGATCTGCTTTGTAGCACTTTTACTTGACTTTCCAGGGCAATGTACCTACTTTTCAGGTATTTCTGAACAGTGGCTTTTTATTTCCAAGAATGGGTAAGAGTAAGTTATAGATTCTTTCTTTCCTTTGTTTGTTTCCTTTCTGCTAGGGATGAATGTGTTTAATGTAGTCTCTCTCTTGCTTCTTCTTTACAATGGGGACAGCTGCTGCCTCATGGTAAACAAGTATTCAGATGGCTTTGAGAACAACTCTTCATGCAGGCAATGCTGTACAGTAATAAAAGATGCAACAGGCAAGACACTCTTTCAGCCTCCAACCACTTCTCCCTGTTAACCAATTCAGAACATATTAAACCATTAAAGAAGAACATTAAGCTTTGGAGTAGATGGGAAGTTTTATCCCTTGTCATTCTCTTCAGCAAACAAAAATGGAATAATAAAAAACCAACCAACCAAAAAAAAAAGCAAAGAAAAAAGCCCACATTTTCAGAATTCTTTATGTGTAGTTCTCAGGGGAAATAGGCAAATGAATGCTTTGTCTTTTTTAGGTAACTTCTAGCTGAGACTGGGTGATGAGAGGGGCATTAAACTTTACCTGGAAATCCAGTACGTGTGCTAAATATAGAAGAAAGCCGCCAACAAAAAGACATAATTATAACATATATATATTTCTGTACATATGTTTGTACTTTAAATCCCACAGATGGAGTTCCATATGCCTTGAAAGGCTGGAGATTTTAAATGGTGTTTTGATGGAAATTCTTGTCTCTCAGCCATCAACGGACGCAGACAGTCAAATCCCCAAGCAAGCATGAAAGATAAGCTTAATTTGTGAAACCAAGGACACACAGAAAACGTGAAGAGAAAAGATCTTGGATCCTTGAGTTAACCAACTGAGGTACCATGCAGACTCTATTATTGATGTTCCTGGAAGAAAAGCCCTTTGTTTTTGAGTTTCACTCATAGAATCATAGAATTGTTTTGGTTGGAAGAGACCTTTAAGATCATCAAGTCCAACTGTTAACATAGCACTGCCAAGTTACCACTAAACCATGTCCCTGAGCACTACATCTACACGTCTTTTAAATACCTCCAGGGATGGCGAAAAACATGAACTCACTTCTACCTCCCATCAAAGGAAGTATGTTTTGAGGGAATATTCATTCAGAGAGCTGGAAGGAGTTAGTTGTTATGTCAAAACAATCATGGGAAGGTGTATGACCTGCAGATTAGCACATGGGATCCAGGTAGCTTACAAGAAATCTCTCAATTTATTTTAGCAGTTCCCTGGAAAGACGAGGAGGAATTATCACTGATTCCTAGTCAGGATACTGAGAGGTATATTTATGTTGCGCAGTACAATTTCTGAGCTAACCAAGACAGAAAGTCAGTAAGTCCACCTTCCATAGCAAGCTCAGAGGTGGTAGTGTTGCTCTCAGATGCACATTAGTTGCCATTCAACCATGCTAAAGTACGTGTTTATGGTGCACCGCCTTTGCGTATGGACCCAGTATAGATGAGTCCCCAAGCACAAAACCCCCTGTGGCAGAGAAAGCAAAAATTACTCTGTCTGGAAGTTAAAATTTGAATGCTACTCCTGGACCTTATTCAGGAATTCATCTTCTCCCAGGGAGCTGCTGAGGTAGTAACATTGAATCACAGAGTCATTAAGGTGCGTGGGTACCTCTGAAGATCATCTAGTCCATCTAGTCCAACCCATTGCTCAGAGCAGGGTCAGCCAAAGCAGGTTTCTCAGGGCTGCGTCCAGTTGGGTTGTAGCATCTCCAAACATGGAGACTCCACAATGTCTCTGGACAACCTGTTGCAGTGTTCAACTATCCTCATGGTTAAAAAATGCTTTTTTTTGTGCATGTTTCAATGGAATTTCCTATTTTTCAATTTGTGCCAATTGCCTAGTATGCTGTCACTGTGAACCACTAAATTCCATCTTCTTTACTCCTCCCCATCAAATAGTTATACACATGGATAAGAGCCCCCCTAAGTTTTCTTTTCCCTAGGCCAAACAGTCCCAGCTCTCTCAGCCTATCATTATTCTCCAGTCCTTTCATCATCTTTATGACCTTTTGCTGGACTTGCTTCAGTATGCCCATGTCTTTCTTGTCCTGGTGAGTCTGGCGCTGGACGCAGGAATGCAAATGTGTCTTGCCAGTGCTGAGCAGAGTGGAAGGATCACCTCACTTGACCTGCTGGCAGTGCTTTACCTGATGCAGCCTAGGAGACCAGTGGCGTTCTTTGCTGCAAGGGTCAGTTTTGGCTCACATCAGCTTATTGCCCACCAGGTACCCAAGGTCCTTCTCTGTGGAGCTGCTTTCCAGCTGGTTGGTCACCAGTGTGTACTGGTACCTGGGATTGTTCCTCCCTGGGTGTAGGAAATTGCATTTTCCTTACTTAACTTCTTGACATTCCTGTCAGTCCATTTCTCCAGCTTGTTGAGGTCCCTCTGGATGGCGGTGCAACCATCTGGTGTATTAACCACTCCCACTAATTTTTATTATCTGCAAAGTCCTCAGGAACCTCCCCTGACCACCATGACCTTTCAAACATATTTGAGTGGCCTTGCAATGACATTAGCCAGCTTCCTCAGCACTTTTGGATGTGCCCTGCCAGATCCCATGCATTTGGATACATCCACTTTGTTTCAGTGTTCCCTGACCTGATCCTTCACTGAGAGTGTCTTTCTTGCTCCGGACTTGTCCTCTGGTCTCAGGTACCTGGAGTTCCTGAAGGGCAGTCTTACCAGTAAGGGTGACAGAAGTGTTGAGTACCTTGACCTTTTCCACATCCTTTGTCACCAGAGGCCCTGCCCAGTTCAGCAGCAGCATTGTCCCTGGTCTTCCTTTTGCTGCAGATGTACCTGCACAAGCCTTTCTTGCTGCTTTTCACATCCCGCAGCAGATTCAAATCCAACAGTGTGATACAAAATGTAAAATACTCTTCAGCTGGAACTGTTCTTTTGAACCCTGTGTAGTGAACAGAGAGAGAGAAAACCAAACTGAGCAAGAGAATAACATTGCCTTAAGGTCCTGGGGAAGATCAGAGCCCCTTGCATACTGGTTACACTGTTGAGAATAGAACTATGCTTCAGAGAGTCTGTCATCTAAATAGACACGGTGGGCAATTGCAGAAAGACAAACAAGACACATTTGTTTCCCCAGGACCATCTGGTGAGTTTTCTCGGGAGCAGAGGGTAGAGTGAAACATTGATGTCGAATCATCTCTGCACTGAAGCCCTTTCCTGACCATTAAATGACATCACTTCTGCTTTTCCGTTGTGCAGATTCATCACCCTTCTTTGTTTCCCAGGCCCAGAAGGGAGTGCAGAACAGTGGGAAAAAAGTAGATTTGAAATTACTGTCCTGAGTTTGCAAGACAGCCACCCCTATAACAAGTCTCAGAACTATCTTTACCGAGGGCATCCATCAACTTCTTGCAATGTAAAAGACAGGGGACAGAAATGGTGGCCATTTTTGCATAATCAAACACTTCACCAGCGAAGCTTTGGCCCAGAAGGCCCTTAAATTCACCCAAGACATACTGAAGGATGAGCTGAACTTAACAGCTACAAATGAGAAAGCCAAAAAATTGTTCTTGAGCCCCTTGGCTAGCATACTGCCTTTATACTTATTATTTTAAGATTATAATAATGGCTATTAAAGGGCTTTATAAAAATCATCCAAGTGTATAATTCCTGTTTGTACTTCAAATGCCCATGTAAAAAGCACTCCAGATGCTCAATTTACATTTAAAGTTCAAGAGTCAGGCTAGAAATGCCTTTTTCCATGTAAATCTCAGCTATTTCTAAAAGTCTCAGGGAGAACGCTTTATTTTCCATCTAGCAATTAGTGTATCATCATCTTTCTTTGATTAATCTCCTCAGTGAGTCTCTTCACAAGGTTTCAGGGTGAATGGACCAACAATCACATCTTGCAGGTAGATGTGCTGCTTAGCCAGGAGTAGGACATTTTGTAATGTCCGATATTTGGTATTACAAAATTTAGAATCATAGAATGGGTTAGAAAGGACCTTTAAAGGCCATCTAGTCCAACACCCCTGCAATGAGGAGGGACATCCTTAACTAGATCAGGTTGCTCAGAGCCAAGTCCAACCTGACCTTGAATGTTTCCAGGGATGGAGTATATACCACCTCTCTTCGCAACCTGGGCCAGTGTTTCACCACCTGATATATAAACTAGAAACTTCTTCCTTATAGCTAGTCTGAACTTGGATACAAACATCAGAGGAGCTTCTGTCAAATACTGGTACAGCAATGAACACTCCAAGAATTTGTTTAAAAAATAAAAAGTTTGTAACTTTTGCAGGGCACATAAACCGAAAATAAACAACTGTCAATTATTATTACTCTGTTGATTATTTAACACTATTTACCTGCAGAGCTTTTATGCTTTCTAAGAGTAAATATTGTCTCAAAAGAGAATGCAAATATTAGGGGTATCCAAAAACCTAATTTTCTTTCCATTTCTGATGACCTTCTCAGCACCAAGTTCAGAGCTGCCCTCCTTTCAGGCAGCTAAAGTTACATAAGATGAATCATTTCCGATCCAGTTTTATTGTCAGGTGCTCAGCCTATTTGAATGACTGGGAAATCACTGGAGGAGTTTAAAAGCGATCCAGTCTTTCACATTACCTATAAAAATTTTCAGAGTTTGTTCTTTTTTGTCTTATTTTTCTTTCCCTCTTTTGTGACTAGAACACATTTACTCAAGGCACATTACTACTCCAGATAAAGCATCTTCCATGTCCACTGATGATTTACTGGGCAGGATTCAATGTGATAAATGACATTTTCGGGAGGAGGGAAAGCTGGATGCTATCAATACAGCAAAGCTTTCCTTTTATCCAGAATGAATGTGCATGGTACCTCATTAGCAACAAGGTCACGACAAAAAAGCCTGAATGTTCTCCTCGCCCATGCTCCTCACCCATGCCCGCTTCAGTTCAAGTTATGGCTATGTGCGATAACACATCTCCTTCTAAAAGAAGAAAAGATCTTCCCTGAAAAAAAAGTCTGCATATCACTGGTAAGGAGCTGTGAACCTTCCTCTTCCCCTGTCCCTTCAAAATCTTTACTGCAACATAATGTCACAGAAGAACTTATTCTCATGAAATGGTTCAGTGAACGGTTGGAAAACCTTTGTTGCAAGATGCAATTAAGTGAAACACTCCTTAGCATTTGTAATGGCCCCAAGATGGTGCTTTTCCTTTGTACGACCAAATAAATGTACCCGCCCAGAATGAGACAAACTTGAGCTGAACTTGAACCTGAATTAATCTCCTTTTTGGGGGAGAAAATAGCAGGTGAGTCACTAATTTGGAAATCAGCACATTCTCATATGGCATGAAAAGCTTTAATGACATTTATCTGACCTTCTTGTTTTCGCCAAGTTCACAGTCTCCTGCAGTAGAGCTCTTCTGTTCTGTATCCAGAAGTACAAATGAAAGCTTCTCCCTGAGTGTGTGCCAAAGGCATCCATTGTTTTCTGACCACCACCAAAGGTGCCTGGTTTCCTACTCTTTTCCTAACACCCAGGGAATGTTAGTGAAGTGACATCATGTAGCCTGGGGAAGGACACCTAGACTGGCATGAAATAGCTATACCATTCCTTTGCATGCTGCTGGATCTACAAACTTTGAAAGCAATCACTGTCTTCACAGATTTCAGGGATTTCTCTGAAAGAACAATCTGATGTCTCTGTACACCCCAACACCACTGCTTTCAGCTTTCTTCCACTAGAGCAGATGGTGGCTTTAAGAAGTTAACAGGAGCTGGGGAATCAGCTAACAGTTGTTCTGTATGGACAAACAAGAAAATAGTGCCCAGCACTGCCGAATTTAGGTAGTATAGCTGTACCTGAGAAGTGTCATCCAGGTGGCATAACCTCCTTCCATGTAGCATGACAACTATAGAAATCTCAGAAGTTGCATTAACCTAGCTATATCTCATCGAAGCTTAAGAAAGCCATCATAGATAAAAATAATGGATGAGGAGCAGATCTTCTCATTAAAATAACTAAAGTACGCACATTACTAAGTATAACCTTAAAATTAGGAAGATGAGTCCAGTGGGTTCTCTCTATTAGATTCCATGTACATTAATATGAGTATATTGCATCAAAAAGATCATCCAGCAGATACAACTAAGAAGTTAGCTACCTGAGCAGTGACATATCCAAATCATCCTTTGAAAACAGCTTGGATGAACCACCAAGAATGACAGAAAAGCAACCTGCTATGCATTTCCCTCCAAAGAATCACAATATACTAGTCCACAGGTATTGTGGTCCTGTTTCTATGAGTTAATCAACAGGACATCTCAATCAGTGTAGTCTGTAACCCAGTATTCCCTGAAAATGAAAGTACGGATTCAAATTCTTCAGCTAGAGAAAGTCAAGTACCAAGGTCTCCCATTTCCTCAGTGAATACCATAATCACCAATAAACAGGGCTAAAAAGGGAGCAAATCCTCCTCTTACTGTGGCTGGGAGGAAAAGTGTTGAGTTCAGGTCAAACGGTACACACCACATCAGGTGAGTTGGCCCTTCCTAGGAACTTCTAGGAACCCAGAAGAGTCCTTTACAAGGATGCAGGGGCATGTCTGCTTCAGCCTAGCTTAATTAAAGTAAACTCTGATCACTTTTAGGCAAAATGGAGAAACCAAGCTTCTCGGCTCAGCAAAGGTGACAACATACCTAGATATGGCAAGCAGCAGAAACTGAGGGACTGAGTTAATTTTCTAGGAGAAACAGCAAAACAAGGCGCGTATACCTTCACACTCCTGGATAACTATTCGGACTAGACTGGTCATTTTGGATCATCCTTTTCTGTGCATGTAAATCCTTTGCAAATTACCATAAGTGCTACTGTAGATCTCTCCTCAGATCTCCACAAAGCCTTCACGCCTTCACAACAAAGCAAATGATTCTCTCTTTCAGTAAATTGCCTGTGTGGTCAGTCACACAGACCTCTGTCCTGCAAGGCTTTCAGCTTTCCTCTGTGTCATGGTTTGGGCTGGGCTGGCCTCTAAAACGAAACTACTCTCTCTTGCAGAGAAGGAAGAGCATCTCCCTTCAGGGAGAGAAGGATGAGAGAGAAAAGAGACTTAGTAGGTTAAAACCCAAAACTTAACTACTTTAATATTAACAAAATAATGAAAAGAAAATAACAAAATATATACAGTATATACAAAACTGTATCGAGCTCCCAGGATGATGTCACTGGCTGTCACTGGGGAAGTCCCAGACTGGACTCAGCGATGGATGGGAACCGGATTCCAGATCTGGATTCAGGAATGCACTAATTGGGAGTCCTCCTCGGATGCCTGCCATTGAAGAAAGAGGGCTGACCTTTTGATCCCTCAGCGTTTACACTGAGCATGAGGCAGATGGGATGGAATACCCTGTTGGTCAGTTTTGGGTCACCTGTCCTGTCCACTCCTCCCCGCAGGTGGGACCTCTCTATGCTTTTCCATTGCCAACCCTCCGACGGGGCAAATAACAAAGTGAGCTGCCCTTGGGTGTTAGAGCAATAAGTATAAGCAGGAGCCTCTCTGCAGGCCATTCCTTCATATAAATTATGAACAATCAGGTCTTATCACTCTGGAAGTAGAAACTGTCAGAAAAATATACCATTAATTTCAGAGAGCTCAGTTAGGTAGAACAGGCTTAACCGAAAAGTAAAATTACCGAAGAGAAAATTGGTTCTGTTTTACCTCAAACCAGGACACTCTGGGGCCCAAGGAACTTCTATTGATTCTGATCAAAGGCTGATGGGATTCTGCAGCAGCCTGCAGAGCCAACTGAGGGAGTTAGAGCGCAGGAGAAAAGCCCCATGGCTCCCCTCTTATCCACAGGAGTGCAAACTGAGAGACGTTGATCTCTGGGGAGCTGCAGGCCCGTGAGCAAGGATGACCACCTCCACAGTGAGCACACGTACAGTAAATGGCAACTTGCTTTAAGCAAAAGAGGTGAGATCCTTGTGTTCTGTTTTCATGAAAGAACAACAACCACCCATGTGGCAAACCTCCTGCAGCTCAGTGTGCCATCTCCTAATAGGATGCAAAACACCTGCCTGGCAAGATCAGGATTATTTGAGCTGAGCTCATGCATCGCATGGCTTTTTCTAATGAATCCCTCTTTAGCATACATTTATGCCAGTTGACAAAGTGAAAGAAGCAATTTCCTTAAATATTGAGCATTCATACGTAAATTGCAGCCTAGTGGAATCTTCTCCTATCCAAACGGAATCCTTTATCTATTTCTGTTATATAAGAAAAGCAAATAATTTCTTATCGGTCGACTTTGAAATACAGGCAAGTGTTCACTTGGAGTGTTATGAAGTGTCAGCTTTTCTACAGCATTTACTTTTCATGCTCTTAATTTCTCATTTCATTATCTCGCCTTATTCTCTTGCCATGTCAGTGTTTTGATTTGATGGCTTCCATGTGACAAGAGCTCTTGCTGTGTGAGCGATACAAATGCGGCTTTAAAAGTGGTACAACTTGCTATTAAGGCAGCTCCCTTCCTCAGGAATTTCTTAAAGCTGCAATGAGACAAGGCATACAAGAGAAACTTTGATATGCACAGCAGGCGAAGCCCTCCTGCAGTCCCTGCCACAGATTGTTCTACAGAATCTGTCTTTCTTTATTCCTAATTTGCAGAGGTTTGATCTGTTACTGCCCTCACAAAAGGAGAAGTGGCACCTCACGCTTTTATCTCTGAATGTCCCCACTTCAGCCAGTGGGATGTTTGCCAAGTTCTTAACCAAAAAATATTGTCCCTTTAATGCCTGAAGAAAGTGCTATAATTTTCGCTTGACTCTTCCTGGAGTTGGTCCCTACGCCAAACAGAAAATGAAAAGTACAGCTAGGCCAGAGTCTGTTTCTGCCAGTGATGACCAAATTGAGATCCCAGTCCTCAGAAGTAACCCAAGGAAGACATCAAGTTTGCCAGTGGCCATCAGGAGTCTCAAGCCCATGCCTGCTGCTGTCAGGGGCAGCATGGAAAAACGGTGGCACCAGGAGGCCTTGAAAAGGCACAACAGAGCATACAGCCTTCATACATCATGGATAAGCTGATATCCCTGTGCTAGAAACCAGAAGAATGAGTCAAAACAACGAGCCTGATCCCACATGTATCACGATAAACAGACCTGGAAGAAGAAAGTCAGCTTTCATGAGGAACTCCATTTGGTACAATAACAGGAACCAAGGAATGTCTTGGTAGATAAATATTTGCTCTTTTTCCTGCTGTGTAGCAAAGATGTATCGGCATATCCAGTTGCAATCTCTCTCTCTTCTGGCTTGATTCCCTCCCCCCATAGAGTCTTGGAAAGGAAATGCTGCTTGATTCACCTGGGTAATCCCACTGCACACAAGTGAAGTGAGAAAGGACTGTTTAATGAAGGAAGCAAGATCCTGGAAAGGGATCAGTCTGTGGTGCAAGGGAAGTGCCTGACCGAATGTATTCAGCAGGAACAGGGCAACCCTCATCTGCACTACAACTCCTTCTGTAGGAATAGGAACACAAGCTTACATCTCTTCAGATAGTAGGATTTCTTAAGATGAAACTTTTATTAGCATAATGGGAAATTGCACCGCTGGAATGAGCAGAATCGTTTGTGTACATTCCAGCTGTATTTATGCTGTGAGCTGACTCACAACTCGGAGCAATTCAGCTTGAAGATCGCCTCTCTCATTTACCAGTCTAAAGGAGGAAACGACCAAATTCTGTATGCAGATGAGGAGGCTGGAAGTTTTGCTCCTGTTCTGCAGAGCCATCCTCATTGACAAAGATCTGGAGCAGTAGCAGGTTGGGGAGGGTACTCAGGCTCAGTGATGGGTTTGAGAAAGTTTGCATCTTTTAATCACTCCAGAACTCCTTCCAAAAATAGTTGTGGTGTTTGACTGGGCTCTGTGGTCTGAGTCAAAGGAGAAGGTTGCCAAAAATATTTGGTTGCAAGAGAAGATGCCTAGGACTCCACCAGTGAAACCTCTTAATTCTTCCTTGATTTGCCCCCTGTCAAATAAAGAATTTCCTGTTTACAGATCTCGTTTGTACATAAAATGAAGTGGAATCGTTAGCAACTCTTGAGAGTCCAGCAGTGCCTGACCTATTGCTCCGGGATGACTTCTAGTGTCAGCAGCAGTCCTGGCCTTCAGAAACAGAAAGAGCAAAGGCCATGATTAGCCTCATGTAAGAGCCCCTGCACATGCAGGCGAGGAACAGCTGAGACGCAGTTTGCATAGGACCAGCTCGGTAACTCATACCACCCTGTACTAACCGTCTCCTTGACATATTCCCAAGCTGCCCATTGACTTATTTCTGAAAAAGTGCTCTGATAAAGATTGCGCTAAGCAATCCTTGGCATGGATGGTGTACTACCAACTCAAATTTCTTCAGTTTTTGAAAAATCGTAGTTACACTTCTCTGAGTCAAATTGTTTATTTGTTTGCAAACTTGTTCTTTAAGACTCTTTGGCATGGTGAAATTGAGATGTTGTGTCACAGCCACCTTGAAAGGAAATTGTCATCTTTCACAGTGGAAAGAAGAAGAAGATGGAAATGGGAGAGTAAGCTTAAGCCAGATCTTCAGTTTAGTCCTCTGGAGGTTAAACACATGGATTGGAAATATAAGTACTTTGCACATTTGTTTTATCGTAATTCATCTGTATTCATTTTTCCAACACTGAAATTCATTTTAATTGAAACAACATGCTTTCTAATTAAAAAAAAAAAAAAAAACAAACAAATTATTAATTTAATCAACAGTTGTTCAATTCAAGTAGAATTTAACTTTGTAATTCTTCTGGCTGAGTTCAGATATCAGCTTGGTACCTTTAGTTTTCTAAATCAGCATATTTGGGAATGGATTGAGTAGATCTTTTATGTCAGACTACTTAAGGTTCTGGGTTAAATTCTTCAGCACTAGTGGCTGAAGAAAGTATGTGTACGGCTCAGTTCAGGTATGCAGAAGGAAAAATGGTCTCCTTCAAAACAAGAGGTTGTAAAACTTGTTGATGGGAAAAGGGGATTAAAATCCCTTGTCTGATGCAGGGAATTTTTCCAGTATGATGATTCTATCTTGACTTTGTCCTAATTATAAGAATACACAGCCATTCCCACAGGGGCAATTTCTGGTCAATTTGAACTGAAATAGTTTATTTGTTTGTAGGCCAGTCAGTGAACAGAAATATCCCTTTTCTTGTGCAAACCTTGCTCTGTGTAAAACAAAACTAGGGCAGACATGGTTTTGATTTCACAGAAAAAAGCCACATCATAATGAAGCATTGACAAGAATCTGAAGTAATAGGGTGAAAAGTGGATCAGGATGTGCCAGAAAAGACGCCTGGGACAAAAATCAAGGGGTAATATGTCACATAAGAGCTTCAGCACTCAGCACAGGCAATTAATTGGATTGAAGAACAACAGGAAAACAAGGTTTGAAAGACACTTTCACATTTTTGCACACATTTTGATCCTGCTGGAAAATGGCTGAAGAAAGGGGAGAAGAAAAATGGGAGGAAAAAAAAAAAAAAAAGAGAGAGCTAGCAAAACCTCTCCCTAAAAACTGCTTATCTGCAATATCTGATACCCTGTTAGTGTCTGGAAACTAATTTCTGAATACTCTCTACTTATTTGCTTCACTTGCATAATATATCATTTCAGCACTTGTTTTCTCATATATAGCCTGACTGCTGAGAACTCATGTTTGCCTGAAGGCTTGCTGGTCATGGATTGGAACTCTCCAGTAATACAGGGTGTTTAATCAGTGGTCCTCATTGTCCTGATAAATTCTTCTGGTCTACACATTTTTAAGGAGCTCAAGACTCTTGGAGTTGTTTTCAGAAGCAGACACATAAGGCAGCACGTCCTTAGTACATACCAGGAAGATGCTTCTTTGTGAAATATTAAATCTGAACAGGGAATATTTTAAGAAGAGGAGAATTAAAAGCAAATCTGCTAAATAGGTTATACTGTAGTGCTTACATGAATCAATACACTCAGTAAAGAATTTCAAAACACCAATATTACTTGTGTCTTTTGCTTGTAAGGCCTAGAGGTTAGATCACGAGTGTGGTGTTCATGAGACTTTGGTGCCTTTTATTGGTTTATTGTTTTGTTCTGGCTGTTTTTTCTAGCTGAAAATCTTTTTTTTTCCCACTGTAAAACAAGGATGTGTTCTGCAATCTGTTGTGAGCTATGTGGAGGCTGCATTTTCTTGTGGCGCTTTGGTTTTCTCCTCTCCTTGTACTCTCCTGCTAGATCTCCAGGGTTTTTCCTGAAGGTGAAGATGGGATAGTCATAATAAAAATTACAACAAAGTCACCACAGAAAATTAATGTGAAACCCATAAAAAGAAATTGTGGACTGGAGTGTTAGTTATTATCGTTACAATATGTTATTAAGTCACAAAAATGGCTGCTTTCAAATGAAGGTGTGCAACATTGAGTATCTTGGGAATATCGTGAAGAGAATATATGCAAGACCAAACCAAACCAAACCAAACTACAGTGATGAGGACCAAGGTTCATTTCCGCTAACTTTAGCTGTCTGCAGTTGTGGTTTAAGCCCAGCCAGCGATTAAGCACCACACAGTCGCTCACTCACTTCCCCCCGCCTCCTCCCAGTGGGATGGGGTAGAGAATTGGAAGACTAAAAGTGTGAAAACTCATGGATTGAGATAAAGACAGTTTAATACGTACAGCAAAACCAAAAGCACAACAAAACACAAGCAAAGCAAAATAAGGAATTAATTCAGTACTTCCCATCACAGGCAGGTGTTCATCCATCTCCAGGAAAGCAGGGCTCCGTCACACATAACGGTTACTTGGGAAGACAAACACTACCACTCCAAACTTGTCCCCTTTTCTTGTCTTTCCCTAGCTTTTATTGCTGAGCGTGGTGTAATATGGTATGGAATATCCCTTTGGTAAGCTGGGGTCAGCTGTCCCAGCTGTGTCCCCTCCCAATTTCTTGTGCACAACTTCTTGTTCACCCCCAGCCTACTCAGCTGTGGGGTGGTGTCAGAAGCAGAAAAGACCTTGAGTCTGTGGAAGCACTGCTCAGCAATAACAAAAAAATCCCTGTGTTATCAATACTGTTTTCATCACAAGTCCAAAACATAGACTCATACAAGCTACTGTGAAAAAAATTAACTCCATTCCAGCCAAACCCGACACAGCACTTTAGAAGTCTATAGTCAAGGTAGTTATCTGGGTACAGTTATAAAATCAGAGATCTAACCAATGGTCAAAACACATACAGGATGAGTCACATCAGTACTTTAGATGAGGGCGAATCACTTGCTAAATTTCAGTGAGTCTATCAGCTTGCTCTGCTCTGACTATACAAGGAGCTTGGTGTGGTTTGCTCAGATTGAGTCATCTCCACCATGTACAACAATGTTTAGTGAAATGAATCCCCACTGAGATGCCAACACTATCGCAGTCTCAGGAACACTAGATTTGCACCCCGTTCTGTGCCAATTTACAAGACTCAGCCCTGCTCATCTTCCAAAAAATTGTTCCTCCCTTGACAGTCCCTCATCCGCCTCCCTCTCCTTCTTCCTTGACAGAGTGAACCAGAGCAGCATTGCTGCATACACAGGGTTCGTTAGAGGCTTTTGAGTCCTGGAAGATAATTGTGCTCACTGGCTGAGGGAAGAGATTGTGCTGGGATATTGTTGCGTGCCTCCCAGAGGGACCAGCATCCCTAATGCCATCCTCTTCTGGAGCTTCAGTCTTTATGTGAAGTCCTCAGGGACAAGCCCCAGCCACATAAAAATGGACACAAGCTGTGCAGTGAGTGTAGGAGGGGATGCAGAAAGAGAAATAAAGACCCTTTTCTAACGCTACATCCCTGAAATCTCACTGAGTCCCTCCCCACCTCATCTCTTGAGTGTTTTAATACTATTAGTGTAGTTGGTGGTTTCATGACACTGGTTTTTGAAAGACTCAGCTGGAATTGCCCAAACTCTGTTGCAGTTACCCATCTTGCCAAATCTGTAGATGAATGCTCTTTTGTTCAAAATACATGTTGAAAGAAGTCATTGACATGATGTTCTTAACAGCATGACTTGGATTCAGAGGACAATCCTTTCCCTTTTCTTGTCCCTGTTTTCGATTCCCAGTGCCTCTGGGAATACAGGGGACAGTCACATCTTTGCTGTTACCTCTGATAGCCAATATTGTTCACACTTTAAAGCATAAAACTTGAATTTTGTTTCAAGTAAAAGGCTTCACTGATCTCTGGACATTGTTGCTCTGGATGTCAGGGCCATGGTACTGTCATCCTGGTTCTGCTTGTGAAACACGAATAGTTTGTTGTTTTTTCTTTTCCTAAGCTGAAAATTATTTCCTTGCTGTATCACTTCAGGCTCTGGACATCCTTCTTTGGTTAGAGATGTGGCTACTTGGAAGTGAAAGCAGCCTTGCCTGCCTATAAAATTGTTGTGTTTTCAATTGGGATAGATTTAACTTTCTTACTAGCAGCTGGTATGGTGTTGTGTTTTGGATTTGGGATGAAAATAGTGTTGGTAAAACACTGATGATTTTAGTTGTTGCTAAGCACTCAAGGACTTCTGCTCCTCACACCGCCCCTCCAGCAAGTAGGCTGGGGATGCACAAAGAGTTGGGAGGGGACACAGCCAGGACAGCTGACCCCAGGCGACCATGGGATATTCCATACCATATGATGTCGTGCTCAGCGTATAAAGCTGGGTGAAGAGGGACGAAAGGGGGGGGATGTTCGGAGTTATGGCGTTTGTCTTCCCAAGTAACCATTATGGACGATGGAGCCCTGCTTTCCTGGACATGACTGAACACCTGCATACCAATAGGAAGCCGTGAATTAATTCCCTGTTTTGCTTTGCTTGCATGCACGGCTTTTGCTCAACATATTAAACTGGCTTTATCCCAACCCACAAGTCTTTCCCCACTTCTACTCTTCTGATTCTCTCCCCCATCACAACTGGGGGAGTGAGTGAGCAGCTGCATGGTCCTAGCCAACAGCTGGGGTTAAACCACAACAAAAACCCATTGGTTTGTGCTCAACAGTGAAAGTTTCTCCCCTGGATTTGGCAGTCCTCAAAAATATCCTATTGGAAAGGTTTGAAGGAGGCCTCTTTTGAGGGCTTGTTATGTCCGTTGGTTTTTTTTTTTCTAGTTTCTGGGGAAATGAGGGGCCTTGAGCTTGTCAGATTCACCTGAGATTGTTTCTGACAGCAGACAAACATAAGGAAGATAAGAGATTTATCTTTGCCAAAAAAAACTTTAAGAACTTGATAGCAAAATTGGAAACAAACAGAGAAACATAAAACCCAATAAAAGGTGAAGTGAGATATATAAAAGGAGAAATGTCTCCTTTTCTTGCTGCCACTTTGGATTTCTCTGTGGGACACCATTGTGTTGGGATCCAAGGTCATGATCCAATAACACTTCTCCCATCTGAATGTTACTATTCAGAAATGACAACCTCCCTAAACATCTTCCCTCACTGACATGAAAGGCTTTTCTGGCTATGAATAAGTTTCACTGACGCTTCTTAGCAGATTTTAAGGATTCCCCAGGCTCTTTTGTAATTTAGGCAGCCTTACCCTGCTGCAACATTTTCTAGCTGCCTCCTGTCTGCCACAAATGTAGATGGAGCACCTCTGGCTTAAGCAAGGATAGTTTCACTTCGATATGCAGACAGCACCTTTGGAGGGCTGATTCATCTTCCCTCAAGGACTTGTACTTCCAGAAGACAACAGAATTTCACCCTCCTCCTCTCACGTTACGAATTAATATATCATCAAAGCTTAGTTTGTAGTAACAACCCTGGACACAAGGAAGAAAGAGATGTGGGGTCTACAAGAAGGCTGTTCAGACTAAACACCCCCCTCTCTGCATCGCACTCAGCCTCAGTGTTGGTTTTAGGGTTTATTGAGCAGTCCTTGAGCAAGGTTATTTCAGGGCTAGTAAAATCCTTGCTATGCATGTAACACTCAATGTCACTGGTGCCACAAGGATATCCAAATTCTCCTCAGTCTGCCAGGGAACCAGCCTGCACCCTATGAAGGAACTTTCACCCATGAAACATTCATTTATTAAGTTTCCCAAGCAAAAGGACGGCTGATGATGATGAGCACTGTGAAAACGATGAGGTGCTTAAAACAGTCCAAACCTGATTTGTTTGTGACTCAGACCAGGAAATAATGGCTTCCAACTTCACTAGAAACAAAAGCAGTATCCTGCCAGCCTCCTAGGAAGCATGATGTTAAGGAAAAAGCATGAGTTGAGGGGGAAAGAGTTCATGTCTCACTGCAAAAACAGTTAGAGGTAATTTTTCTCTGCTCAGATGCAGTGTATCCCTGGACCATTCAGCAATGGGGGAAACCATCCTCCCAGGCTGCCACTGCTTTGCAAGACCCAGCTGTGGGAATATCTCACAACCTCTCTGTGTCTTTGTCTATATTCCCAACACACCTGTGCGAAAAGCGAAAACTCTTTATTAATGTCTGACATGCTTATAATGGCAGATTCCTGTCCCGGTCATGTGTCTTCTGAATGCAAATAATAAGAACAATCTTTACTTGTCTGCAGCCTTATTATTCATTTGACTTGAACACACACCAGACACAGACCTGGCTCTTTGTCAGCCCTTTGGCCCCTCCTTGTTGAGGTACAATGCAATTTGATTGCTCATTTGGGAGCTTGAGCCCAGGGGACTGTAGAAGATGCATTATAATGAGGAACAATATTTATTTACTAGACAAGATTTTAAAGCAGGAGAATAAAAAATCGTGTTTACTGTGCTTACTGTGGAGCAAAGGAGTTAGGGCAACAGGAACGAGCATCATCCAACAACTCATTTCTTCCTGTTTTCCTGTCTGCCTACACTATAATTACACATCAAAAAATAATAATAAAAATACATTGATACGGTCACTAAGTCAAGTGCTCCTAGCTTTGGAAATAATACAGTGAGTATTAAACTGTTAGTGCGCTGTTAATCCAATGTGGCATCATAATTTAGATCCCATGTGCATTTATGTTATTGTTCATAGAGTCTTTAATAATATCTTTTTTTTTTTTTACTTTTATCTTTGATAAACTCCACCAGGGAACTTCACAGTTATTTGATGACAGCAGGAGAACAGTGAGACATAGAAGCATGTTTTTCTCGTATCAGGATCTGATGCTGGGCAAGACCTTGTGAATGCAAAAAATGACCCCTATTCCTCAGCCATACAGACAGCCACACCTGATGAACTGTAATTAAAACTCTTCATCCTGAATATCCAACCTGCTATAGCCCAGACCTGTTAGTCCAAAGAAAATCCTGATCAGCTTTTGGTAGGAAGATGTCCAGAACAGGTAGCACATTTGGGAATTTCACCACTAGTGCTGGTCAAATCTCCAAGAACTTTCAAGAAATCTCCGCTTTGTTCAGATTTAGGTTGTTTTTTCAGGGATGGAAAAGCTCTTTCAAAATGCTCACTGGAGGAAAAGGAGTAGAAGAGTCCCCAGGATTTTTCAGAAATGCTGAAACAACTGAAATATTTTACTAACTTCATTCCTGAAAATGGCAAAACACACTTTGATTGAATTTTCTAAAAATAAAAACAAATAAAATATGATCTGCTGAGGCAAATACCAGGGGAAAAAAATGTTAACCTAAGAAAGAGTAAAAGGTTGTTGTAGATAATCGAATATTAGTGTTTAGAATGGAAAATCTCTTCCAGCCTTCCCCTCTGATACCAATGCTCTGCTGTCATGCTTATACTTGGTGTAGGTCAACTAATTAAAACAAAGAGGAAGGTCTTCATAGGTAGTGATTCCACTCTAACTTTCCTCGTTCATCAGCAGCTACTTGCTCAATCTCAAGAGTGACGCTGTGAAGTCCTGGGGAAAACAGAAGAGAAATGAAAATGGACTTGGAGACTCAGTCACGGTGGCATTTATTCTGTATATCACAGAATTATCACAGATTATTTTTATCATAATGGTATTATTATTATTGCAATATTATTATTCTCATAATATTGAATGAGATTGAAGTCTGTCATCTCTCTGTGTCTTTATCTTCATATCTAAAATTCCAGGAGGGAGAGCAGCAAATCCAGTACATGATAAAAGGGAACATAATACTTGATGCTTGAGATTTCACCATGTAGGAACTAGAAGGGTATTTCTACCTAGGGGGAAAAGCACACAGGTAGAAATAGGCTCAGTCTACCCTGGTCCTGAGCTACTAACATTGGATATCTGTTATGCTATACCAAAGCTATTTGCCTTACTTTCCAAGATTATTGATCCTCAGCAAGAACCAGGCACCAGCAGTCCAGACTGCTGGCTTGGCATTGCTTGAGGTGGAGAAAGGTGAATCCATCTTCACCTTCTCATGCAAATGTAATCAGAGGTTTCAGAAGGGCTTGTCAAAGACTGTGGAATGATCTCCACCAAGACATAAGGATCCTCACCTGTCTTACTGACTTCTCCAAGTTACAGACCTCCTTCTGCACAAATACAGAAGACAACCAGTCTAGCCCAAAAGGAAGTTCTGTGCTGCCTGTACAAATGTTCTTGGAAAAGGACAGTAGAAAGAAGGAAACTAACACCGCAGATGTTATTCATACTTAACTATATTGCATAATACACTGCTAGGAGTTTTTCTGATGTTGCAACAATGTGAACATTGAAAGAGTAAAATGGATTTCCAAGGGTTTAACTTCAGGAGTCAAACTCTTTAATAATTTTATTCTTCTCTTGGAAATTTTCTTGCTGCAGACATTGTAATCAGATTTACACTGGCATTTCAGTTTCCGTCTCATTGCCAGTTGCTGGGGAGCTTTCTGATGGCCGTCGACATAATTTAGTACAACTCTAAATTACAATTCAAGCTGTTCTCACTCTCAGTTGGCCTGTAACCTGTACAGGAGTGAGATTATGGGCAATCAGCTTTTCCTAGCCCTGAACTTCCCATGACTTCCCCCACCCCCTGGAAATGTAACATAATGACCAGTAGTTTTATCAGCATCTGAGTCAAAGTCACTATTTCAAGTTCATTTATTCCTCATGGCACAAAGAGAAAGCTCAGGGACGGTGCACATTTTTTTCCCCTGGCTTGTCTTATCTCTTGTTTGATGCCAAGTTCCCCAATGCAAATAAACTGTGATTTCAAGGGGAAAGTCAGAGAAGTGTTTCTGAGTTGATGGATATTTACTTTGACTTTGTGACTGGAGGCAGAACACAAAGCGGGGAATATCTCAACAACCTAGAAATGAATACACAGTTGTCATTTCTCCAATCACTGGCCCAGGTGATCTCATTAACAGAAGCACACTTTATCAGTGGAAATTGTTGCCATAATGTCTTGATCAAAGTAAACATATCACTGGGTATACACACACCTTCAGAGCCAAGTACTCCAAATAGCCTGGATATGTTACCAGTAGACCTGAAAGGATTTTACCTTTCTCTGCATTATTAATATCTTTTCATCAGCTAATGCGTTTTTCCTTCTGTGTTCAAACAGAGATGACTCAGCAGGGAGCATAGACTTGCTGGAGCCCCTTAGGATATTTATAGGTACACAATCAGTAGGGGAGCTTCTTAAAGACACAGATGACTTGTAGTTGTCTATCCCTCAATGAGCGATACGTCTAACTAGCCATGATCGCCTACAGCAAAGAAGTCTATGTAGAAGCAAGGCACCCTGGGCTTCACCTGCACTCAATAAAGAGCAAGTCAGATGCATTAGTAATCAGCGCTGAGTAAACGCCTAAATTTGGTTGGGGGAAAGTGCCATGACTCACAAAAGCCAGACCAGTTCTTGTATTTTCTTCCAGAAAACTTAAGTCATACCTGCTGCAAGATAAAGATGATTTAACTTAGATGAAGTTCAGGATACAGACCAACACTTTTGTCTTCCCTGGGTTCCACCTCCAGCACTAGTCACTTCTGCTTTGGTAGAAACACCAATTTCTTTAAGGTTTGTTTGTTTTTCTTTCAGATAGTTATGTTTTAATAAAATATGGGTATGGGAAAGGTTTATCTGTTTCATATATTTCTCTTCTGGAAGATAAGACAAGATACACACCCAGATTAGTCAGGGGCTTAGCTGTCTGAACACTGGCTGAAATGAAAGGCTCTTCTGCCCTATCTTTAAGTCTTGAAAGGAGGCATGGACTGCATTTTCTTGAAAACTGTCCTTTCCCTCCAAGATTTAAATGGTGTTCCTTTACTTTGAATAAGGAACAAAACCAAACCTTGATGCCTTCACCTTTTAATAGAACAGAATTCAGCATTTCTGGGCAGCATCTGGGCTTGCAGAGAAAGGAAGAGAGAGAATTCATGTTGCTTCAACGAAATGTCCTTGCACGGTCATTGTCACAGTCAGCCCTGACCACTCTAGAAGTCCCGCTCTTCTCCAAATGGGGTCAGAGCTTAACCTCTCCATACTGCACCTTGAGGAATGGCTGGCTGTAACAGAGGAGTAACTTGCAGTGTCCTGAAGTCTTGATCAAAGGATCTCAGGAAGGACTGGGAACTAACAGCAGAAAAGCTCCTGCCTGGATGTCTCCCTTACGCTATGTGGTTACAGCTATGTCTTTTGATGGAGCAGTGGCTGAAGAGCAGACATAAGCCTGTCATGCTCCCATCTTTCTGCAGCAGCATGGATTTAATGCAATTATACTATTACTACTGAGTTCAGGCTCTCCATGTCTCTCATTATTTTTGCAGGACGAGAACCTTTTAGGAAGGCCTGTAGGGCAAATTTTTTTCAATAATCAGCATATGGCATTGCTGCAAGAAGTTCTGGGACGTCCCCTCCTTCCATGCCCACAAAATCCATACTTACGTGTCAGCTTATGTTCAGCGACCTCCAACAGGAATTTGAGCACTGGGCTGTACTTAAAAGACAGTCAGTTCTGCACTGCTTGCAGCATAAGCTTGTAAGAGCTTTTCCTTCTGACATCCATAGGTCTTGTTTGCATCCCTCCACTATGAAGTCCTTCTCAGTCTCACAGTGGTTGGTCCCTGACTTGAAGAAATCTCTCACTCCCTCTACAAGTCAATTTGTGGGATTTTTGTACTCACGGAAACATCTGAAGTCAAGATGTCAGTGCTCTCATTACCACTCCAGACAGGAAACTACCTCTTGTGATGCTGCCTATGATAAAATGCTGTTTCTCTTATTCAGTGCTTTGTATTTAATTTACCATTCAGCCTTCTTTATGCCGTCATTTACTTCTGTGGCCAACATTTAATGAAACCTGGTACGGAGACAGATGGATTTTTTTTTCTGTCTGCAGCACTTATTATTCAGCACCTGAAAGCGAAATCTTGAATGTAAGAGCATGGGACAGGGAGAAAAAATAGAGCTCATTTTGGTTTATTTCTCACCTCTTAGAAATCTCTTCACTGTTTCCTTGTTTCCAGAACTCTGATCCCCAAAGGCTCTCTATTTGTCATCACTCAAATGTTAATTTTATTAGACCATGCTGCACATGGAATTACTCTCATATAATCCATTTGCTACTTGTTTACCTCCTCTATGATTAGTCTTTCCCTCCAGATTCTTATATAACACTCAATAGGGAAATATCAGGGTATTCTGGGTGTTAGGGTTAATATTCCTCAAAGTCCCCAAGGGACTAGGATATCGTGACAATTTCATTATACAAATAGAGAAATGAGACCTGCAGGTTTCATTGCCCTTCTGCTAGTGAATTTGATTCCAGATAGATCAAAAGGCTTGTGATGGGTTTGCTGCATATGTGACCAAGATGGGAATTGAACCAACATTTCCTAGGGCTAAATCCTGTGCTAATCCACAAGAACATTTTTTTATTTTTTTTTCATCTCAGTGATTTAATGTGAAGCAAAATGTGACATGATGGCTCTGTGGTAGACAAAAGAAAACAACTCCAACTTCATCTATTAGAGTGTTGGTACAACATCAGGGAATCTTGGGTTTGATGGGCTTTAAGCCTAAACTCAAATGGTTTTGGGTGCTTATGAGAAAGTTGTTAGGAAACAGTGCTTGAAATTCTACAGACATAATAGAAAAAAACACCTGCAGGAATAATAGCCCTTTGGCAAGAATACGGACATCTAGAAGGCAGCCCTCTCTTTCCCTAGTTAATATGATGATAGAAGTGTGTTTCTAGAATGATCTTGCTTTTTAATTTATTTTCTTTTTAATATAAGGAAAAGAGAAAAGTAATTGGGATGCTTTAAGAGTTCCCTACTGTGTCTGACACCAATGTACAACAAAGCTGTACATTCCTCAGGTCCATAGAGACTAAAATCAGAAGGAAACCTTAATCACTCACGTGAGGATACAGCTTTTATATGCTACCAAAACAAGGAGCCAAGAGGCTGCCCTGACTGACATGCGGGCAAAAAGTTGCTTCTCAGCATGAGGTATTAGCAAGATGTTTTGGCACCTAAAGCAAAAGGACGGTCCCACAGAGAACTTTGTCCTGCTTCTCCCTGCTCCTTCTGCCTCCTACTATTCCCCTGAATTCCTCATCATGGGGTGGTCTCCTCCCAAATGAGTCCCTCCCTTTGGCTCAGTCAACCCACAACACCTCTGAAGATGAGACAGATGCAGGGGAGTTAAACATCTGAGGATGGAGCCCACTGTGCTCACACATCTTGTGACACAAGATGCGCTGCTGTCTTTAGAAGATCTCCTTCATGGAGTAGGGATCATGAGCAGAACTGTCACAAATCAAGCCTGCAAGTAGACATTAGGGCTCCCACTTCTGGTCTGAAGTCACAGATAGTTACTGCCCCAGTACTGACATAATTTCTCCCAGTACAAAACACAAAGGCACAAGCTGAGGAGACAAGTAGGCTGCTTCGGTCTCATCCTGCTGAACTGGCCAACAGACAACCCTTCAAGATGCCTGACATCATCAGACCACACACAGAAATAAGTTGGACCCCACTTATTACCTTGGGCCGTAGGAAAGAACATAAGAATTTAGGTCCCTTCCAACCTCGACAATTCTATAATTCTATAATTTTTGAACATAAACTGTGTCCTACTAGGTTGGGTGTGGCTAGGCCGATAATCTTTATCAAGAGGAGATGCTGTTTAACAAGGACACACAAACCACTGTTTCTGGCCACTGAAAGGCCCCTGTCTGCAGGCCTTTCCTCTTGTAGTCTCACAGCTGCCACAGTTTTTGCGTTAGGGGTGGCTCAGAATATAACCCCTGCCTCTTCACTGTATTCCCTTACATGATTTTGGCCATGACATTTTTATGTTTTCACTCTTCACAATTCCTGTGGCAGCAAAACTCCAAAAGTTCACTGCTACTCTGATTAAATATATATATATTTACTTTATTTTTTTTTCTGTTTTCAATCACCCTCCTATAATTTCAGGAAATTTTCCCTAGTCACTGGATTAAATTGATCTCATCCACCACCACTGTGATTTCAATAACCTTGAGCATATCCCCCGCAGCCTTTTCCTCTCAGAACAGAAGCGACCCCAACTTTATATTTATTCTCTCTCCATAAGGCAGCTTCTTCTTTCCATCAATAGTGTGAATTGTCCTTCCCTGCATCTTTCTTTAGCTCTCCTTTTTCTTTTTTTTTTTTTTCCCCTGACTTGAGCTGCTTCATGTTTCTGTGTAAGAAAAGCATGGTTTCCACAAAAATGTTCTGACTTGATTTGACAATACCAACAGATAGGGAACATGCAGCTTCCCTTGCTTGTTTGTTGCAGTGACTAATAGCCTTGACTGTTAAAAACATGCCAGTTATTAGTGTTTGCCTGGCTCTCACTGCCTGCTGCTGCTTCTTGCAGTGTGTTTCTCTGGTAGGTTAAAGAGCTCTTTACTACCCAGTATTTTCTCTTTGCAAAAGCATTTTATACACTGTGATCAAAACACTTTCTGGTCTTTTTTTTTTTTTTTTACCACTTTTTTTTCTATAAAGTGAAAAGATTGAGTTCTTTAAGTTGGTCACCGGGCAGCGTTATATCCAGACTGTAAATCCTGTCTGTGGGTCACTTCCAGAGCTGGTGTCCTCATTGCCACAAACAACTATGGGTTGGGAAATAACATCAGCTTCTAGTCACAGGACTCTTGCTTGTGCACCCAAGATCTCATTGGCACGGTTTTCCCGTTGGAGCTGCAGGCCTGGGAACGTTAATTAAGTGTCTCATCTACTGTGCCATGTAGGTGCTTTCCAGTGCTTTTCTCTGTGTTGTCAGGTTGTGCTCTTTGTCCCTACATGTAAAACTGTGCCTTTAGCAATCGTGAATCATAGAATCATAGAATGGTTTAGGTTGGAAGGGACCTTGAAGATCATCTAGTTCCAACTCCACTGCCATAGGCAGGGACACCTCCCACTAGACCATGTTAGGTCTAACATAAATGTTAGTCTTCTGGAAGGGACGCATACAAGAAGCTCCATGCAACTTGGGAATTTTAGTCTAAAGAACCTAGTATCTTCCTAATCAGTGGTGTCTAAGAGGGGAGTAATTAAATTATGACGTTGGGAAGGCACTCTCTTGGGAGGCTGGAAAGAGAGTGGAAGCTGGTTTTCTATTTCATGGGTAGGCACTCTAAAAGGAGACGTTTAAGAAAGGTTTCCAGGCAAGCCTGGTTCTTTCTCATAGTTTATTCAGTGACTCCTAAGAACAGGGTAAGCACCCCCCTCAAGATGAAAGTGCAAACCACTTGTTCTTCAGATCCCACTTGTCATGAGTATGAGCAGATGGATGAGGCACACAGTAGAGTCAATACTGCAATGTTTCAGTGCGTGCCCATACATTAAAATTTCAAGTGCTTATGCAGCTTTAGACATTGTCGCATGATGACAGGAAACTCTGCAATGATGCTGTAGTTTAGTGAGAGTATTTAATGCCCAGATTTTGGATTGAAATTCTACTTGTCTTTTTTTTTTTGATCCAGATTTTTCACCTCTTTGCCTTTCTTTTAACTTGAGCATTGAAAGCATATGCCCTGCATTGCTGAGAAGATACATCCCTTCTTGTCCCTTTCTCTATGTTATACAGAGGCAAGATTGATGGTAAATTGCCAGCACTGCTGAGCAGAGATGAAGCTTTAGTCTTCATTTCTGTGCATGCTTTTGTATGGGCCTACGCACTACTAGCATCACAGAAGATGAAAGTGTTCTTAATCGGAGCAGAAAACATGGAGAAAAATATCACACAGTGTAGCCAAGAAGAAAGAAAAACTCTCAGTGGCACCCAGTTCAGGAGACATTTGTTCTGGCCTCCTTTGTAGTTTGTTTCATTTTGACTCTTTTTGTTGTTGGTGTTGTTCAATTTTCTGCAAGTAAGAGACTAAATTAATGGAAATTGATTGGTGCATCTACAGTTATGTACAGGGAGGTCTGGCTACAGTGGGCACATATATCACAAAACAAACTTTCCTACTGTGGTTTTTACTGAAATCATTTATTAAAGTCCACTTCTGCTTCGCTTTGATCTGATTTATCACCCCACCTCCCCCAAGCCCACTCTCCAGCCCATTCTTCAGCTTTTCCTTTCACTGGAAAAAGTGTCAAGTCAAGACAGAATGGATGTAAAATATAGTAAATAGTATATAATCAGGCGTTGTTTATTCTGCCCAACAGCATCAAGGGATTTTATAATCAGTGATTTCCACCTCACAGTAACCTGGAGGGTAAGGAACACCGTTGCCCTTGGAGAAATATTTCCCTGAGGACATGCACAAAGAGCTATACCGCTGTTGGAGTAAACCAACATTGTGGTGAGACCACACTAGCTTTCATCTGCGGAGGTTCTGCTGTAGAATTGAACTCAGGAGGCCAAACCGAGGCAACCAAAAATTATTTCCTTGTAAGACAGTCTCATAGAAATAAGCACACCATCCTCGTTATGAGCAGTGGGTTAACGTCTATATCTGAAATATCTGCCAATTATAGCAGCCAGATCCATACTCATGGTGTTGTCTCGTTGCTCAGTTTTTCAATCTTTTTACGTAGCCTAATCCTAGGCAGAGGGGCAGGCTGTCTTCTTATATGCATCCTATAAATTTAGATGTGGTCTTAACAGGGATGTTTGGCAGAGCAGAGTAACTTCTCAAACTTCCCAGTTTTTCAGTAGACCACCTAAGTCCCATCAAACACATGGTGTCTTAGTCAGCTCTGCACCAAAGGTTCTCTGAGGAATTGCAGGCAAAATGTCCTTTCCTAACAAGCGCTAGTTAAATCTAAGGTAACAATAAGGCTGGCCTGAGATATCTGTGGGGAGCATGAGTTGACTAGAAGAAAGCAGGAGACAGAACAGTGGTAGATAAGTGTTCAGGGTATCTCCTCCCTTCTATTTTTCAGGGTATCTCCTCCCTTCTGTTTTAATGACACAGCTGATTTACTGCATGACCCAACTTCGTAGTCATGAACAAGGCAAGGCCTAGCAAGAAAGTCAGTTAAATCCCCAACCAGGGCTGTGGATCGCATCAATGGCAGGTGTCAAGCGGCTAAGCCTGCCATTTCCTTACCCTGCACCTCTCTGCTCTGCTGCTTCTAGAAATGGGTTCCCAAAAATTGCCGTCAAACATGTCACAAATGTGGCATGAGGACTAGTAAATTGATCTTTGTACAACACCATAGGCATGAGAAGCATCCAATAATCAGTGACTGGTGTTAAAGCATTCCTGAGCTTGGCACAGATTTAACCTAAAGCTCAGGTCCATTGTGATACTCTATCCAGTTTTCACAAGGATTTGAGGCAATCCTTTTTCTGACAAACAATTAGAGAAGCCACATGAGTGAATCCATGCACAGCCTGTTCCTCACCAAGGCATTAAGTCAATTGCTAGTGCCACAAATCTTAGAAATGGCAGGCTTCCTAATCCCATAGTTTAATTCTTGGCATTTTTTGATATGTTTCTAAGCAGGAGGCAAATAAGCTTGATCAGTCGTTCAAGCTGACTGTGCCAGCATGCAACATACAGTCTTTATTTCAACATCCAAAGTCTAAGGTAGCATCACAGGCATGAAAAGCAGGCCACTTCCTGAAGGGCTTGAAAAGCAAGTGAGTACATTATAAATATTTATTTTTTCACCATTTTAATGCTCAGAAAAATTCCTTCCCATAGATTTAAAATAGGATAAACAGACCTAGAGCTTTCCAGTGAGGGATCTCAGGGGGTCAATGTACAAAACAGGTTTCACAACTACAGGAGCTTCACCTGGCCTAATTTTCTTGTTGCTGATGCTCTAACAGCATAGGATAGAAGCACGTATTTGATACAAGAGGCAGACCTTAGCTGTCTCTCCTGCACCCCACCTTGTCCTGGTTTCCAGCACACTACCACTACCCAAACCCTCCGTTTTTTATTGTAGTTGGTTGCAGTAGCGAAAGAAATGGGAATTACAGAATCATAGAATCACAGAATGGTCAGGGTTGGAAGGGACCTCTGGAGATCATCTAGTCCAACCCCCCCGCCAGAGCAGGGTCACCTACAACAGGTTGCACAGGACAGCGTCCAGGCGGGTTTTGAATGTCTCCAGAGTGGAAGACTCCACAACCTCTCTGGGCAGCCTGTTCCAGTGCTCCACCACCCTCAAAGTAAAGAAGTTCCAGTGACATTTAGCACAATATTGGTACACTTTCAGTCAGAACCACTCCATAAGCTCAGTCTAAACCACAAAAAAAAAAAAATATTGAAATGTATTTCATACTTTTGTCTCTTGTTTGCTTTGTGGTGTCACAAAGGCAGTAGGACACTATGTCCCAACCACCCCTTGCTAACTGAGTGGTGCACTTGACTGTTCCTCTACAAATTTTGGTCCAAAAAAAGCTAGACTGTTTTAAAGCATGTAGCTAACAGATCTTTCCTAACATGGCTCACATTGACAGAAAAGGATTCGAAATCATGTTCAAACAGCACATCTGGCAGAAAAGAAGAGATGGCAAACTCTGGGAAGGGGCAGCTGAAAACTTTAGCTTCTTCAGCTGGTGCAGCTGGAGCAAAAGAACAATGTTCCCTGTGCCTGGAAGTTCAAGACCAGGCTGGATGGGGCTTTGAGCAACCTGGTCTAGCAGAAGGTGTTCCTGCCCATGGCAGGGGGTTGGAACTGGATGATCTTTAAGGTCCCTTCCAACTCTAACCATTCCATGATTCTATGTCCCTACAGTCTAAGTAAAAGACTTTGCAACACCAATACTGCTACATTGTTCAAGAGCAAGCAATATTGGGGGGTGAAAAGGAAACAAAACCTTAGATATTTAATCAAAATAGAAACTTCACCGGAAGGGATTCACAAAGAAATGTCTGTCCTGTGGTTACCTTTTTCTCATGTCCCGTAAAAGGAGCGTATGGGTTCTGAGTGTCTCTTGTGTTGATTCTGTGCTGGTTTATGCGTATTGAATTCACTTTGCAGTTTTCTTTGGGAAGCACTAGCAGGGTTCCTCTTTTTTATACTTAGCCATCTGTAATCATAAAGTTAGCAAGCAAGCAAGGTGAGAATTATGACACTTTATGCTAAATACATGATATTGATGATTCTGCACATGGCACATGGCACTTCATGGGTCTGCATAGGGAAACTCAAAGAAGAAGAAAGGCCAAGGAGGAAAGATGAGGCATCTGCCACAGGATAAGTAAAAGAGTGAAAGTGAAAAATCTATTCTAGAGATCAGGGAATTGAATTAAAAAAAAAAAGAGAGAAACAACTTTTTTATTTCAATCTCATTTAAAGGCAGAACTTGGCCACATACACATAGCAGTGAAATGAGCTGAGTAGATAAAAGAGTTCACATGCTTTACCAGTAACAGGGTATGCAGGGTAAAGTCTTGGCCCCAAGGAGATCAAAGACACCTTTAGTGCTGTCAGAAGCTCCTCAAGGATGACGTGTCATTATTGTAGAAACAGATCAGATGTGGGACTAGACCTGAAAAGATCCAAATCAAAGCTGAATACAAATAATGAAGAAGGGGACAAGGAGGGAATTTCAGCTATGGGTTCACTTTGGAAAAGACTGATGTGAAAAAAAAAAAAAAAAGTATTAAAAAGAGAGGAAATAGACTCTTTAACACCAAGAAACATCTTAGTTTTCATGGTGTAAAGCTATTGGTGTGACATCTGCAATTATCAGTGTCAAAGAACTTTGTGATAAATTCCAGTGACTTATTGGTACAGCTTTCTTATTTTGACCATTTCCAGAGATAGTACCTGAGGGAAAAATAAATACTGCTGTTTAATAGTATGTTCATTTCTATTCAGTACTGCTTCTTCATACACCAAGATCTAAAAACACAGAAAACCAAGAGCACATTTATAACAGGGATTATAACTCTTTCACTAAAAGTGTGTAAAGATGAATAAAGGAAGTTAGTTAGGGATGGATTTACTGACCATATTAAAGATGACCGCAGACTTCAATTCTTCACATTTATATTACACAGAATCACAGAATAGTCAGGGTTGGAAGGGACCTCTGGAGATCATCTAGTCCAACCCCCCTGCCAGAGCAGGGTCACCTACAACAGGTTGCACAGGACAGCGTCCAGGCGGGTTTTGAATGTCTCCAGAGTGGGAGACTCCACAACCTCTCTGGGCAGCCTGTTCCAGTGCTCCACCACCCTCAAAGTAAAGAAGTTCCTCCTCATGTTAAGATGGAACTTCCTATGTTCAAGTTTGTGCCCATTACCCCTCGTCCTATCAATGGGCACCACTGAAAAAAGACTGCTCCCATCCCCCTGGCATCCTCCCTTCAAGTATTTAAAAGCATTAACAAGATCCCCCCTCAATCTTCTTTTCTCCAGACTAAAGAGACCCAAATCCCTCAGCCTCTCCTCATATGAAAGATGTTCCAATCCCCTAATCATCTTTGTAGCCCTTTGCTGGACCCTCTCCAGCAGATCCCTGTCCTTCTTGAACTGGGGAGCCCAGAACTGGACGCAGTATTCCAGATGCGGCCTCACCAGGGCAGAGTAGAGGGGGAGGATGACCTCCCTCGACCTGCTGGCCACACTCCTTTTGATGCACCCCAGGATGCCATTGGCCCTCTTGGCCGCCAGGGCACATTGCTGGCTCATGGTCATCCTGTGGTCCACCAGGACTCCCAGGTCCCTTTCCACAGAGCTGCTCTCCAGGAGGTCGGCCCCCAACCTGTACTGATGCATGGGGTTATTCCTCCCCAGATGCAGTACCCTACATTTACCCTTGTTGAATTTCATTAAGTTCCTCTCTGCCCAACTCTCCAGCCTATCCAGGTCATGCTGTAAGGCAGCACAGCCTTCTGGCATATCAGCCACTCCTCCCAGTTTAGTGTCATCAGCAAACTTGCTGATGGTACACTCTATCCCTTCGTCCAGATCATCGATGAATATATTGAACAGGACTGGACCCAGTACTGACCCTTGAGGGACACCACTTGTTACTGACCTCCAACTAGACTCTGCACCACTAACCACAACCCTCTGAGCTCTATCTGCTAGCCAGTTCTCAATCCACCCCACTGTCCATCCATCTATGCCACACTTCCTAAGCTTGCCAGTGAGGATGATGTGGAAGGAAATGTTCTCCTGTCAGTGGGGGCAGCAGATTTGTGGTTGAAAGGTGTGGTCTGGCGAGCAGGGACAGGCTTCACACACATATCAGGATGCTTAGAAAAAAAAAGCGATTCCCAAAAGGGTGAACCTCAAGCTGCCATCAGCATTTCCTGGCCGTATTTCTTGGAGAAATCAGGTCTGTGCAGTCTAGGGGTTGCAAGAACATGCAACAGGTGTTCTGGCAAAAAGAGGAGAGAGAAGAGGGTCCATACAGCGTCCCTTTCATTCCTCCAGTTTTGAGATAGATATATATTGAACCAAACTCCTTGGCAGGTGAATTGCTCTAATCTCAATGCTCAATGCTCAAATCTAATTCCAAAAAGATACTGCATGGGCAGAATTGCAAGGCAGGAGAGACTGAGAAGCAGTAAAGGCACAAGAAGAAGTAAAGACCTAGCTACCTATGGTGTGGTGACTACCAAAGGTCTTCAAATAGCACCTGCTGCTGCATTCAACTCTTTTCCCGCATTTTCTGGTGCTGTTTGAGGTCCTCTTTTTGGTACCTTACAGGCTGCTCTGCCTTCTTCACAAGGTTTCTACATGTTGAAGGTACATGCTCATCCAAAATTTCCTTCCTCCTGGAATATAAGAATATAGATTATTTCCTCACGAACAGGAAAGGAGGAATAGAGGCTGCTTCACCCTGTTTGAGGTGTGGCATTTTCCACATATAGGAAAATTGCAGCTAAAGGAAAGAGATTTCATCAAAGTATAGGAACCCGAGGTGAAAAGGTTCCTTTGCTCATTTTTAAACAGGGCAGAAGCACCTGTGCTCACTTGCAGAGTCCACAGCTCTTCCTTCCATCTTTATTTTTAAGTAAAACAATATGAAAACCATTGAACCAACACTGCAGAAGCAGTAAAATCTCTTGAAAAGCCACTTAAAAAGCAAAATGCGCTAAACTTGCCAAAAATAAATGACTGTTTACCCACTTGTATTCCCATCTACAGCTAAGCCCCTGTGCTCTACCCCATTTTACATGCCTGTGTCAACAGATCCCCAAAATAAACAAGTCATCAAATGGCAATCTATTCAAGGTGTTGAAAATATCAGAGAGTTGGGGCATCAGAATGTAAACTGTTTCCTCCAGAGTCTCCTGAAGGATTCTCAGGAAATGGAGATTGCTCTGGGGCAGACACTCTGCTTTACTTAATGTCTAAGCAATTGTACATCAATGAAGGATAATTCAAAGCTTTCTCAGTCAAAGAAAAATCTGACTTCAGTACGTGTCAGACCAGGCCCTTGTGTTTTAGAAACGTAAGTCAAGATTTAAATGCAAGTTTCTAGAAGGAAAGTTCACATCTTATTTCCCTACCCTGTCTTGGCAGGACCATCTTCCTTGTGTTATCAGAAAGCAAAAGGAGAGTAAAAAAAGAAAAAAAAAGAAAAAAAACAACAGACCTTAGGGATTAGTTTTGCCAATGACCTTGCTAATGAGACTTCCTCAACAGGTCAGACTTTTAGATGATTTATGTAAAAGGCATCACGGTGACAGCAAGTAGGTCCTCTTAGAAAGGGGACATCTTGAGCATATCAGGGTATTCCTTGTAGTTAAGAAAAGATTCATGCAGCTTTAGTAGCTATCCCAACTCAGGAGAGAGACCTCCCGTTGTTGGTGAATTTTTATCTGGCTTTGGCTTTGGCTTTATTCTTTTCATAAATCTCCAGTTCCCATGAACCAAATTACCATATAAGAATCTCAGTTTTCTTTTAAAAATAGGAAAAAAAATATTTCCAGTTCTCCTGATTAGAAATAAAGCCAAAAATTGAATTCATAATTGCTTAAATAGACAGCAGATAGAAAGAGGAAATTATTTTAATAGTTCCCTGGTATATTGGGAAGGATGAGCTGACATAAATTTCTGATATTTAGCTGCAAAAGTGTCACTACATGCACACACCTACCCAATAATAATTGAAAATTTTGTAGTTACTGAGGAAGAATTAGAAAAAAAGTAGATAGATCTGGGAAAAAAACATCAGCAGGACAGACAATATTTGTGATAACATAAGAGAGAAGAATTCCTGTAATGCTAACTGTTAAATGTCAGATATTTCATTTGATAAAAACAAAATGACAGTAAAGAAATGGTTATAGCAAGTGAAATGAAAGTCACACGTGCAGATTTTCCTGCTCATGCTCTTTCCATTTCCCTTTTTGTTTCAGCTCCTGAATTAGTGCATGTAATGAGTTTCAGACCTTGATTTAGAAACTGGAGGACCAAATTACAGATTGGAACTTACTTCTTGTCCAGAAATCCTCCTAGATAATTCTCATGTTTATATTCATTTTTACTGAAAGCTGTAATGTTGTGGGCATTGGAAAAAGAAAAGAGGGATAAAGTTGGCCAGGTTTTTGCTCTTTTTTTTTTATTAAACAGAGGCAGAGGTCTACATGATCATGCCCATTCATCAAAACAGAATCTTCCAATCAGAAAAAGCCAGCATTGAAATGTTAGGTTGTATATGACATCATTCAGTTAAACTTTTCTCAAGAAAGGTTTCTTACATACAGGACAATTTAAATAGCAATGGATGCCAGCTCAGAAAAAAAAAATAAAATCAATAGTATTTAAAAAAATGATAGCTTAGAGGTTAGCACAGAAAAAGGCACAGGTTGAAAAACCTGCCTTATTTGATTCAAAGCAGGAATTTGAACTTAAGTTTTCCCCATAAGAGATAAATGCCCTAACAACTAGAGAATCAATCAGTCCTTTGTGATGAAAAATTATAACAGCAAAATTTGCCATCTGTTCACATGCAAAATGAGAACAAACTGTGAAGCTTCAACTATTTAAAAAAGAAAGGAATTGTTGTTTTCTAGCCCTGACTTTGTGGTTTCAATTATTATGTAGTATGATGAAGTCAAAATGAAATATATCTTTTTTATTGTAATATTTTACTAATATCCTGTCAAATTTAATAGAATTGAGATATCCCTATGAAGGATTCTTGGTTTTCTAGAAATTGAAGGGAAACTGCTCCTTTGTGTTGTTTTTTTGTGTTTTTTTTTGCTCACGGGATTCATCAGGAGTGTGACCAAGGTCAATTATCTTTTAGTTCTCCCCTATACAAATGCATGAAGGGTGACTGGTATTGGCCTTACACTTGCCAAGAGATATTAGCCACTGTGGCTACCCCCTGTGTTGTCTTGAATGGACTTTACCAAGGAGTGTAGCTCTCCTTTTGATTTAACTGTGTTTTGGACTCATCTCTCTTGCCACTCCGTGAAAATAAAGAATTGTTTCACCTTTATCGAGAAACATCAGATTTAATGGAAAAAGAATAGAACCAGTGTTTAGGCCTTCTGAGTCCCTTTTTGGCTGCTGTTGGTTTACAAGTTGTACTTGGCAAGGTGTTTAAAGTCTCTGGAAGAGGGAACGTGAGTCCAGCTGGAAGCATGAGGAGGTTTGTCTCTGATTTTCATTAGACTGAAGTTTCGTTTTCCATGAAATGGGAACCCTCTGGTTCTGATTTGTGATAACTTGATGTTCTTGTGCCTCTTGCATTTATGCTGTGTATGAATAAACTGATTTAAACTTACAGAGAAGTTTGAGGCTTCTCAATAGTATGTGTGTATTAATTAACTGCTTTGTTCTGTCATCTTCCTTGCATATCTGGAGAACATAAACAAATGTCTCATCTTCAGTAGTGTGCGTTTATGGAATGGAGACCTGTGAACATAACCCAGATTTATATGGACAGAACAGAGATCAGAATCTAATTTTTGTATTTTTGGAATATTGCTAGACTAGCAATTTAATTAATAAGGGTTGCACTAGGACCATTTTAAAAAGAGAGATCTGTGATGGGAAGATTAACAACCCTTTCCCAGAAACATCCTGAATAGCTTCTTCTGGGGCAGCAAGAGCAGTAGGGACCTTTGGAAAGATGAGTCACTTCATATTTGGTTGCAATTTCTTGCTTTCCTTTTCTCACAAGCAGTTCTCCTCCCCAGCTCCTGGTACATCAGCGCAGGTCTGCAGTCATGGGTGGCTTCAGGTAAATATGGGAGGCGTTCATGGAAAGAGAAGCAAGGTTGTTTGTTAAGGAGAGGTTATCCTCTAAGAAAGGTGTTCACAAAAGACTAAGCTTGGGAGCAGCAGATTCTTATTAAGTTCACCCAATAACAAATGGAAGTCCCTTCAGAAAATTACCCTTGCATTGCATTGCCCTCTGCAGGAGGCTTTTTCTCCATCTGCTAATGAGGGAACACTGGGTGTCTGTTCTTTCACTATGTCCTGGTTTGAGGTAAAACAGGACCAATTTTGTTCAGCA
>VZSZ01005410.1:0-39392 GCA_013398815.1 Ibidorhyncha struthersii | reverse complement strand
GTCTGAGGAGAACTCTATTCGTCTGCCTTTGGTCCTGATCCTGAATGCAGATCAGGAATCCAGTTCCCATCCGTCACTGAGTCCAGCCTGGGACTGCCCCAGTGCCAGCTGGTGTCGTGTTTGTCATCCTGGGAGCTTGATAGGGTTTTGTATATATTTCATTATTTTCTTTTTATTTTATTATTAATATTTCATTAAAGTAGTTTAGTTCCTTCTAAACTCATAAGTCTCTTTTTCCCTCCTCTGCCTCTCTCTTCGAAGAGGGGTAGAGGGGAGCATCTGTCGGTCCCATCTGGGGTCCCCCACGTCCCCAGTGGGATTTTGGCCTAAACCACGACACACTAACTATCCTTTGATTAACTAGCATTTGTTGCTATCCTTCATCATGTTGCAAAGCCTTGCACAAGTCCCCACTTAGCAAAGGGATTAAGCACGACGATACTGCTATAAACACATTGAGTTCAGCAAGATTCAGGCTGAGCTGAAGATACATTGCCTCAGAAAGGATTGCTGTAGTATGTTCAGTTATAGAGCACTACTGTATTAACCATTAAAGGATAATTGTAAATAAAACTCAGAAGGATCGATTCAGCTCAGCTCAATCTGCTTATTGATTTAAGCTACAAAAAGAAAATAGCATATAAACAGCGCTCTTACATGTGACCTCGCCATCGGTCCCTGGTGACTGACAATTCCCTGGTGCTATTGCACATCAACTTTTAGCAGATGATTATTGCATCTATTTGGGTTTACAGGTAACTTTAGACTTTCCTTTAAATTACACAGTCTTTCCCTGCCTGTCCTGAAAGGCAGGCCAGTTTTTCTGCATATGGGTTACGTGGACAACTTATTGTAACCATTTTTCATGACTGCCTGGTGATCTGCAAAGGGGAAAACAGGAAACACATGCATCACAGAAATCACTGGTATCTACTGTAAAGAGAGATTCATCAATGGTTGAAAAAATATTTAAAAAAAAAAAAAAAAGGCAGCAGAAGACAATAACACACACTAATGAGCAGGCTGGTAATGCCCCAAATCCAAGCACCAAAAAATAGTAGGAGTTTTGCTCATTGCTGACAGTGTAAACCTTTACCAGCGTGCCACCTAAAGGTAATACGTCAGGACTAGCCAAGAACAGCCATTCTGCTAAAGCAACATGCACAGCTGGACCCAGGCCTGAATTATTTAGCACAGATCTAATCCTGCCTTTGCAGGTTTTGTAGTTTTGCCAAGAGTAAGGATTTTGCTGCTTCTTTTTTTTTTTTTTTTCTCTTTCCCCCTAGTATTGCTGGCTCTGCTCTGCCACTATGGGCACTGCAGAGACACTGCCCCAGCTCTTCTTAGTAGGAGACTTTTCTTGACCCAAGAGAAAATCTAAATATTGGCAGAAGGAACAAAACAGTTCTATCTAAACGCTGAAGAAGGGCACTGAGGATCTAGAGATTATCTTCAGAAGATACCATCTGAACATGACCCTAAGTACGTCTGATTCTCCACCAGTGACCACAGACCTCCTGTGTCCAACGCCACCGATCTGGCTGATGCCAGTGCAGCCCTGGGCCCAAGCACCCCTCTTAAATGAAGAATTTCCCTTCCTTTTCCATGTCCGGGCCTAAACCAGGGGCTGTTTACAGACCAGGGATGGTTTTATAGATAAATACCTGGAACTGAGGTCCCAGCAGCCCTCATCACTTAAATCAGGTGGTGTCCATCACGTAAGCAGGACAAGGGATGAGCATAAAGCTCAGGATCTATGTGGAGTCCTGACCCACCCTAAGAAACAATTCACAGGGAAATGCATTACAGTTTTCTGGAGCAAGTTGCATTTGGTCTCTCATGCTGGACTTGGGCTACTTTATAATCTTCTTTAACATCAGTCTAGAAAGGTCACCTCTGTTTCTTAGGGTTAGAAGTCTCATACAGGATGTAGAACATTCAAATTGAATGCAAATTGCCTCCTGCCCTGAGTTTTCCACTACCTATGCAGACAGGAGATATTTTGTCATTGATGACTCTTCTCCAATATGCTGGGCATCAACCCTGCAGGAAAACTCTTATCCTGGTTCACCCACACATGGCTTTAGCACCATGCAAGTACATAGAGAAAAAGATGAGGCAGAAGAGAGCACAAGACTCGGAGACCCTTCATTGCGTTGTGAGACAGCAGTAGATGGTAATGAAAAGTAAAATGTTTTTCTGGCTCATCTAGGAGTCCTCCACCTAAGAGAAGAGGTCCTGACTGCACTCAAAGACAAGATGGACAGAAATGTCACCAAGAGTGCCAGGAACTATTGAGGCATACCATGCATCGGGCAGGTTTGGGCATCAGATGCTGTCTGCAAAAGCAAAAGGTGTTAATGTCACCAGAAGGTGCACGGGAAAAGAAAGGTTGGCTGCTCCCCGCTCTGGGTAAAACATTATAAACTTGAATGATATTTGGTACTATTACTCTTGAAATGCCAAAGGATGTTGCTTTTGCCTCTGGCCTTTAGCTGACATCAGCCATCATGGCTCTGCTAAGAGCACTGCTGGAGCTGGGCTGGCCAACGCCAGCCGAGTGGCTGAGCCTGAGCTCCTTTCCCCTGAAAAGCATAAACCTTAGGTGCAGTTTCCCTTCGGATATCTTCCTTCCCAGGGTGTTGGAAGGATTCACCCTCTTCCTTCTGGAGACACAATAGTGGGGGAATTAATGTGACAAAGAAGCCAGCGAGTCCCAGAAGTGTGACGATCTTTCTGCCTTTCAAGTCAGGGAACATCTTCCGTGCAAATGATGATTGGTATTCTCAACAGTTATCACCTACAGATTAACTGGTTTACTTCCCTGAATGGAAAACTTCAGAGAAGGTGATTTAATTGATTTAATGGATTATAATTACATGGTAATAGGTACATATGTATATACAACAAGTGCAGTAGACCAAACATAAAAGGAAGATTTATCCTTATTAAGATTTCTTTGCTGATCACTAAACAGGGATGATGTTGAATGTTTTGTTTTGTTTTGTCCTGTTTCATTTTGTTTATTATTGTATTGTATTATTTTCAGAAATAAGAACATTTCTCTTTCGCTTTTCAAATGGGCAGCTCATAACCAAGGTCATGAAATGCAAATTTTAGAAGCTGCTGAGCTTACTTAATGCATGTTCACAAACATACACAATGTCTACAAGTGTGTACAATGTGTACAAGCACACACAAGTGTGTACCATTGATCTAGGTAGGATTTAGTTAATACTATTCATAAAAACTCTCACTAGGAACTGCAATACAGCTTGTAGTGCACATATACGTGCTTCCTTACAATCCAGTCTAGAAAAAAATAGTTTAATAGAAGGTTTTAATAGAAAATTATAACATCTATGAATGTTTTCTCTAAAGAATCCTTGAAAAAGATCTTGACATGTAATAATATCCCTTTTGAAATCTTACAATTTTTTTTTTTTAAAAAGAAAACACTGAGGAAGGTAGGTGTTATTCCTGAAATAATGAATGAGTCTAGAATAATGCAAAGTTCAGTCAGTTCCATCCCTATCCAGTATTGCAAGAGTTTTCTCTTAGAGCCCTGTTTGTTTGATTTGGTTGAATGTTGATTAACAGTACATGTAGAAACCCATTTGTGCAAATACAAAAGAAGTATGAAAACAAGCAGGGCTGGGGATTAACCAACGGCTCCAAAGATCAACATGCAGTCACCAGATCTTGTTTGACATAAGGGCATTTATCTGGTCCTCATCAGCCTCATTTCTTTCCATAACTCTCCCTCATCTGCCCATGAATGGAGACTCCTGGGCATAGGTGTTGCCTTACTTTGCGGTTACAGAGAATAGAGCAGAAGAGCCTTGGTTGCACACTGGCCCCACTTCTCTAAAACACTCACTCGTGCTCAAGAATTTCATTTACGCTGGTCTGCTCCCTAACGGCTTTTGTGCAAGTTTCATAACATGTGGATTTGCAAAAACTACAGATGTCCACAGCCTTGCCTTTATTATCAAACTGGTCACAAAAGGACACTTTACTATTAGATGCAAAATGGAGGAAAAGTTCATAACTAGATTACACCTTTCTTTTCAAGTTGCTCTGCAGTAAGTAGTACAAGAAAATTAATGATGGAGAGGGTCATAGCTGAATCTGAGTAACACCTTTGTCTGCAATGATTCTATTTTATCAGCAATCATTATTAAGTATTTTATTTAGGAAAGAAGACCAACAAATTAAGATTCATCTTTACCAAAGAAGGACTCTGATCATAGGATTACCAGGTGTTTTGGTGGACCATTTACACAATCAGGTATGGACATAGACTGAACACCTAGCCACAGCATGCCATGGCCTGCCACAGAGTATGATCAGGTGATATTTGGCTTATCAGTTCAGCTGTGGTAGTGTGAAATATTCACCAAGAAATGGTACTACAAGCAAAAAAATAAACCAGACAAACTGGTTTTCTTATCAAACCAATAAAAGCTTCATAAATTCCTGGGAGGTCAATTAGGCATGTTCAGAAAACAACAGTGTAGAGTTTGTTACTGTAAGAGTAATGAGCCAAATGAGTTATGAGCCAAAACCATACCCTTGGTCACAGTAGCTGTATCACCAAACATTTCTCCACCAGCTGCCTTAGTGGTGCCTTATCAGATTATTCTAAGACTCTCTTCTTTAAGGTTTAGAGATATGTTATATTAAGCCAACATTTAAATGAGCTATTTACCCAGTTAAGGATGGAAGTCCAACTGAAAAAGCAAATACGATGCACTCACCTCAGTATGCTTCTAACATCTCTAGGGACAGATCTCTGTCCTTGCTAGATGAAGTTGGGTAGAAAAAACTTGAAAAACAGATGTTCGAGAGGTTGGCAGTGCCACCGAGGAGACGCCCACGTGGCCACAGGAGCAGGTAAGTCAACTTCATCTTAAACCTTCCTGTTCAGTTCTGTTCTGCTTGGCTACCTCTCCCAGCAAACAGCACACGCTCCTGCCGCTCAGACAGCACAGCAGCTATTTCAGGAAGCATGGCTTTGTGAATTGGGACAAGAATTTGGCTCCATTTTCCTAGACAGCTGTGCTGCAGACCAAATTTCTTTTGCCTAAAAAGTACATTTCCCCTTCCTCCCTCCTTTGTAATCTGTCAAAAAGAGGATTTCTTTCCCTTTATATACATCAGGATTTGAACACATGAACCCTCCACCCCTGTGCATACATATGTCTTACTTTTGTTTTCATCTGGTGAGGAATCTAAAACAAGTTTGGCACAGGGAAGGAACCTTCAAAGATACTGTCTTACAAGTTTCATGAAAATAAGCAGCCAGGTAGAGAAAAAAGTGCTTGACTCCTGCATTGCAGAAAAAGGTAAACCGTGAGCTCAACTCTTACTGTGTATTAGAGAATCCACACAAGAGCTAGCCCTCAAGACAAAAATAGAAATAGAAAGCCAATTTCCCATGAAAAATGAAGCAACAAGAATAATAAAATACAATAGTGTTGCAATGTTTATGTGCTTTATCTTGCTGGCTGAGCTGTACCTAGCTTGGGCAAGCTTTTCATTCATCCAAATGTCCAATACTTGAAGAGGGTCCAGTGAAGACAAACCCTTACAAGACTTTCTTTCCCAGCCAAGATGATTCAAGAAAGACATAGAGGTGCTGGAGCATGTCCAGAGAAGGGCAACAAAGCTGTTGAGAGGTCTGGAGAAGAAGTTTTATGAGGAGCAGCTGAGGGAACTGGGGTTGTTTAGCCTGGAGAAAAGGAGGCTGAGGGGAGGCCTTATCACTCTCTACAACTACCCGAAAGGAGGTTGTAGCAAGGTGGGGGTCGGTCTTTTCTCCCAAGTAACAAGCGATAGGACAAGAGGAAATGGCCTCAAGTTATAGCAGGGGAGGGTTAGCTTGGCTCTGAGGAAAAATTTCTTCACTGAAAGGGTTGTTAAGCATTGGAACAGGCTGCCCAGGGAAGTGGTGGAGTCGCCACCCCTTGATGTATTTAAAGACGGGTAGACGTGGCTCTTAGGGACACAGTTTAGTGGTTGTTTCGGCAGTGCTAGGTTGATGGTTAGACTTGATGATCTTGACGGTCCCTTCCAACCCAGACAATTCTATGATCCTATGAAATAGGAGATAATACTTTTCTGAGAATGGGGTTTCATGTGAAATTCCTACTATTGAAGCCACAATTTAATACAGAGCAACCAAACAACAAAAAAATCCTTAAACACAGAAAGTCCTGAAAATAATACACAGTCACATCTCATACTCTGGAAGCATTTTTAAAGCATTCCAGGAAAGTATGGGCGATGCTATTCCCCCTTTTTTTGCAGCAAGGAAACTGAGGCAGAGTTTCTGTGGCACAGAAGAGAAACGAAGGCACTTGCCTTTACCAAATTCACGTGAGGATTTTTGCAGGAGAGCCATGAACTGAAAGTGGACCACACATGCAGACAGCAAAGTAGCCATCCACTGATTAAAGAAACTCTTTGCTGCCATCAACATTGAAGAGATGCAACTTGGCAACTGTCAGCAGCATCGCAAGGCAGCCCACGACCTCCCTGAGAGCTCCCCTCTGCCACAACCTCTGCAACCCTTGCAGGAGGAAGGCTGCCTGATGTGGTAGTCTGCAGGGACTTATTCACATTGCCACTGCCACAAAGTGAGGGATAGCAGGTACTTGAGCAAGATAATATTTTGACTCTGTTATTCTAGCAATTGTAACCCTTAATGGGCAGTTTCCTTCGTTTCTGCCACTGTAAATCACCTGGAGCACATAATAGCACCCATTTGCTTGAGCTCCAAGGTTCCAGCGGCAGAAAGCAAAGAGAGAGAGCACAAGGAAAAAAACGTGATCAACTTTTTCAGTTCTACACCAGCTCAGCTGGGCACACAAAAAATCGCTGGATTTCATCCTGTTCCCACACTGCTCACAATCCAATTTTGAAAAAGGCCTTTCCCCACTCCCAGTGAGGCCCTAGAGAGTTGTTGCCCTGCTTCCTTGCAAGGGTAAAGCCAGGAGTGTTGAGGGCAGCATGGAGGTTTTGCGTTCCAGCTCCACTCCGAGCTGTTTCCATGCTGCAGAGACACAGAAGGGAAGGGGCAGTCACTGGGTAATAAGAGCTTTTCCCCAGAGAAATGGAGTAAAAATTATTTGTTTGCTCCAATGGGGTTTTGCTGACATTGTTCATATTTGGCCAGCCAGAGGTGTGCCAAGGCGACAGAGGCAGACTGCAAGCAGCAAATAAGGAAAGGTCCTGGGGAGACGTAGTGCTAAACCTGGTGGCTTTGTTCCTGCCTTCACCACGGTTCTTCATATCTCCAATGGGAGATGCATGGAGCCAGCAACAGTGGAGGAGAGAGGAAAGAGGATCCTGAGAGTGGAGCTGGCATTTGGGGTTATGCTGTGTCCAAGGAGGCCACAGAAACACAAACCCAGGGGACAGTGCCTGAGCCTCCCTGGAGTCAGTGCAGCCACCCCATGGGCAGGTGTCAAGCCATGCTGCAGGTTTAAAGGTTCAGCTCAAAAAGGGTGAGGAATTGAAGGAATAATGGGAGAGCAGCAAAGATACTGATTTTTTTAGGTTACGATAAATAATGGAGGTGAAACCTCAGAGACAGCAGTTTTAATCTGTTCTACTCAAAACATTTACAGAAAATGATATCCTACTCAAGGCATTTACAGTAGGTGAAATTGAGGCACAAACATGGGATGACAACTGATCAGTGATCAATGGGATGACAACTCATCAATGCTTATCAATATCTAACTGGGCAGGTGTCAAGAGGATGGGGTCAGACTCTTTTCAGTGGTGCCCAGTGACAGGACAAGGAGCAACGGGCACAAACTGGAACACAGGAAATTCCATCTCAACATGAGGAAAAACTACTCTGAGGGTGGCAGAGCACTGGAACAGACTGCCCAGAGAGGTGGTAGAATCTCCTTCTCTGGAGATATTCAAAACCCACCTGGATGCGTTCCTGTCCAACCTGCTCTAGGTGAACTTGCTTTGGCAGGGGGGTTGGACTAGATGATCTCTGAAGGTCCCTTCTGACCCCCACCATTCTGTGACAACTGGCCAACTTGACCCAGACAGTGACAAAACGAGGACGGAAACCAGGTCTTCTGGCTCCCATACGTGATGCTTGGGCCACTAAGGTGGCCTACCCTGCAATGTGCAAGGAAGAAGGGGACTTTGCCGACACTTTGCACACTTCATAGCTCTAGTAGTGACAGGCGTAGTGTTTTCACACACAGCACTCCATGCTTCATTACAGAGCCAGCAAAATCCCTATGTTCTAATCATTACCCTGCCAGCAATGACGATCTCTAAAGGGACCTCCTAGGGCAGATATTTAGGGTCTGCTTCCTTCCTGCAGGCATTCTTCTTTCTTATTAATTGAGAATGGCTGAAGGGGAAAGTTAACTCTGAGGATTTGTAAGCATTAATTTTTCATCTGATTATTAATATGCTTGCAGCAGGTGTTGGAAGCTTTCTATTTCAGTGGTCTCAGAGACTGGCAAAGGATATAAGAACCACTTATCTTCATTTAAACCATTACCTGATGGGGCTAGTAGGAGAAGAGAAGGGGTTGGACATAACTCTGTAGTGTATTTATAATACCGTTTGCTTCTAATTCTGTAATTGTGAAGTCTTTATCTCATGATAGTCATGTCTGACTTTCTTCCTTTCCCTCTTATCTCCACCTTGTCTTTTTATTTTTCTTCACAGGGTAAATGGGAAAAGCTACCTTGTGTGAAGTTATTCCCCAGTACCTCAAAATGGGAAAACTGAGTTGCATCTTCGGGAAGTCTTGGGGACGCTGACATCTTAGAATACCTGACACCAGTATAAAAGATGTTGACCCTCATCTGCTGTTACCTTACCTGTAAAAAGCAACTTGCTGGAATATGGGGAGAGACTGAAGATCTTCCAAAAGAGCTGCTACCATGAGAACATACCAATCGACAAAGGATCAACATATCAGTCAACAGAGGAACACATCAACCCTGCATTGAGGGCCGTCCGGCTTCATACCTGCTCAGTCTGATTTGAAAGTGGCAGCAACCCCACCCAGCCTAAAGGCAGCCACAAAAGATACCTTCAGTATATAGTATGTATTCAGGAAATATCTTTATATATATTAGTTATGTGTCATCTCCTTAGTATCCATTTCCTGCTTTAGAAAAGCCTTCATTCAACTCATCACAGAGCAGAAGCTGTAATAGTTCAAGTGGCCACGGCAGCCACCAAAGAGAACTGCAAGCAGATCCATGGTACGAATCAGGCTTTAAACCCATCGACAAATGTTTAGCAAAAAAAAAAATAATTTGCATGTTGTGACTGGTCCACAGTGGGAAGATTAAGCCAGTTTGAGTAACTTAACTTGAAATGCATAATTCTACCTATTCCAATCACATGTCCCAAACTTTGAGGTCAGTTTTATCTACCAATGACTTCTTGGTGATCAAGAGCTGAGTTTGAGGGAGCTGCTTTAAGTTGTTCATAACACAAGATTATATTCCCATGCTTAGACTTTGACTCTAACGACTAGTTGAAACCGTCCTTATTTTCACCCTGATCTAGATGCTTCTCGGAGATTTTCTAAATATGTACATGGGTCTTAACCCTGTTTCAACACACAGGATTGATGTTTGCAGGAAGGCTTTAACAAATCTCATGCACCCTGAATTCCTCCACACGGTGTTTCCTACGCACCATTAGGCTGTTCCTTGGCCATTTGGGTCTCCATTGGAAAGGAGGCAGTGAGTTAAACCTGCCACTGTATTCACCAGAGGATGTTCCTGACAGCAGTGTGGCAAAACACTCTTTTTTTTTTTTTTTTGCCTGGAATTAAACAAACAGCTAAGTATGCAAATTACAGCCTCCTATTCATTTTGCCTTTGTTGCTTCACTGTACATACTGGATCCAAACATCTGTGCTCCAGGGATATCTGACAGATCTCAGCGCCGGGCTTTGCACAACAGGTGAAGCCCTGAAGTAGGTCAGCATGGATCAGCGATGCAGAGCTTCTGTATCTCTGGCAAATCCTTTAAAAATCTCTCTTTGTGTCCATAAACTTTGTGCATATTTAGTATCTACTTAAAAACGTTAGTTCTCCTAGAGTAGGGTGGAGAGCGATGCCTTTAGTTAAAGGCAGCCAGAGCAGCTAGTGAATATGTTGGGTTAAGACTGCCACCAAGAGGCCAGTAAGGAGATGGCTGAGGAGATTTAATTGCATCAATTCACCAAGAGCAGAGGCCCCCTTAGCAGGAAAGGCGAAGGCTGGGAAAGCAAAGCTGGGAAGTAGATTCTTAATAACCAGCTGAGCCTTTCTCCAGCATCGTTTCGTGGCAGCAGGATTGAAGAACGGCAAGCAGACGGGGGGACATGCCTGCTATATAAATAGTAACGCAGCTAGCACTGAGAAATGCTTCAGGATGCGCCCTGCATGCCAGTGCTTGGCGGCTGCTGCAGAAGCACAAGGGATAAAGCCTGGACATCCCTGTCCCCAAAGAACCCGGGTCTTCTGTCTTGTCAACATCAGACAATATTCCCTTACAATGCAATCAGCTTGGACCCTGTGTTGCATCATTGTACAGGGCAGAGGCAGCCACACCTGTCCTAAGAAACAACATCCTTTTTAACCCCAGAATCTCCTTTCGAGCAGTGGTCTGTAGTGAACATCTCTCCTTTGTTCCACAGAAAACTCAGATCAGTGAAATGTGATCAGAACTGAATAGAAAACTAACATTTTGCAACTTAAATTAGCTGAGAAGTCACCAAACCTGAGTATTTCCTAACCACACACTGTCTTAACATGAGTGTGCTCAGCACTGCTTATAGTGATGATGCGTGGACCAAGATCAGACCGCTCAGCATGTAGTGAAGGAAAACTCCAAAGCTGGACCTATACTAGCAATAAACAGTGGCAGAGACAGAGTTAAACACTCAAACTTAATTATTTCTTCTGCTAAAGTCTATTCCCTGGCACAGTTGCAGCCTGGACTAGCTAACTCTGTCCTGCACAATTTCCGCACCAAGTAGAAGCACTAGCATAAGACAGGGACTGTTCCCAACAGGCAGCTTGGACTCACCTGCCCCGTTTTGGGCAGCAAGATAGTTCAGCGATGACGTCACCTTCATCACTGGTGGGGCTCAGTACCCAGGAAGGGTCCTGCATATGTGTGAGCTCCAAGTAGCGTGGAACATCTACAAAGATTTGAGGAAGAAGAGGAGTTTTTTAGTTAAAATCTCACCCAAATGTCTTCTTGACTGTGTGCTTGGCACTACTGGGTGAAACTGTCTGAGAAATTTCCATAAAAGAATGGTTAAATGGTCCATAGTCTACCCTGCCCTAAGGCAGGCAGCTGGAGTAGATAACCTTGCCAGGAGCCTTTCAATCCTCTTTTATCTGACTGCTTGAAAGATAAGACTTTGTGAAAGTCTAAGCCCGTAGAAAAAAAAAAAGGAAAATGGTCCCCTCTTTTTTTACAATCCGTCCTCTGCTCAACAGAGTGGAAATTTTCCAGTTAAAAGGGAGACGGCAGTACAAAATGATCCTTGGGAAGGACTATGGTGCCAGATGTGGGGAATATACATAATCGCTGTTACAATGGAATTGGGAAACAAACTGAGGAAGCAAAGGCATTTGAATTCTGCTTTAAATGGCCATTGCAATGGAGCCCTAAGTTCACTGGCTATGCTGCCTGCATTATATTTGGCTGTGTATGCTGTGCACTGAAAGGATCTGATTCATCATGGTATGACTCCAGTGTTACATTGAGATAACTCCGGGAGAAAAATCAGATCCCAGAATATTAGTCCAGAAATGCAGAATTCAAAAATGGCCAAGCACATGTACAGACATGTGTGTGCATCCATGTACCTGAGCCATATGGGTACTCCTAATTTTACTAGTCTCCAAAGTAATAGATATATTTTCTGATGGCAGCAGCTGTCATAGCTCACCTATGCAGAATCGCAGAACCGCTTAGGTTGGAAAAGACCCTTAAGATCGAGTCCAACTGTTAACACTGCCAACTCCACCACTAAACCATGTCCCTCCACCCACACCTACACATCTTTTAAATACCTCCAGGGGTGGTTACTCAACCACTTCCCTGGGCAGCCTGTTCCAATGCTTGACAACCCTTTCGGTGAAGAAATTTTTTCCAAGTATCCAATCTAAACCTCCCCTGCTCTAACTTGAGGCCATTTCCTCTTGTCCTATAGCTTGTTACTAATGAGAAGAAACCAACCCCCACCTCACTACAACCTCCCTTCAGATAGTTGCTACAACCTCCCTTCAGATAGTTGCAGAGAGCGATAAGGTCTCCCCTCAGCCTCCTTTTCTCCAGGCTAAACAACCCCAGTTCCCTCAGCCGCTCCTCATGAGACTTCTGCTCTAGGCCCTTCGCCAGGGTTGTGAATGAATAAATCAGCAATGGGTTATCTCTGCCTCCCTTTACTATTTGCAACATTAAAGGAATTAGGGGCATCCAACAGAGAACTGATGGCTGTATTTTTGTTAGCAATTCCTGTCCCAGCAACTGTGACCAGTTGCATTCAGTATCACTCTGGATTTGGGCTGCCATCCACTGCTTGAGAATTCACCCACAGGCTTCCCTCACAACTTTTCAAGCTTATCATCCAGCTGTATAATTTGACACACATAAAATATGAGTGTTCCAGGGAACCCACCTGGAGGGACAGGTGTTTGGAGTACAGGTTTGCTGTTTACTGCACGGCACCCTGGCTGTGTCCTCAGCATCATGGAGGGACAAGCTCAGTTGTTACAGGTCTAGCAGAATCAGCCACACAGCTCTGGGATGGGATTGAGGCAAGGAAACTCAGCTGAAATCAGTCTATGAAGGACAAGAGTGTCTTTGCTTATGCTAATTCTCCTCCTCCCAATAAAGCCAACAGCAAAGTTCTTATTAACTTCAACAGATGCTGAACTCTGTTTTGGTGGCACAGACAGAATGAAGGAAATTCCATGTCCCCTGTCCTACCTTAAGGATTAGATAGTACCTGCTGGTGTTTGGGATACAGTGGACTTAGCGTATTTGCTAGTACATAATGCAGTTCGTCAACCTAAGCTGAACAAAAAATCCTGATCGTGAATAATAAAGAGCCAAAGAAGCCCTCGGGACAACACCTCTGTTTTCCCTGCCCAGCATGCCATTTCAGAGACTCTGGAACTCCTTGAGAGCTAAAGAAATTAAAGCAGGAGAGTTGAAATACGCCTCTGTAGGGCTCTGAGACAGAGACTGTTTTTGCTGGCTTGTATTTTTCATCCTCTGTGACTGTTTCAAAGATCTCTTTAAATATTAAAGGCAACAATATTTATTTTAGTGAAATAATGTGTGTAGTGCAGTGAGATTTCCATTTGTGTGTTTAGCACAAAAAGCGGTTTGAAGTCTCTTATATAAAAGTATTTTTAAAACTGAAAAACAAAGAATGCAGGAGCTTTTGAATAACTCAGCTTTCTCTTTTCTTCAGGGACTCTGATATGTGGAGCTTTTCCAGGCCTAAATTTAGTGGGCGACGCTTCCAGACTTTGTGTGGGTGAAGAATGAGTCTAAAAGTTTGGTTCCATGGTCCTTCTAGCCCAATGTCTTGTCTCTAAGAGTGATCTGAACTAAAACATTGGAACAACAGTGGTGTAAGACTTTAATGGTTCACAGATTAGAAATAGACTGATATGCTCAAAAGCCTCAGTCTGATTTCTGCTCAGTCTGGCTTTGAATTCAACACTTAGCTGAAGATATCCTTACGTTTTGAAGAGGCCAAGAACCTTCTCCCACCAAGTCGTCGAGGTGTTAAACCTGTTTTTAATTTAGATACCAACCAATAATATAAGATTATCCAAGTCTAATATTCCATCCCAGACCAGGTCCTCATCATGAATTTTGGTGATACCCCAATTAGTTCAATACGTTTCACATCCCTGCAGAACAGACTTGCCCAAAGAATCAGGCCCATACAGTCCTTTATACATATAGGCAAGCAACAGTTTTAGGCTATGATGCTAGATGAATACAAGAACAAAAATAGTGGAACAAAATATTTGCTGGTTTTTTCCCTTAAAAATTTGTAGTGAAGCCTTTTAAAGATGAATTCACGATAATGTATTCAGAATTTCCCACTGGAAGAAAAATCAAGTGATTATTGATATTGTCTGTCTCTTGATCTGCTGAGGCACTTTCTCATGCATTAGAAAGAACATGCCTAGAAGATCTGCATTATAATTAATACTTATCCTTTTTCTCCAGAAGCTATTTGCTTCTTTGCCTCTCTTTGGCTATGAAAGTACTCACTGATACAGCAAATAAATTATAAAAAGCTTTGGGTTTAAAATACTTCTTCCCATCCCAAACTTTCTCGTTTAGAACTACCTCGCCATCTGCTCCTAAGGAACATCTCTTTTGGCAGAGGAGACATATGGGGATCAGCAGCCAAAAAGGATCATGTTTCATGGGATCCCGTGTCCCTCATCTTTCTTTGACCTTGCAGTGGGCCAACATAAATGGGCAGAGAGGTTTTACTCATGCGTTAGAATGGCAGGTCTCCTATTCCACCCATTTGTCACCTATAAATATCAAATTATTTTGGTTATTTTCCTTTCCTCTCCACACATTCAAATTAAACAAACCTACTCAATTGTCTGAGTCTTCATATACCCAGCATGCTTTGAGCCAAGGACCCAAGTGACGTGTTCCACCCCAGCAACCTGGAGTCAGCATGATTTTATTTCTAGGGTAGACCTCGGTTCCCAGAGAAGCAAAGAGATGATGAAACAGCAGAGAGTTCCTCCTGCTGTTTATTCTGCCTCTTACCCAGCCCGGGGTTTGTCTGCTCATTCATTATAGCTGCTGAAGGAGTCAGGCAGGAATATGTTCTTCTTCCCTCTCAGGAGTATAAAGATGAAGATCTGATGCAGAGTGCAGTCCTAGTACGAAATGAGCATGGATTCTGTTGACAGAAAAGGTCTAGAGAGAGAAAAAGTAAATGTAGTGAAAATACATACATTTCTGAGATGAAAGCTCCTATGGTAGCTTGGAGGGTTCAAACACACCAGTAAGTTAATGCAGGGTAAAAAGTTTCCGTGCATCAGCAGACCTGAGGTAACTGCCCTTGTGTGTACTTTTATCTTGCAGTAAATCTGAGTTAATTTGAGTTACACCAGTCCTCTTTCTTTAGAAGAATTTAAATGATTCAAATAACTTCACATTTGCTACAGGCAAGAAGCTTATGCATGGACTGTTGCCACGGAAACCTGCTCACGGATCTTAGCACAAAGGAAATATCATTACTGTTTCATTAATTACTGTATTAAAGCAAGACTCCATCTGAGATCAATGCTTATTGTGCTAAGTACACAGTCAGAAATACTTTGTCCCAAAAAAACTTCTGATCGAAACAGGTAGCTTCTTTTCAGCTTTGCAGACAAAATGTTTATTTTACAAAGTTAAGAACTGAACCAGAGTCACATAAATCAAAGTCAACCCGCTGCCTCCAGATCAGGCAAGTTATTGCCAAGGAAGTCCAAGGCTGGAGGTCCACAGGGACTGCACTGACAATTATACGGATACGAAAGGCTGCCAGCATGCATGTGAAATTTGAGCCACAAACTGTGTTTCTGGTTTTCTGGTTTTCTGGTTTTCTGGGGTTTTTTTTTGTTTTGTTTTGTTTTTTTTTTTTTTTTTTTTTTACAGAGCTGAGCTCTGTAACTGCACTAGCAAATACAAGCTAATAGTCCACCAGTTTCCTATAATGGCACTTCATATTTCAGCCTCTATTAGTTTTCTTCTCATTGTTACCTAGGAGGTAATGGCACTGTTTGCTCTTCACAACAGAGATGCACCCTAGTACATCGTGCCTCTGAGAACAAGGCACAAAATTGAAGTTGGTAGAGCGTAATGAGTGGCATTTTCATGGCATAAAGGGCTTTAGCCATCATCTCAATAATCACAGAGCTGTCATGTCAGTAATTGCAGAGGAATGGGGTTTGGGGCTGAAACGCTGCTCTCCTCCACTTGTCACACTAGGTTCAAATGACTGCTTGCACCCCGTCAGTGCTGCTGGGAGGCAAGCTGGTGTTTTCCCAAATGTGGCTTTCAAGTAAAGTGAGGGTTTCATGTGGATCCACAGAAATGGCGTGACTTTGCGACAAAACCTGCCTTCCTTCCATAAAAGAGTGATGAAGAGACTGTTTCTTGAACCAGGGCCTTCATCTAACACTGCTCAAGGGTGGTCCACAAAGGCACACAGTGTAAAAGGAGACCTCACTGAGAATTTACTAAAGCTGAGAAATACAGATCCAAACACAGTCTAGCTTTATAGCCTTCGATTCTTCCCCTCCCACTTATACAGGGCATCCACTTGTAAGTGCGCATGAAAGGATTTTCCCAACCATACCTTAGAGGTAGGATTTTTTAATCTGCAGCTACCAAATTTTAGTTCTTTAGCACATGCTTTAAAATTTTAACTATGGCAACATCCATTTCTGTCCCTGGACTGACACTTATATACTTCTCCAGGGCCCCTCTTTCCTTAACAAATTTAGGTATTGGATCTGAGGCCAGCAGAGAAGACATGAGCTTAACCCTGTTGCTGTTCCTCAGGTGGAATAAGCATAAGTCATAGAGGGAGAGACAAGCTTCATCCACCCAGGGGGTCTCAGGGAATGATCTCCAACTGAGGACAGGGCACCCATGCACTGAAGATGAACTGCTGAGTATCTGAATCCCAACTGCTTTTCTCTGCAGCATCATAGAATCATTCAGGTTGGGAAAGACCCTTAAGATGTTTGAGTCCAACCGTAAACCTAACACTGTGAAGACCACCACTAAATCATGCCCCTAAACGCCATGTCTACTCATCTATTAAAAGTCTTTCAGGCTCTGAGGATGGTCTTGCTTCCTTTGCTCTTCTCTGCTGCCTTCTCCCAGTCACTCATAACCCTATCCTCATGTTGTGGCAAAGGCTGCTCCCTGCAATCCTCCTCCAACTTTTAGACCCTCTGGAGGTAGCCAGTTATTGAGTGGGAAATCACAGAGAGAGACTTTTCAGTCAGGAGGAAGAGTGCCAGAAGGTCCTTTCAGTCCTCTTGCAGTGTGGAGATTCTCCAAACTTTATCAGTAAAGATCACAAATTCCTCTACATGGATTTACAAATAATAAGTTTCTTTGTTGTCTTTTCAGCGGTCTAGGAGTTACTCCAGGAGTGTGCCAATTAATGAAAACCGTCATCCTTAATGTCCATGAATCCAGAGCACACTTGAGGCCAGACTCTAGTTTAGTGACTAGCAAGAAATCTGTCTCTGATTCTTATACTTTCCTCGGAAATATCCATTTCTTACTAATATGAGAGACAGGGCACAGCACAAAACCAGCATTGCCTTAAGTCCAGTCTGGTACTTCTTACACTCTTTCCTGCCAAAAAAAAAAAGACGATAGAAGAGATCTTTACCATGCAATAGTTTTCAATGCAAAGATGTCTACACTTGGGGATCCATAAGACGTTGAGAAAGGTCTGGCCAATTAACTCAACTGGAAGTAGTAAAGCTGCGTCAGCACAACACAGCACCTGAGGTATTAAACCTGAATATCAGCTAATTCTTCCTGCAAGTAAGTCTTGCCAAGTTCCTGGAGATGGTACTATGCTCACAATGTCTCCGCACCTATTGTAAAGATGTGAACTATGTGAAACTCTCATTCTTACATGTATAAACGTTCATCCCAAAGTATGGATGGAACTAAGTTTTGCAGCATGTCTTGAAGCCCAAGGGATTCAACCTGTCGGGGAGCAACAAAGTGGGAAGGAAATCATAAAAGCACAACTCAGGTGGGGGTGGGGAAGATTCGATGTGCTTCAGAAGGAGGGAGAGAAAGTCTCTCGGATGGTTCAGAGAAGCGGCATTTCCCTAGGAAAATTATCAACTAGGGACACTTTTTAAAAAAATGTGATTGCTATGCATGCTCAAGTTTAAGCCAGCTGCTTCAAATTCCTTTTCTACATTTTCTGCAAACTTCCATATGCTTGCTTTTCTTCTCCGGTATCATATTATTGCGTCTTGGGGTTTTCCTCCTTGTTTTTACATTGCTGTCTCCAGACCCCGTCAATATTTCTGATTATCTTATTCACAACATCACTTTTTTATACTAAAAAATTATATGAATTATTGTAGCAGCCCTGAAAAAAAAAAATCTCTTAGCACAAAAGAATTTCCTCTGGACATTAAAAAAAAAAAAAAATCAGAGGAAAACAAAGATTTTGTCTTGTGTCATCTTTGCAGCATAATTTTAATTTAGTCTCCTCCTCCATTCTTTGGGGCTTTCTCTAGCCATTTTACTCTTCTGAGTACCTCACAAGTCCTAATAAACTTATTTTCACAGTTCTTTCTTGCACTCTGGCTGTTTTCTAAGATCCATATTATCCTGTTACTTGTAAGTCTGTGGAGCATCATTTCAGTGGTGAGAGGAACAGAGCAAAATATTATCTGTCGTGTCTATGCTTGGAACACCATTTACATAAAAATATCAAGGGAAAATGCGTAGTTCTCAATAGTCATTATTTTTAAGTGAGTGAAGCTGGTGCTTGCAACATTACCTATCTCGATACTACAGACAACGATAAATCTCAAAACCTAGTGGCAATTTAGGCATTCTTTATCAGCTGTTGCATCTGGACAATGAAGAAAAAAAAAGACAATTAGCCCATAAAGGGTTGGCAAAATTGAAGAAAGGTAGTTTTTTTTCTCAGAGCACTAAAAGGATTTCTTCTTCCTCCACAGACTGCAGAACAGGAGCAGAGCTTCTTGGCCTTCCAGCACAATTTGCAATAAAGGGAAGAAAATCCCTCCCATTAGTGTTTAGTCAAGTATCAGGAAAATGAATTTGGATGTTCCAGGTGAATTCATGTCTTTGTTACCTTCTAAAGCAATCCCAAAGTGTATTTATTATGAAAGGTGTGACTGAGCTGATTAAATGCAGTGGTCTACAATGTTGGCATCAACATCTGAAGAGGTCAGACAGCAAATCAAAACACTTAACAGAATGAGTGACATCACACCTCATCTTAACACTGATACATTTTTTGGTAAACTGAACTGAACCCAACTCCACTCAGTACGTTAACAAGTTCTTCATCAACTAGAACAGGACCCCATGTAACTCAGTCAGATGTAACTCACACATTGCAGGCACCTAAACTTAGGGAACATAAATGCTAACTCCGTGTCTGTGTACATGGCATAACGTAACACCATTCAGATATAGATGAGTTTGCTCTAATAGTCTTACCTCAAAACCAGATGCAGTGTGTTCACAGGAGGTGGAAACACAAAGCTAACCACCTGGGAAAAAGAATAATTTTAAAGACAACTTAGAATTTCAGCAAGATGCCATGTCCAGATGTACAACTCAAAACTGTCACAAAAGTCTTGCATCCATCCATGGTAGGGCTGGAACACTGAGTCTGTTCATTGCACCTGTGAGCAACAGTCACGCAGAAGTGGTGAGGAAACATCTGAACTTCACAGATATCTTGTGAAACAGATTTACAAGAAGGCTGCTTTGGACCCACAGGCAGTGAGTCAATCAAATGTTGCTTCCATCCATACAACAGTACTCAGCTACTGGACCTGCAATGAACAGGAAGTTGGCCCAAAGGGAGAGGTTCCTGCAAAGTCACACAGTTTCTTTCCTCTGGTTATTACAGCTCTGATCCCATGGCATCTCTTCTTTTACCTTGTCCTCTACAATTCCCCAGCTAATTCTTCTGCAAGTCCTTAGAGTTGGTTTCTCTCCATAGCCTGCTGTATGAGGTTCTCAGGGCTAAGGGGAAAGAATTTTTTTTTTTTTTTTATTGACCCAGCAAAGGAGAAAAGGTAAAACTAATTCCCTGCGAATATCTATTTTTCATTCAATAGCACCTTGTTGTCCCCAAGGTAAACAAGTCAAGTCTTGTTTCATAAACTTCTTATTGTAAACGGAGGAGTTTGCACTAAAACAGAGAATACAAAGGGTAGAACAAAGACTGTATTGGGAAGAACCATCTCTATTACTGTAAGATCAGCTGAAGTCAAGACTCTGTTGTACTGTAGCTATATACGGACTGTTCGGAATAGAGAGCAGAACATCCTAATGTGAAATGTTTATCCTATAGAGTCAAGACAGATATAGGATCTTCAAAAAGGGGTACCACAGGAACTGGGGGAATAGTATTTTTTGCTGCTAAATGTCTAAATGGGATTCACACTGAGTCCTATAAAACAGGTGTCTAAACACAAGTATCTGCAAGTGTGTTAGGTGTCTCAACATTATAGGAGTGGAGACATGGGGCCTGCTTCAGCCAACCATGCATAGGTGTCCATTGTGATATGAGACACCTTAAAGTACTTAAGAGCTGTCGTAGAGCTGCTGGACAAGACAAAGTACCTGCAGGAGGCCTCAGAGCTAGGGGAGAGGGGCAATACTCTCTGTCATCTCAAATGGACCTAATTGCCATTGTTTGGGCAATCGACTTGACACCCAATCGGCAAGTGTTTAGTTCACCCTAAGCAAAGACCTGCGTTTCTCAGGTAAAAGGATGGATCAGGACATTCTGAAGAGTTCTGCTCCAGAAAGAGATCACCAAGACTGCCAACCTAAAGGGATATTCAAAGCTTTCAGCAAAAATATCATTGTTTCAGAAAGCCCTTCTCCACCATTAGTAAGGAAGGTAATGGTGGTATCGGCTTTTTCTGCTGCTGCTTTAGAAAGGATGAAAAAAAAGAAACGGGTTTTTGATTGCAAAAGTCACAAAGAAGAGTATAAATAGTGGGGGGAAATTTATTTTATATTACTGAAATGTCATTCGACAAATGAAGTTGCAGGAAAGAAAATCCTGATAAAAACCGTGTATTTATGTGCACATACACACATTCATACACAGACAAAAATGTATATGCCTTTGCTTAGTTTTTTGACAAAAAGTCAACAGGCAGCAATTGCTAAAAGGCACTATGAATAGGGATTTGTTATAACAGGGATATAAATTCTGTCATATGATAATACTGGTTTTATCCAAGGGTGCTAATTAGAACAGCATACACCAGATCTACATATTCCCAGCTTTCATGCTGGCTTGTCAGAGAAAACAGAGGCAGGAAACATAATTTCATTAATTTGAGGGATGAAATAACAAAAGCTAAATAGGGAAGGAGGAATGGATAAGGAAAGAGACACAGAGGAGATGGATGCCTCACAAAAACCTAATATATGGGTAGTTACCTGCAGCTGTGCTGTACCTGAACCTGGAAACAGTTTCATAGGCATTGCAAACTCTTTTTTGCTGCCTCTGTGATTTGCGGGATCTAAAGAGAAGTGAGGCCATGGCCATGACCATCTCAGACTCCTTCCTGCTCAGGTGGGAGAATCTGTGAGGAGGGTTTCACAATGGGCAAACAACCTTAAAACTCAAGAGGCACAGAAATTGAATGTGTGTTTGCTGACATACAGTATCCATAGAGAAAATGGGTAAAGGGATGTGCAGCAAAGGGAAAGCCAAGACAAGATGCTATCAGCCCTGCTCGTGCTTGGAGAAAGGAGGTAATATGTCCCTCTTCAAAATGGGCAAGAAGGAGGATGCACGGAACTACAAGATGGTCTGCCTCACCTTATTTCCTGGGGCAATTACAAAGCAAAGCCTCATATAATCTATTCTCAGGCACTTGAAGGACAAGAAGGTGATCACATGCTGTGTGAGAAGAGGGTGAGAGAACTTGGTTTGTTTACCCTGGAGAAATGAAGACTTTGAAGGACATAATAGCAGCATGCCAGTACCTATGGGGAGGTCATCAAGAAGACACAGAGAGGCTCTTCACAGTGGTGAATGGTGGGAAAGTGAAAGGTAACAATCAAAAATTGAAACAGGGGAGGTTCTTTCTGGATATCAGGAAAAAATTACTTACTCCAAGGATAATTAAACACTGGAACAGGAGCTTGGAGAGGTTGAGGTATCTCCATAGGTTTTGAGACCCCACTGGCCAAAGTCCTAAGCAATCTGATCTAAATTCTGTGTTGACCCCCCCCTTTGAGTAGAACATTGGACTAGAGACCTCTTGAGGTCCCTTCCAGCCTTAATGAATCTTTTCAGATGTGGCTGGGAACAACCAGCACAGATTTACCAAAAGCAAAGTGTGCCTGGTAAACATGATCACCTTCAGTGATGCGATGACCAGATGTGTGGGTGAGAGGCAAACTGAGGATGTAATTTACTCTAAGACTTTTGGTGTGGTCCCATAATATCCTGCTAGCCTGGATATTAAGAAGGTCTGCAAGATGGGCACAAGATAAACAACGAGATGCATGAAAAATTAGGTGGACTATGAGGCTCACAGGGTAGCAGACAGCAGTTCAAAGTCTATCTGCCAGCTTGTTAGGAATGTCATTCCTCTGGGGTCAGTGCTGAGGGTGAAATCATGTAGCATCTCCATCACCAAAATAGTCAATGGGACGGACCCTCAGCAAGTCTGTGCTTGACACCAGATTGTGGGGAGTGAGTGATACACTGGAGGTCAGTGCTGTCATTGAGTGGCACCTCAGGAGGACAGGCTAAGAAAATGTGCCGATGGGAACCTTATACAGCTGGAAAAGTTCCTGCCCCAATATAGCAAAATGTCAGGCCCACCACATACCGGGTTGTATTAGCAAGTGTGTAACCAGCAGGTTGAGAAAGTGGTTTGTCCCCTCTGTCTACAGTTGTGGAACTGCACTAGGAGAACTGTGTCCAGCCTGGGGCTCCTCCTGCTCAGTTTAAAAAAAACCCAAACAGATAAACTGGAGGGAGTTCAAAGGGGGAACACTACAATGTTCGGGTGCTGGAGCACAAGACACACAAGCTGAGGCCAAGAGCGCTGTGTTTCTCCAGTCTGAAGATGAGCAGGCTAAGGGGATTCAACATCTGTCTTCAACTCTGTCAAGCATGGCTATGGAGAGAACTGAGCCATACTCTTCTTGGAGGTGCACAGTGGAAGGACAATAGACAGCAGTCAGTAGGCAGAGTCAATCCTGAATTGCTTGAGAGCTTTTCTCTTATGGCCTCACAGCGTTCCCTTCTCAATTTCTTTCCTCACCTCTCCTGGCCTAGAAAATAAGGTGCACTGATGGTAAATCTATGGAGATGGAAGGCAATGACAGCAAAACACTTAGCCTCAGAGAGATGCATGTTTCTTCTAATCCAGAGACAACTTGTTGAGATGTTCTTCTTTAAACAGTGTTCCTGTGTGGCACTCCAGCAAAAGTAAACCTACCCAAAAACCAGCTCGCTTGTGTCAGACTACAAGCTGTGACTCCGATGAAGAGAGTCAGTCTGAATTTCTATCTATTTTGCAGTCTTCTGTGAGACCTCTAGAGCAGACCCACAGGAGAACTGGGACTTCGTAAAGCTCAAGACTAGGCCCTATTTTACCAGCTCTGGGGCCCCATGACCCCATCTCAGAGAAGTGAGGCAAGGTTAAATATATCCAAGAGAGTGAGAGCACTTGGTATCCTAAGACATTATGTCTTAAGGTCTCCCTTCCTCAGGACCCCTTGGCATTCATTCCCAACAAGAGTTGTTGAAAGGAAGAAAATCTAGTTTTAGGGTAAATAGAAACACGCTCTGTTTGTCCCTGTTGCCTGAATGTCTTCCCAAGGGTTTTGCTCAGTTTTGAGTAGCTGGCCTTGCCTTCTTGCCTCTTCAGCAAGGGGATAAGGTGTCAACAGACCTAGGAAGATTCACACATATTGCATGGTGCCAGAAAAACAGACCTGCTTAAGAATAATTGCTCCTGATAGACTATTGACTTTGATTAGGAAACACACATTAACATCTTTCTTCATTTAAGTCTTACTTGTAGAAGGTAGCCTCCTTAAGTGTTCTGTTGTCTGGAATATTAGACCAGGAATTAAAAATGACAGGGTGGACAATTTGGCAACAAACGTTTAATTAGGCAATAAATTAGAGTTCCTGAGAGCACAAGGATCTGTGGCATCTCTCTCCTTTTGGATATAAATCATATTGTTTGTCCAATGTACAACACCCCCTCATTATACACTACAGATGGAGATCCACGCCCCTTGCTGTTGGTTTTAGCAAAGCCACACTGACAAGGAGAAAACACAAGTGTATTATCATTTTAAGTGCTTTTCTGCTGATGAATCTGGAGGATCTTCTAAAATGCTACATGCATCTTGTCTTCAGGATTAAGCTATGACTCCTCCTCCAGACCTAAACCCAGCCATTTCATGGTCTATTTCCCCTGACCTTGCAATATCCTTACCAGAATTTTAGTGCTTCTTTTTGAGATTGAAGAAGAGGTGGAAATGCCTTTCAGCTTCCTGAAGTCCCAGTGGGTGGGATGCCAAATGTCATATCACATGTTGGTATTGGATATCAGATGCTTTAGCATCTCATTTAGCTACAATGGGGAGAAAGGTTGGTACTGGGCTGGAGCCAGAAGTTTGTAGCTCAAAATCATGCACAGGGTCTTGCTTGGTAGCAGACTGCCTTCTCTGTCCTGCTCTGGATCCTCACACTACCATGCCGGAATGGGAACAATGTCATGGTCCTTGACCAAGAACATAGGATAATGCAAACATTGGTGGCATGACAGCTGAAATAGGAGAGGAAAAAGGGCTGAGTCTCATGGAGAATAAGTGATAACGGACAGATAACTAACTACCTGATTTATCTTTCTTTAATTTTTGATTCATCCACAGCCAAACTTTCTGTTTCAGGTCATTCAATCCTCTTCATTTTTTTTCTCCTTCTCAACTAACCTTTTCATTCTCTCTTTCTCTCTCTCTCTTTATTTATTTATTTTTCTTTTTTTCCTTTCTTTCAGTCAATTTTCATATGAGAAAAGTGCTGTTTCAGAATGAAACACTACAAAGGTTCGGTTGTACAACAAGGAAATAAAGCTTCTCATTGTTTTGTGTGTTACCTAACCCCAACAAATCTATTTGCTAAATTTCTCTCATTTCAGAAAGATTTTTGCTGTTCTTCTGAAACAGTCTATAACAAGGTGTAATGCCTCCCCCAGACTGATGCATATTCAAGATGAAGGCTCCACATTGGCCATTCTCCCATTACTCAGTCTATAACAACCATTGCCTTATCCCACAGACTTATTTAATCTCTCATTCAAACTGCAAGCAAAGGGTATATAAAACCAAAGTGGTACTGAAACTGTTTTGATTAACACTTCTGACAAATAAAAAGAGCCTGTAAGGAAGAGAAAAGTGATCCCCAAATGCAAGAAAGGAGTAAATGATAATCACAGCCCATCTTTATATGGTAGGACTGGGCAAATGCTCAAAGGTCTCCTGTCCACCAGTAATCTCTAGCATTATCATGAATTTTGTTACAATGGTTTACCTTTGTGAATGAGCTCTATTTTGCGTGGCTGATGAAAGGTTGCTATAACTGCTGTGCACACAAAGCCACTGCTCATCTGTGAACCATTTTTCTCATCTTGCAAGTTCTTATGCATGGCTTGAGTGCATGGACTCACAGTACCGCACCTGGGCTCCCTAAGTAGAGCAGTTTGTAATTGATGGGTTTGAAGTATGAGTTCAGAAAAATAGCATCTGAGAATAAGTCTGTCAAAATGGACAACTCTCACTCCATTGCTCCAGCATCCATCAGTCTGTGGGGTTAGTTCTACATTTATCATGTTGGAGAATGGAAGAGAAGGATGTGAAAACAAACACATTGAAAAACCTCACATCGCCAAAATCACTGTAGATTAATAAGGTTGGCAGAGAATCAGCACAGCTCCCTGCCACAGCCACACACGTCTGGTGATTCCCAGACAAAAACCTACTGTCAAAAATGATATCAGTAAAATAGCTCAGTAATTAATGTATTTGCAGTCTCTCTTGTGCTATTCCTTTAGCAGGCTGCAGTTTCTGTGGCTTCTGGTGATTTGTGCTAATATTTAAAAGGATGTTTTGCAGTGCAAGATGCACGCCCATGGGATGGAGTGTCTGTCACGTGTCTCTGTGCAAACACGCAGACTCAATAATATTTTCTTAATCAGTCAACTTTCATACAGTCCAATAGGTAGAAATGAAAGGCAGGGAACTTAGAAAGGTAGAGTTCTTCAGATAAGGAGCCACTAAGTGGACTAGGATTCTTCAGCTTGCAAGGCATAGATCATTCATACATACTTATGTGGGTAGAGATCACAAAGTAGAGGTCCATAAAATCAGAAATTACATGGGAAGAGGAAGTAACCATCAGATGTTCACTTTTTTTCCAGTAAAAGCACCAGGAAGCATCAATCTAAGATAGTACAAGGCAGATTTAAAACAAAAAGGCATAGTCCTTCACATGGTGCCTGATTAATCCATGAAACTTCTTGTCATGGGTATGTTGGAATTACAATACTTTTCTGTTAACCTTATACAGGGAAGATTCCCCTGTGTAGTCACTTTCTTGCAGAACCAAGGACATGAGGGAAAAAAGGGTGAAAATCAGATGGAGCAATATTTTTTTTAGGTCAATACCCAAGATCTGATCTGAGACCCACAGAGAAAAGAGGAAGAACATAAAATCCAGGCAGGTGCACCCAAGGCTATTAAGGCTTCTGGTCATGCAGATAATATGAGCCCTTACTGATTTGTGAACCAGAAGAAAGAGGACTAGATAGGTAATTTATGTAGCATCTATAAAAATAAAGTGTCAAGTTCCTGGACCAGCCAGGCCCACTGCATGCTTGGGCAGTGCCAAGATGAATAGCTGTCCGGTGGCTCCTTCACAGATATTAACTTTCAGCTGAGCACCTCTATCTATAAATTACAAACCTTGCTGCACACCAGGGCTGGAGTGGTGTTGATGAGGGGCATCACATTGAAAATGCATGGCTTGCAATTATCGGATCAGCAAGTAAAGAGAAAGGACCTGAAAGTACCCACCTCTATAAACTGCTACCTAGTCAAGACAGAGTTGGAAATAACTTACACGTATCTGAATTTCAGAACGGGAAAAGTCAGGAAAGCATCAACCTAATGCAAGAAGAACTTCCCGACAGAAAGAAAACTGCCTGTTGTTTCAACTGTGAGCAGCAAACATTGGACCTGTCATTCAGCAACCCTTTTGATGGAACAAGAGTTGTTAAAAGCAGAAAAAATAATGAAATCTTGTTTCAGGGGCCAACTGGTGTTTAGGCATAAGAAAGGTTTCATTTTGTTCTGTTTTGTTTCTTAACAAAATCTAAATGAAATGACAAGTTCTTGTTCCAGCACGAACAAAATGTTCCTTCTGATGAAAATTGGGATATGGCGTTTTGTTTTCAGACTATTTTTAACTATTTTCCTTTCTTCCTAAAAGAATCAATTCCTAAATGAAAACATAATTTTCTCTTAAAAATAATAAAAAAAAAGTACTTCTAGGAACTTCAAAAATTGCATGTTTTTTTCCATTTTTCCTTGCTCGTTGTTAAAGTGGCAATCTTTGCTGAACTCAATCCATTCACTAATAATGATGGTCACTGTGAAAGTTAATTTTTTTGGAGAATTCACTTTTTAGCAAGAAAAATAAGTTGCCTCCTCTCTCCTGCTTAATTGGTAGGAAGTTTTAGGGTCCTTGCTTTACCTTCTAACCTTTCATTTCTCTCATCTGTAAAACAATTGGTGGCCATGATATTTACCCATTTGTTCTGGGGGACTTTGGAGATGATATATTGTGCATGACAGTTATTGAGATGTTTAAAGTGACGTATAAGTAACTACTTATTCATTCTGAGGATTCTTAAGGAACGTTTCTGAATGAAGACTAGGTGAACAAAGTCAGACCACCCTCTCATGACAAAGGCAATTGTGAGTGTCAGTAATTGCATCACGTAATTTGTTATATGCAGTTGATCAATAAATTAAACCTAACCCCCTGGCCAAGTAGTTACATCCATTCACAAGACCAAATGGGATTCAGAATTTCTCTCAGTCAGATTCAGTGCCTGGAAACTGAAGTTACTGGGATTTGAAGAAAGCAAGTTGCATCCTGCTACAATATTTCTCAACAAATCTACTGCAAAAATCATTTCACCTCCATGCACGCTGAGGAAAACAATTATATCATTTTGGTGATTTATTAACCCAACAAGCAGAAGTAACACAGCAAGCCTGAGTATCTATTGCTGTGTATCTGGGAATTATGTTTTAATTAACCAATTTCTCTAATATGTTGTCTAAGCCTCCTACAGGGGAATTGAAAAGCACCAAACAGCTGCAAGGCTGAAAGACTCTCTCTAGACAGTTAGCGTCCTCATTGTGTTTTGGTCTGGCTTAGTGAATGCCCCTGGTGACAAATGCATATTGATGAAGCAAAGAATTGACTAATTGACACATTTAATGAAAAATTAATATTCTGCTGGTGGCAGAAGGAAATATTAAACTTGCTCTCAGTCAATTGTTATAAAATATTAAACACACATGTGGAAGTAGAAGGAGGGGAGAAGAAAGATGATCTTCAAGTGAATCAGATCTCTGGAATGGGCCCAAATAGCAATTCAGAGCCTGGGAATTATGAAAGACATTATAAATCTGGTATATCTAAGAACTTTCTACATGTGATTGCCAGTATGCATCATGTAAACTTTGCTCCTTTCATACAAATGCTGACATTCTTGATAAACTAAATCTTCCTGTCCTATCCATTTACCTGCTGCAGCTCTGCTATACACAATTTATTCTATGCACCACGTTCTACTGTTGATTTACTTTGTCTACAAATTAAGTTTTATCATTTCCATTCCAAACTCCTTTGAGAAGGTCTAAAGCTGCATACTATGCTTGTATAGCTGTCTCTGCAAAAGGTCCCAAATGGGTCATCATCCTTGTTTAATACTGCAGTAGAACTACTCGATAATATTAAGAACAGCCAGATGTCTTTGCTAGTTTCTAAATATTTAAATGGTATTGAGATGTATATATTACATCTCTTCTTCCTTCTACAGACACATACTCTCCTGCAACATAGAAGGGATCTTCAAAATGCCTTTTAAAGACTCACCCAAGTATGGGCTGTCCAAAGCTCATGAAATTTTGAGCCAAAGAATGAGAAGCATTCGTATCTCTGAGAATTAAGTTGAATCAGTCATAGAGACTGAAACAGTCTCTGCCACGGTTCAGAGGTATTTTCCACAAAGCCTTAAATAGTAGGAGCCAACATTAATTTAGAGTATTGAGTTACCAGCATTTCTCCTTTTTCATGGCACATTTGATGAAAACTGGAGTGTTTTTCTGGTCTTTGCCTGATGTCCTAGGCAAAGATTTTAATTATATGTTTATTTGCAGTATGTAGTCCAGACACCAGATGTCACTGCACGATGCAGAGTATTGCAGAGGTGGTCTGGAGTATGGTAAACAAATTAAGAGAAGGTGGAGCACCAGCTGTGTGGACCCATGTTTTCAGCTCTCCTTACTGACAGTTGTCTTCTTTTAGAAACATACTTTGTTCAAGAAGAGACATGATTCAGTTAGCATGCGTGATCCAAAGTACGACCAATAAACTTCTCAAAACAGCTCACTTTATTTCTCCAGATTTTATGAAATAAAAGGAAGTTTGTGCTTGGAAAAATGCTGGAATAAGTTCTATATTTTAATTTGAAGTATTGCTTTCTGAATTCATTGCAAAGATGGCCCCATAAATTATAGAAATTGATGAAGCTGGTATTTTTAGCTTAATAATTTTCCATTGGGAAATTGCATCTACCTCTAATCACAATCATCATGCTCAAATAACAATATTGTTATTAATAATTACAAAACAACACAATATCAATTTAAAATATTAGCCAGGAAGCAAGTACAGATCACCATATAAAAATGAAGATTGATTAACAATTATAGCACTCGCAGCCAGGAGACGAATTACAAATTATTTTTCAAGCAAGTTATTTATGGAAGAGCAGTGATATGAAGGTAGGGATAATTGTGAAGGTCTTATTATAGACATCATCACCAGTGACAACTTCCCTTTCTACCCTGGGACTAGAATGAGCACAGCTTTCTCCCAGCTGTGTCCACAGAGGGACTAGGGACAGGATGAGTTATGGAGCCTGAAAAGACATCTGCTGCTGAAATGGCCCTTTCAGACATCCACAAGGGAGAAAAAGACTTAATTTTCACTGCAATTCTGGCATTGTTTTATGTATTTCATGTGTTCCCACACATGGTCCTGACTCTGAGCTTCAGCCATCTGAATTTGAGTTCCTGACTTTTCCTGGCTGTCTTAGTGTGTCAGTGGAGAGACGCTTTTCCCTTTTTCCATTTTTCTTTTTTTCCAGGGCTATGTTCACTCTGTGGGAAGTTACAACAGGTCCCTGGAGTTAACCACCTTGGAGAAAACAGATGAATTCAAGGGGTTAATAAGTTTATATACAGAAACACTGATGTGAGAAGGTATAAGGGGCACCACATATTCCACTAGACCTGAGTTTATTTGGGCAAAGACATCCAGACACCCCTGTACTCCACACTGGTGAGGCCACACGTCTAGTACTGTGTTCAGTTTTGGGGCCCTCACTACAAGAAAGGCTTTGAGGTGCTGGAGCGTGTCCAGAGAAGGGCAACGAAGAGGTCTAGAGAGTAAAACTTATGAGAAGCAGCTGAGGGAACTGGGGTTGTTCAGCCTGAAGAAAAGGAGGCTGAGGGGAGACCTTATCGCTCTCTACAGCTACCTGAAAGGAGGGTGTAGCGAGCTGGGGGTTGGTCTCTTCTCGCTAGTAACTAGGTTTACCGTTTGACTTGATGATCTCAAAGGTCCTTTCTAACCAAAGTGATTCAATGATTCTATGATAGCATTGTCTACCTGGCCAATAAAAACTGATTAAACTACCATCTATAAGTGTGAATGGGCAACTTCTTGCTAATAATGTGAAAGATAAAAAAGATAAAATTCCACCCATCTTCAAAACAAACGGAGCAGCCTCTGTCAAAAAGAAATAGCAACTCTCTGAACAGCAACAGCGACCTTCTCTCCTGCTTGGAAAGGATCTGCTCAAGGTTTTCTTACAAACTGGTGGAGGTCTTCGTCTCTGCAAAATGGGAAACAAGGATATTTCACTGATTTTTCCTGTCGAGGTAAAAATGGAGGGAGGTACAGTGTGCCAGCCAGGGATCTCTGTGTGCAAAATGAGGTCTCAGAGAGAGGCAAAACTCCCACGCTTACTGACAAAAGCCTGAAACTCTTGACGCATGCGCATGAAAAGTTACTTTCTTCTCTGTTCAGTTAGAGGATGTAATTCTGCCCTAACTAGAGCCCGGCACAGCAAATTAGGTCCTGCCTCGCCACAGGGCTTCAACATTTCACAAGTGTCAGAAAAAAATTGGCTTCAACCCCTATTTCCTCCCATTTTCACTCCACTGAGATACTACACTTTTTTCCCCTACTCATCTCCCACTGTCCAAGCACCCCCTCTCCTTTCAACCATCACATTTTTAACTGAAGGAATAAGTTAAAATGTGAAGTTTCAGTGTGCTCAGTGACAAGTCTAGAGTGTCATTTTTGTCCCACAGAGTCAAAAGAGTCGAACCAGCTTTCAGTAGGCATGATATACCCCATGAGGGTTATGGGAGTTTGTGGTATTTTATGCTTGGAGCCACATACAGATCTCAGTGATGGTAAGAGAAAGCCCATCACATCCCATCCCAGCTGAGATGAGCAGGTGTCTCACGGAAATGCCGTGTGTAGTTTGATGGGAAAAAGCACAGCTTCCAGTTCATGTTTTGTGCCAAGTAGCTGCTTTTTCTAGTTGGTGGCCAGCTACAAGAAGAGAAACAGCATGCTCTAACAGTGAGAATTTATATTTTTTTATCCATCTCTTTTGTTCATTTTCTTTAAACTCTAAGTCATTTTGTGCTAGGATGGTGTTCTGTCTTGACAATGCCTGCCTAGAAACAGCTCAGTTTGAAAATGTTCGTGAATTACTTGAAAGCTCTGAATTTGTAAGGCTGACTCTTAAGCAATAGCAAATAAGAACTTCACTAAGCAGAAATCTTTGCAGAACAGTCACGTGCTAAATTGGTTGATTTTGAAATAACCTTACAGTCTTGATGATCAGAGGTATTGATTCAGTCTTTTTTTAAAGAAGAAAAAAGAAGAAAAGTCTGTAAAAATGTGTACAGATGTAGTATGGACTCAAATGTTTAACATTCAGTGGACTTTGAAGAAGTTTTAATACTTCTGACAGCCAGGTCCCTCCTCACTGTCACTCTGTGTGTCTAGATACCTACCTGTCTCTCGCTGTGAGCACATCTGAGAAATTAGGACCAAGGTGAGGCACCTTTATATTCTAAAACACTTTACAAAACATGATTCGAGTGATTTCCCCTGCAAAGGGGAATTCCAGAAGGATTCTGAGACCTAAGTCCTTGCCTACGCGATTGCAATGAACCTCTTCAGAGCTATAACATCTGAAAATCTGGCGCTCTAATTCTATTCATTGTTTTAATAAATGTGTGTGAACAAGGTAGACAAATCTCACAGCAAAGATACCTTCCAGATGTACTTGTAAGGGCCAGGAGACTATGACTATGAGTGTGCTGATGGATGAATGCTCACTTTAAGATGCAAGCAAAATCATTTCAGACCATATTGCATTATAAACAAGCTGCCACCAAGCTACTGTATAAATCACCTCTGAAACTGGGTGTCAGCCTAGGCTGTGGAAGCAATTCAAAATCCACCTGTCAGAGGGATTCTTCCCTCCTCCATCCAGAGATGGATGTGAAATGCACCGGGACTGATGAGTGGAAATCCCTTCATAAGTCACGGTCTGGCAAGAGGCAAATGGTGTGTCGGGGGAAACCATTGCGCTCAGAACCTCTTGTTGTGAAACATGTAGCATTCCCATCATCTCTAGAGGATGACTGGGTCCCATCAGCACTGAAACCCTATGGAGAAACATTCTTTTGTGATTAGAAAAGAATTTGTTGTGGTCACAAAATGCAATCTGGCCTTGATTTTCCAGACAGATATGACACGTTCTCTCTGTGTCACTCCTGATTGCTACTAGAGTGGCTTAACTTTGTGAACATTGAAAAACAGATGAAATCTTAAAACCAGGCTGCTCCATATTAATTCCACATTTATTGCTGGCTCGCTCGGCCTACTTTTCATATTCAAAATATTATGCCCATTTCATCCTTGCCATCTTGGACAGGGAGAAATGTGGTGCTACCAGATTGGGACAGACTGGTACATATATCCAGAAACGTCAGCTACAGCCTGGCTCATCCACCACAGACTTTTCCTCCCATTGACTTACATTTGAATTATGTAACCAAATGAATTATTTAATCGACTAAGGTAAATCTTTTGTTCATAAATGTCTGTTTGGGGGTTCAACTCCACCCTTTTCCTACTTAGAGAACAAATCTGCAGTAAGAAAAAGTGCTTGCCCAGAGGAGATTACAGATAAAATACATCAAGGAGCAAAAGGGTGGATGGTTCTTGTTTTCTGATGTCACAGATCGGGAAATGACACCTAGAAGTGTTAAGAGAGAAGTCAAAAGATGCACAAAGCTGAGAACTGAGCTCAGTCTTGCTGAGTTGGGTTTCCTACCACCCAATTGAAGAAAGAGCAAGATTTCTCCATTTCCCATCTTCAAGCTGATATAAAAAATTTAAGCACTGATTTTAAAAATATGTATTTTTAGATGAAGAAATAAGTGGACTATTCCCCACTTTGTTTTAGGACAGGACTCACATGCAAGTGCTGGTTTCCTCTGAAATTTCAGCCGACTTTCTAAATTTAGTAAGGTGCACGAAAAATTAGACAGTAGTAAATATCTAGCTTTCACAACACGTTTTTAATATGTTCTGAGAGTTCTCTCCCATTTCTGCTTTAAGAATGGAGAAACTGGGGTGCTGAAAGCTAAATACTGCTCTTGATTATTCTGCATCGAAAGAGAAGGAAGCATGCACAGAAACAGGAAACATTACCAACGGAAAAGTTTCCCTTGCCTTCTGAATCCACCAACAGATCATTTCATACTGCTCATAAGTGTACCAGTCTCCACCTTGAAAACAGGAAGATTTTTGTCCATAGTATTCCTGCATTCTGGCCCAAAAGAAATAAAACACTTGAACTCTGAAATTAGAAACCCATGATGAGGACGTATTTTTCTGAGTGTTTATTAAATAAGTACCTATATTTGCAAAAAATCTGGGCAGCTGACATTTACATTACTTCCACTGCGTGTCTTGATGTGAAAGACACTTTAGCTATGAGCCACAATTCTCTTCTTTAAGGAACATTTCAGTGCGAGGCTTAAATATGTTAAGTCTTACAGCCTTGAGAACTGATGCTATGGGGGTGGCTGTAGGGAACCATTTCAAAGGGATGCAAAAAGGTCGAGTTCTATCTCTAGGCTTGGCTTCAGTGTATTTTGTGACCTCGGATAAATCTCTCCATCACAAAATGCCCCCCTGATGCAACTGCTAAATAGGGATAGCAGCATATACCACAACTTCCACTGGAAGCTTGTGAGGACATATCCATGAATCTCTTTGAAGTGGGAGTGATGAGAGCAACTAATAGACATTGTAAAATCACAAGCCTGTAACTCAGCATATTCCTAAAGATTTGTTAGTCCTGCAGTGTTGACCTACTCACAGCCACTGCTAAACAACCTGTCCTCCACTGTCCTGCTCTTGTGAGCTTTAGTCAGTACCTGCCACTTCACTGTGACTGAGGTTTGGTTGGCTGGTACCACAGCCAAGCTTAGTTTCTCTCCAAATGCTACTGTTCACAGTAGTCAGCAGACACAGTTCAAAGTTTCTCTGCATTACAAGCAAAATTGAATCTGGTTACTGCCAAGGTTCAGGGATATACCCCAGGAGGGAAGTAGAAAAGGTCAAAACTGGTGGCAACTCCTGAAGAGTCAAGCGTGTGGTGGCCACCAACAGAAGTCATAGCAGAGCAACTTCCACTCTGGGACTTCTTCATTCCCCCTGTAGCCTTTGTCTCCGTTGGCAATTGTGATGTGCTATGTCACAGCTCCAGAAGCTTGCAAAGTGGAAACATTCCAGTGCTACCCCCCAGGATATGACATGTTATTCAAAGTCCCTTCCTCAATGACTTGGGTTGGTTTTGTGTCTATTGTGCTTGCAGAGATCACTGAGGAGCAGAGATCATGTATTCTGGTTTCTAGCCCTTGGCTGTATATCTTTGGTCTGGGCCATTAATCAGACCTCTGAAAGTGAAGATAAGATACTGTTGGCTTCCAGATCGACCTGGAGAATACCAAAGGACAGAAACAGCAAGCTGCTTTACAAAGACAAAGCTCATTATACACAGGGAAAGATCTCGTTTGATGCTCTGTTTTCAAATAAGAAGTCACTCTGCCCCCTCTGAGTGGAAAACAATTTCCTGTTCAGTGACAGCTCCAAGTACCGACAGAGACAAACCAGTGTCATTCACTTTTCAGGCCTGTAACAGAGCAATAGGTGTGTAGTACGTTATTTACTTTCCCATATTCACTTTGTATTTCCCTCCACAGTGAAGGGTACCTCCAGCTCAGCAAAGTGGGTCACGGGCAATTCTTGTCTCTCTGTCTGAATTAAGAGTAAAATGAAAGCCTTAGAGAGTGCCTTTTGGATAACCGCATGACAAGTCCCACTGAAGGATGTCAAGTAGAGAAGCTGCCTAGCAAAGTGAAGAGAGTCATGCAGTATCTGATCTTCAGGATTCAGGCAGTAAATTGTAATAAATGGGTTCTCAGCTAGCTAAGTAACAGTGGTATTTGTCATACTCCACGAAGCTCACTGGTACCATCTGGAGACTACCAGTTAAGGACCAGACCGTAACATTTTGGTTTAGAGTGAAGCATTCTTGATTATGGTTTCTGTGACGATAATATTGAGATGCTTCAGCTAAGATCAAGGCCTGGGAGGCAAACAGACAGACAAGCTGTGTGGAAGCAATTTTAAGGAGAAGTTGTCTAAAGCATCATTTAGATTTGGGAGCTTAATCCTTCTCTCCAAAAAACATTTGAGGTTATGTCTAGGCGACTGTAATGCCTAAAACATCAGGGCTTAATTGCCTATATTGAGGTCCAAGTTGGATTCCCGGACTTGGTACAGACAAATTGCTTAAGTATCCGAGATTATCACATGTGCATTCCCTGTGACCCAGGCAGTGATGACTTTTGGGATGCACCGTTCCCCGTGGTTTTCTCCCATGCTAGGAAGCAGATGTGGCAGTAAACTGCTACCTGTATCTGGCCTTGAGGTTCCCAGATGTTGGGTGCAGTTCTGCCACCTCCCAGTCCCAGTGCACTGGGTACCCCCACAAAATGGTGCCAGCAACAGGAACAAAAGAGCAAGTCTCCCACTTCAGACACTTGGTTGATGGGTTAATGAACATTCCATAAAGAAAGCATTTGGCTTCATCCCTGCGATGTTTGAAGTGCTACTGCTTTCCAGGTCTCAGTCACCTGAGTGAAGACTTCCCAAACTGGACTTTGACTGGGAAGAGGGGTCAAACAGGACGGGGGAATGGGGAATTTGCAGACATGAGTTGGGACCTATAAATTTCATGTTTCTCTCAGTCTTTTATTTGCTGTCAGTGGAAATGTGACCTGTCTGGTGTGTGATGCTGCCTTTTCACACGTCCCAGAAAAAAACTGTCTTTCTCTTGATCAGCTACAAAACTGACTTCCATATTGCTGAGTTCCCTTTTAACTAACTGCCTATCGTCCACATATGTTGGGAAATATGGTCACAGCTGATAGAAACTAATGATTTCTGTTAATTGTGCTGACTGAGAGGAAAGGACAGCTTGTTAATGAGTGACTAATTGAGACATGAATTAATAATTCCTCGGCTGAACTTGCTTGAATTGCCAGTCATTTCTCAATTTTCTTTAGGGACACCAGTCCTCAGAATGCATGTGGCAAGTTTTCTGCAGCCATTAAAGCAACTGAGTTCAAACGCTTGATAAATGAAAATACAAACACACAAGAGATTAAGAGCCCTAAATTATAAATAATTGGCTGAGAATAACCACTCCAGCATCCGAGTGCTTGAATTTCCATCCATCACAAAAATCACAGGTTCTGTCCCTAGCTCCTGGTTACAGCATGTCTGAGCAATGACAATTTTGGAAAAGAGTAGTTAAAGATCATGTCATTGACCTTCTGTGAGAGCAGAGAGGGCAGAGTTAAGGCAGAGGAAGGCCATTTGTGACAGCTTAACTAGAAATGCCAGTATTATTCACATAGTCAATGTATCTATTAACTACTGGCATGGAAAAAAAACATAAATTCATGATTTTTGTGCCTCCCCAGCACTAATGGTTTCAGTTCCTAACTCTGCTACAGACTTATGGGCATGCTTGGTTACATCATTTGGACTAGGATATATCTGACCAAATATAGAAGTCTACAACTGACTTACCTGCACAGATTCTCTTTGCAGACAAGGAACAGGTACCCAGCTCCCACGGGAGAGCACAGTGTGAAATGCTTTTTATCAGAAGTGGATGTCTAAAATGGACCAGGTTAGTAATACCTTGCAGAATCTTTCCCTCACTTGTGATTGGGAAGGGAGTCTGAGAAAACATGCCTTTTTACACTGTACGCATGCTAAAGTAGATGAGCCAAATCCCTTGCTCCTACATCTACACTCTTGAAGGGAAGGGACAACTGGCTGTACAGTGTGAAAAGCACAATGCAGTTTGCCATGAGACACCGCCCTCCCACGCACCACATGGCTGGACATTGCCTGTGTTACAGAAGCATGGTGGACTAGCCTCGAGCTATGCAAAAGAGGAGGGATTTGGGGAAAACCTTGGCAAGATGAGTCATACCTATCCTTGGCCATCGCTGAAGAGTTCCTAGGAGAAATGTGCCCAAAAAGGAACATGAACTTTCCTGCAGGAGTCCTTGGAGTCCACAGATATCCATGATTTACAGTGCTTACTGCCCACTAAGTTGTGTTTCTCTTTTAATTGGGACTTAAAAGATCACATGTTTATGTCCTATGTGGAATAATTACTAAAATTATCAAAAATACAGCATTGTTCACACATTAAGGAAAGGTATAAAATCAAAAGGTTTGTAGGGTAGAATAGAGCCGCAGCTGCTATGCGAAGAATCCACTATATCATTAATTCCCTGTACAAGAGTGTTTGCAAAGCAACACGGAGGGTAGAGTGGGATGGAGATCCTACGGCCAAGCCCTGTGATACTACAGCAGATACGGGAATGAGATGGTCCTATGGAACTGATAAGCTGCATACTTACTACCCTGAGCCAACAGTTTGTCAAATTTTGACAAAATGCTGTCCTTTGTGCAAAGTTTGCTCATTATAATGTCATTATAGTACCTAAACACACCTCCACCCCAAAGGCTACCTGCCTCCAAGGTGCGACCACTCCTCCTTGATTGAGTCTGTGCCCTGAATTTTCGTAAACTATACCTTTAAATGTGAAGTGAGAGAATTTTACATCAATCATAATAAAAGTATTTATGACTAGAGTCACTCAAACTCCACCTTGAAAGTAAAAAATAATATAAAAATAGCCCAAGAAAGGGGGAATATTAGGGAAGACACCATCGTGAACAAGTCGAGGACTCCATCAAAGACTGCCTTTGACTTCTGGGACCAGTCAACGGGCTGAGCCTTTCTTCCCCGCCATAGGAACGACTTTGGTTAAGACATAAACTATACCAAGCGCTTCCTCGGAAAACTTACAGATCTCTCTAGAGAGTCTCTTTCCTACACTTATAGCCAGGCTGTATGGTTTCTAACTTTGTCGCGTGTTTTGTATAATTAACAATACCTTTATTTGCACATGTTTTGCGGACAGTGTATTTATCACCGGCAATCCATAAGAACCTGTACCTCTGTTGCTTAAATAAACTTCACTGAGAAAGTAGCTAGTCATTTGGGTTTCTCACTGAACGCGACCTAAGAGTGGCCGTGCTAGTTCATGAGAACAACTAGGCTGAAGGTGCAGTCCACTATTAGTGTATCCAGAATCGTAACAGTTTGATATATCAAACGCGACCGGATTGATAGTGGTGAATTGGGCATCACTCAGAATCAAGCAAAATGCATGCGATTAGTAGTATGGTGTGCCTCAGATGTCCCCTATCCACTGCTATAGAAGACATCTGGACATGTGGTGAAACACATTGTCCTCTTCCTGACTTACCAAGACCTTGAGCAATCACCATCCCCATGTAGCACCAATGTTCACAAGTGAAACTCTTCAGCCATGGCAAAGGGAAAATGAAGGAGGGGACTAGCCACCACAGAAGGCTGTACTCTTGCCACAATAGTGTTGCTTTATAACATGTGGCATGCAAATCCAATAAAGTAACATCGTGCATTGATGACAACTTTTTGACTCAGGTGGTGGAGGAG
>VZSZ01005409.1:11445-23243 GCA_013398815.1 Ibidorhyncha struthersii | reverse complement strand
GTCCCTTCCAACCCTGACGATTCTGTGATTCTGTGATATATGTTTCCCTAGAATATATTTCCTAAAATACCCCTAAACCCCATAGCAAATACTATGCCACCTCTCTTTCTGAATTTGTTGGTATTTAGCCTGCCTGTTCTAGCTTTGACCACATCATGATAAAAGGATCTCATCAATACTTTGTTAGATGCACTTGTAGTGACAGGCAGCGCTGGTCATAACTGCAAGGCAGTTGTAGTGATAAGCTGTGCAAAGCAGACTGGAGAATCCGGCCAACTCTCTCCTGCTATCATCTTCTTTACACCTATATAGGATAAATACACACGACAAAAGACATATTTTCAATGTTAACTTCTTAAAGTCTAAATACGTGACACAAATCCTAAAAACTGTGATGAAGGTTTCTGTTGAATCACAGTTCAGTCAAAAATCTTTCCACTGTTCTTTTATTTTGAGTAGGTGCATAATCCAGCTATTCCATTAGACATATATGTTTACAAAACTGGAAGCTCCAGTATAACTATTGTTGTTGAGACAGAAGTTAGGTCAGGGGATCGCAATATACAAAATGTGATTAGATAAGACAAAAGTAGTATCAGTCTGGATCCACAGAAATTAGGTTTTGGTGACTTCATCTGATTTAAAAGGCACGTTAAGAGACCAGGCAATAAAATTGTCACGGTCTCTTTTTTAAGACTTATAGATGCACTAAAGGGAAGAAAGCAATACAGTATATGATCGGTCTAATGATAACATTAATAAATACTTGACTTCTGGAATCCAGTGATTTAGGAAACTGTAAGTGGAGAGTGCTAACAATGTTATTTTGCATGATTGCACTGTAATTGCTTTTATGTCATCGATATCAAGCTGTGCATGATTAGTGGCTATTGTAATTCTAATCACAAATAATGCATCTTTGTCTTGCTAAAACAAAACTGTACAAAACTCCTGTACAACAGTGCTGTCGTTGTGAGTAACAATAATTTTAGATGATAGTAACTAAAGTTACAAGCAAGCTACTGTGCATTAGCTAGTTAACACCTATCAGTTTACATTTACGAACTGTTCATCTATGCACTTCTAGCCAACTGAGAGCAGAAAATTACCAGGAGAGGTCATTCAAGCTAGCTTAGCTGCCAGTGGAAGACATGAAAGCTCATTCAAATTACTTTGTGTTTCTTAGAGGCTAGAAGCACCTCTCAGACAATTTCTGTGAATTGCCTGATGTATTCTGATGTATTGCTTCATGTATTACTTTGAGACACTTAGACTAATGGTAACTTGTTAATTTTTCTGAGCCCATAGGTATAGTTGAATTCTATTTCTCCCTGTAAAATATACTTTATTTTTTTAATAACCGACTCTTAGTTTATTGCAAAGGAAATCCCCCTAAATTTCTCCTCGCAACTGTTTTTCCCCAAAGTAAGATTTTTCCTTTACATTTTATAGAAGTCATAAAAGTTATGGTAATTCCGAAATGATCCTCTCACTAGCAATTTTGTTTATACTAGCAGTACATGTAGAATGACTTGGTCTACAAAACCTATATTTAGTTTTGTTTCTTAAATTACCTGCTGGTTTTTATGACAGGAACAAAGGGATTATTTTATTCCTGCAAAGGAATAATGGGAGGATTATAAACAGCCAATATGCGAGAAAGGAAGAGCTGTTCTCAAAAGCACCAGTAGAGACATTTAAAGGAAATAACATGCACAATAGCATACAGGGAATTCTATTTGTACATAAACTACAAATACCAATAATTTCTCATTTTCTTGAATTGTATTTTAAGTTGGACCTCACAAACAGGTACTGTTTATGAGCTGATACCTTTTACTGTTCTTTAATACCTGACAGCTTCTGTCACTTTTCTTCTACAGGTGACAATCCTCCCAAAAGCAATGATCTCTGCCAGTGCGTTTTGCATTTGGAGAACTCTCCTCGGGCTGGTCCCAGTTTTAATCTTCTCTTAAACTGCTTCTCTTCTGTCACAGATCTGTCGGTAACCCATGAAGCCTAAGATGATAGAAATCTTGGAATCAGAATAATAATGCCTGACTGACTTTGACTAATTACACATATGTAAATAAAATGACAAAAAAAATCAAGCATCATTCAAGGAATGATTAATTTGGCAACAAATAAAGAAAAAAATAGAGGGGTTGCACAAAACAACCATATGTCCATATGCATCCTCCTGGGCAGAAAGACCTATCCAGTCATCACAATACAGGTTCAATCACACAGTATTTAGATGGATATAATGTCTAAATCATTTAGCCGTTTACTGCACGGACATAGCCTCCACCTGGTTTGCTGCAGGTCTAAACTATGGTTGCTCTTCCTTATACAACAGAATGGTCAAGGAGTCTGATGACTCCCTTAAGGTGCAGCACCAGCTATTCTGCCTTTTCGATTCCTAGCCTCCTCTGTGTTGGGGTTCACCTAGTAATCATGTTACTGTTGACACCACCGCTGGCTGTGGTGTTTGATTTTATTTTGGGGGAAACAGAGTGAAGGGAGAAATTATGACATATTCCATCAATTTCATTCTCTCTAGTTTCTGGTCTGCTTCCTTTATGCCTCTTATTTGCCAGTGAATTAAAGAAGGGGTTACATCACGCAGATCAAATATAAACCTTTCCAGGACAAACTCCACAAAGTTCTAATACATTTTGACTTCCTTCCAATCAAGTGTATATTGAGCAATAAAACTATAGAACAGCACAAAATCATAGAGCGTCATCACAGAGAAGTTTTTGAAAAGAAAAACATTTGCTTCTGCTCTTTTAAAGATTTCAGCAATATTCAGTGATGAACTTTCCACATTTAAATAACACCAGATGAATGTTAAATTCAATAATGGGATGGCTAATAAAATCAGGGGTGCTAGAAATAGAAGAGTAACATGTGTTTGCAGAGAAGTAATGAAGAAGAAAAAATAGCCCACAAGAATAACCTATCCAACAGACCAGCTGAGGAAAAAAAAAAAAAAGAAAAAGTAATATATACTTTTATAAAAGTAAAATATCTCTTTACATATTTTGTTACTGTATGAGAACAGAAAACAGGCATGCTTATAGATTTAGTTTTCCAATGCAAAACAACTACAAATTAAAAAAAAATTATAAAGCTTTGGTTAAAAGCATTTTAGCAAATGAACCTTAAAGGATGTAATTGTATCTATTGTAATAAATAAATCCTAAAAAAAAAAAAATGCATTCTGCAGTGAGATAATAGGCTGAAAATGAAAAAGGGTTAATTTGGGATGATCTGAAAGTCTTACAATAATTCCATGTTGCAGAGTATTTCTCCGATCTTTGACTGTTTCATTACCTTTTCCCTTGCCATTTCTTTTCTGCTTCCATTTCTTTCCTTATCTCACTGATATTTTGCAGCCTCAAAGCTAAACCAGCAATACCAATGCAACATTGATCTGCCAAGAGTAGCAGATCCCTGCCAACCATAGATTAAGGTCAGGTGTGTGCATTAGGATGGGGGTCAGTCAACAGTTGCAACTTCCTGACATTTTGACTAGTCCCAACATTGGAAGCTGCTCTAAATTCAGCCAGCTGACTATGATGATAGAAAATCATACTCAGATAGCAAGTAGGAGCTCCTTGCTCTGTCTCTGAAGACATCAGAAATTTCTGTGAGCTAGGAAAATCATTAGATACCCATGCAGAGGTTTCACCCACACCTACTGTCTATAGCTGCAGTTGAAGTGAAATATTTCATTTGCACATGTTCTCATCTTATACACTCTATCTCATTTTTAAAGTCTGCTCATAAGCCATCTGTGGATGGATGACTATTTATACACTCTTCTCCTTGTAAGTATTATCATAATATCTGACACATGGTGAATATATTTGTGCTCAGAAATACAGTGTTCCACCAACTTAACAACTTAACATGGAAGTAGTTACAGGTAATTCCATGATGTTTTTCATAAAAATATGATCATTCTTTAAGGTTACCTTTGTGTCCTATAACACACCAGTTAGTATGCACCTGTACATAGAAATGCAACTAGAGTCACTACAGTGTTATGAATGAGAAAGCAGTGCAGTACCACTAACCCACCTGAAGAGAAGGTAGCCAGTGTTCTGCCCACAAAAACAGGGCTATCTTCATCTCATGAGTACCTCCCATCTTTTCACAGTAACTGTTATCTGCTCACTACGTGGCTGGTTTTAGAAACAGGATTACAACAAAAATTCATGATTGGTATCTTTGAAGTTAAAATACCCACTATTTCTAACTGGTATTTCCAACTTTCCTTCAAGCATTCCCTGCAAATCTGACACAAAAAGTCTAATGAAACTGTTAGTTTTGCACAGATTCAGACACAACACATTTTTTCGTTTCTTCTGTCTCCCCACACGTAGGTAAAAGAGAGAGTGAATATCGGAACAGTGGGAAAGAAGGAATAGTAAAGATTCGTTATATTTAGAAGGGTGGAGATACAGATTATGTAGTTTACAAAGCCAGAGCCCTGTGCTCTTCCATTTGAAGTCCTTAGCTTCTTCATTATATGGTCTATTTAGAGGTTAGAATTCTCTATAAAGATAATCTTCAGGCTACTGATTTTGGTGCAGAAGTGCTGCTGAGATTCTGTAGGGGTTGGGAGGACATTTGCAGAAATAAAGCCCTGTTGGAAGCTGATTATATTTGTGATTATAAGAAAAATTCCCCTAGAGATCTTTGTAGGCGGAATTAGCAACGATAAAGACAGGAAGGTTTAATTATATGTACTGTTCTTCTGCTCTGTACAATGTAATCTTGACAGACAGCACAGATTATCTGTAACATTTCTCTACTTTTTTTTTTTTTTAATATACTTTCAGTATATGCATATCATCTGCCAGGAACAAAAAAACCTCCAAAGCTACAGTGCTACAGCTACAGATGTGGGGGAAGAATGGAGGCAATTCTGAAGTGCTCCTCTTTCTTTTGTGGTTAATTATAGGTGAGCCATTGTCTGCTTGGAGTGTCAATGCCTTTAAGAACACCATTACTACTAAAATTCATAGCTAGTATCTCATCTCTCCTCAAGGAGAAATGGCTTATTATGAAGCACAGAATTCACACTAGATTTGTGATTTTCAGAAGGTATTTCCATTGTAAGCAGAAATTTCATTCCATCACTAAGTGCCCCTCCCACAGGACTATTAGAGACAGAGGATCCCCAGAGCATCTGAGAAAGAACTTAAATGGCTTCATAATGAGAATGCGTAAAGATGAAAAACAGTTCAACCATTCTTCTCTCATTGCTTTCACAACAAAAATAAGAACACAGGATACAACATTTTATTCTCCACCTCGTAGTAAAGTATGAATGTAAAAAGCCATGGGAGAAAACATCAGCATACAAACCAGGGACCCATTTCAAAAGTTATTAATGACTTTCTGTGGATCCTCAACAAGCACGTAGAGAATCAGGTGCTTCTGAGGTACAAAGCTACTTCTAAATACTCTCTGACTAACTACAGAAGGAAGTCACCAGTATACATTGCTGTACATGACACAGATTGTGCATGGCCAAGGTCCTCAAAGGCATTTAGACATATGACTTATATGTAAACTCTCAAATAGTAGTGAATACACCAATATACCATCACATACAATCCAGACAGTGTCGTGAGTTCCTGGTCCATGTGCGTTTAGTTCTGCATCTAGCATCTTCTCAGCACGTCGCTTGTCAATGATGTCTTTCAAAAAAGAACACATAGATTTAATTACATATTCAGAAAATTTAGAGAACAAAAGAGGGTTAAGCTGGAAATGAGTTTCTGTCCTTATTTATTTAATTTCCCACCTTTACTTCAGAAACAATGATAAGAAGATAACAATAACAATGCTGGAAGACCGCAGACCTCACACAATATACTACTGATTCTATTTTAAATAGCAAATCAATGTTAATCGATTTGTGTTCCAGTAACACAATAAATAATAAATATCTTTCCATAATTTGGAATAAAGAGTTACATAACAATACTTCTTGAGATTCTTGCCCATTTTCCTGGAAGAATTTTAGGGGGGAATAAGTGAAGCAGTGATAAGAAAAGTATGCACTAAAAACATCTGACACAAAGCATCCCAAGAAGACAGTAAAAACTGTGCTATTGAAGTATTACATGAACTTCTTCCCATTCTAAAAACATACACCAAATTTAAACTTACCTCTTATGTACACAAGCAACAGCAAAAAAATACAACATTTTTTGTTGCATCTGCTTGCTAGATACAGAATATCAGCCTATTCCTACCCCTGTTCCAGAATAAAGTATCCACACTAGGGAGTTTTACTGGCAAAACCATATGTTTAATTATAATACTATTCTCAAAAAAATACTGGGAAAACAAGCAGGAGAGACAAATCTTCCTGAATGATGTGTCTTCAGAAACAGATATGAACACATGACTGGCGGGGGGGGTGGGGTGGTTACAAATTAGACATGAATATGAGCCACCCATGTGCCCTAAGTTGCCATATCTTTACAATGGCTCCAATAGACCAGTATGGAAGCTGACAAACATTGCACTGTTACCCACATTGCTTTAGTCATCAAAGCTGTACTCGTTGTCATCAAAGGAAAATTCTATATTGTAGTATTTTGCCTGTAAATGGCTAGAGCAAACTAAGGCCTGCCTCATATCAGCAACACGTTGTTTACAGGCTCTGGGCCACAGTAAATATCAACAGGCACAAAAGGAAGTAGGACACTGAGGAATGATCTGTCATATGAAAACACCACGGAAGTCCTCAGTCTACATCTGGTAGACATACTTAAAAGAGAAGCCGTGAAATTCCTGGAATAACTATTAACACCACTTCTGAGTTATAGCATCCATGACACAACTTGGACTTCTGGTAACAACTCATTCACTACCCTACGTAATTATTTTAAATGACAAGTCATGCTATAGATGGAAACTAAAAATGCAAGCAGCAAGTTAAATACACCCATCATATTGTCATATATATCAGGGAAACCACCACTGTTGTTTGACTTATCAAACTGGCAAACAAAATAGCCTGGCAAACGCCCTAAATATTTAAGTATGTGTAAGGTGTTGTAGAGAAGCCCATCAGAGCAGAATGTCACTACTGTCTGTACTCTCTCTACCTAGAAAATATTTTTGCAAGCATAAAGAAATTATTCAGGAGAGGTGATTTCTTTCAACATTCCTAATTGGCACAATCAGCTCAGCAATATTTTATAGTCCAGGCTTCCAGCAATGTTTAATAGTGTAGGCTTGAGATTTTATTTTTCCTTTTCAAGCACAGGTATACAAATTTATCCTTGTACCTACAAAGACTAATCAAACTGAACCTGATGAGGAAACAGGCAGAATTCTCGAAAGATTTATACTTTTAATTTTCATAAAGATGAATGACAAACCTTTGACATATATCCTCCTAAGAAAACTATACTATGGAATTCAAATGTATATTAACATAAGTGGTCCTGTACCATGGCTATGAATATTACCAAACCCAGTCTCTCAGCTTAATCATAAATCCTAGATTAGAGTATGTAATTGAAAAAGAAAGATCAGACATTTATACAATCATGATTTAAGTGTTCAGTTAGTTACCAAATTCCAACAATAATAATCCATATGCTGATACCACTTTAATAGAGAAACTATATGTAATAGCTATCACATTTAACACAATGCTGAGGTCCATTTCATCACTATTTCACAACCACCACTGTGTCTTGCTAGAACTGCAAAGTCCATCCAAGAGATGTCTGTGAGAAGAGATGGAAAGTACTCCAGATCAGACAAAGAATTTTGAGGCTCTGTGCCGCTCTCATGAGACACCACCTGCAATATTGCTTCCAGCTCTGGGGCCCTTAATATAAGAAGGACATGGATCTGTTGGAGGGGGTCCAGAGGAGGGCCACAAAGATGATCAGAGGACTGGAGCACCTCTCCAGTCAGGACAGGCTGAGAGAGTTGGGGTTGTTCAGCTTGGAGAAGAGAAGGCTCCAGGGAGACCTTATAGCGGCCTTCCAGTATCTGAAGGGCATCCTACAAGAAAGCTGGAGAGGGACTTTTTGCAAGGGCATGTAGCGATAGGACAAGGGGTAGTGGCTTCAAACTGGAAGGGAGTAGATTTAGATTAGTTATTAGGAAGAAATCTTTCACTCTGAGGGTGGTGAGGCACTGGAACAAATTGCCCAGAGAAGTTGTGGAGGCCCCATCCCTGGAAGTGTTCAAGGCCAGGTTGGATGGGGCTTTGAGCAACCTGGTCTAGTGGGAGGTGTCCCTGCCCATGGCAGCGGGGTTGGAACTAGATGACTTTTAAGGTCCGTTTGAACCTAAACCATTCTATGATTCTGCAAAAGTAGTATGCACTTTGCGTTAAGGACTAATATATGACTGGTTGATTCAGAAGTTTTGAATCTTCAGTCTACCTGGTCTGAAATATTCTTTACTGCCATACAATGCATACTACATCAGAGAAAGCTGATTAGGTACAGATGCACTTTTGCAGTATAGAGTTCTGGAGGCCCTAGGAAATTTTTCCCAAAACTCCACAATTTAGTAGTGTGTTTTCTGGTACAGAAAGAGCTCCTTACTTTACTCTGCATGCTGCATGAGCATACACAGCAATTTCAAGATAATGCTTTCCTCTGCCTCCTAATCAGTTCCCACACAGTCCTTGATTTATCCCTATATGAAAAGAGCGATTTTCAATATAATAATTTTCTTGGACTGTCTGTAGAAATCCTTTGAAATCTGGACACTCATAGATGTGTCATGACCAAGAGTAAAATGTTAGGAACCACTGCCACCTTTTTCAAAATGCCCGTTTTTGCAGTCCTAAATGGTGACTCCTAAGCACAATTGTAATAAAAGTACATAAAAATTGCCTGCAAATGTGGCTTACACTTTGTGGGATGACATAAAATTTCACCTTCCTTTCATCTTTTAAGATTTCAAGAGCTGATTAGTGGGTAGAATCACTTAACATCAGGAAATAATAAGGTAATACACTCACAACAAAAATGTCAAAGAAGTACCCAAACTGTAAGTAGCCAGAAGCAAAGAGCAGCAAAACAATTTATCAGTCTCTGACACAGACTTATTTTTATTCACGATACCTTCCTGGTGATCAATGAGATGCTATAAATTCTACAGTCCCCACTACAATGAAGCTATTTAGTAAAAAGAAAAAGATTCTTTCTGTCACATGTATGAATGCCCCAAATGAACCATTGGAAGACATCCAAGCACTGGGGGTTTCTCCAGGATTTTGTAAGAGTAAAATATTTAATTTTTAGCATTTTATTTCTAGCTACTGCTCACTTCGCAAAATTCTGTGTAGAAAGTTTGTTTGCATTGATATTAAATATATATATTTCCACATCATAACAATATTCTTGAAATATTCAGATTGCAGTCCTTAGCTGGTGCAACCTGGTACAGTTTTACTGGTCTGTTTTCCGCATCCTGTTAAAATTATTGTGTTTCATGTCCCAGAGTTTACTCCTATACGTTCTGTGGACTGGACCAAATTAGTTTCATAAACAAATGAATTTATACTTTGGAATTGCTTCATCTTAGGGCTTTTAACATATTCTTCACCAGCTTAAGCAGTTTTTCCTCACATTTTTCAGAGTTTACTTCCAAGTTTTTTCATTTGGTGTCTTTCCTAACACTCACAGTAGGGTGCAAATCTGCCTGTGGCTTTGCAGTCATAATAATATTCATGTAGTTAACTGCTGAAAAAACTTTATTTTTAAATAGAAGAGTGTCAAATTTGCAAATGTTTTGCTCCTGTATCAGATTTGCAAACATTTCACTCCCGTATCACAAGAACAATCCAGAGTATAATAATTTCAAAGTTCAATGTGTTATATATAATGTCTCCTTAAGTGAAAGAATAAATCTGATTATGATAATGTCCACACTAACATTTATGAGATGAATTGTCTTTAAAAGTCCAGGAAAATTAATAGTTTGCAATTCCATATAGCCTCCCCTCTATTTACTGATACTCAGAGGAGTTAAAGGCAAATTTATTGCTTCAACATCAAAAGAAATTAAACTAATCAATGCTTTTCTGAAGGGAGGCAATTATATTTAAAATGTAAAAAAGATGGTTTCCAAGCAACTATGTTCAGCCTACATACATTGTCTATTCATAACCTCTGTCAGAGTACAGGAAATGACAGGCTGTCACTACAGAACAGAGACATGCAGAACTATGCCATTTCTTTCCTGTGTTACCTCCTACAGGAGAAAGATCAATTATATCCTACATACGTTGATTAGGTTAAATAACTTCAGTAAGTTTGAAATATTAGGACGTCTCAGAGTAGTTGCATAATGCGGTGAGAATGCTTCCAAGAATACAGTGACTTACCTCTAAAACATCACTACTGTCTATACACTGGACAAACAGCTCTTGCATAGCTCTCTGGCTAAAGACAGGACTGTGTTTCCCCAGAATTTCAGAGGCAGAATTATCATTTCAGTTTGGCCCATCAGTGTTGTAATTTACAAGTCACTGTCTCAATCCTCCAGTTACAGCAGACGGGCAGACTGTTGTGCCAGCATGAAATGCCATTAACTTCACTGAGAGTCTCCATTAGTGTAACCTTCAATCTATACACAGTAAACTGGAGGACTAGGGACTATGATTATTTTTTCTGGGCTTCTGATAAATGGCAGCATCACACTTTTCCAGTGGTCCATCCTTGGCAACTTTCCGAATACATGACAGAATCAAGGCCTAAATGAAGTCAGTAAGAATTCCACCATAAAGTTCTATGACAACTTCATTAATTTCTTTATAATCTTTATGTCTAAAAGAACCATGAGATTAGGGGACATTTATTTTCAAAATCAGTTTGGGGAAAAAAATAAAAAGGAAAATCTTGAAAACTGATATTGCTGTAATTTTAGCAATATGGCTGGGGCAATAAGAACTGATTCCTCTGTTACAGTGATGACAAAAGTACCTGAACATACTCAGACAGTATGTATCTCACTGTCAGTAACAAACAGATACTGTAAAATAGAAACTGAAATTGTGTAAAAACATTTCATTTAACTGTATTTCCTCTCTTTTCCCAAATCCCTCCTTTTTCATAGGCCAAAAGGAATAAAGAAATGTAAAAGTAGTTGGTTAGTTGGTTAATTGAAGGAAAAGAAGGCACACACTTTCATCTGCATGCCATTAAAACCACAAAGCAAAAAACATGATTAAATAATCAGAAAGAGATACAAATGAGAATGTCAGTGTTTTCTTGTCTTTAGAACATGGACTTTATTCTCCATTTTCATCCATTTTTTCCCACTCTGATTGCAGAAAAACTCTTTAGAGCATGTTTTCTTTTCCTTCTTACTGCATTCATGCAAGTTTGTCCAGTCAGGAAAAACATACCCCTCTTCAACTGCAGGAACAGAGGTATTTCCCACCTTGTTTTGTGCTAAGATCTACAGATCCCAAACATCATTATGCAAGGATTTAGAGGAAGGCCAGGAGTGTGGGATCTGTTCAGAGGAGCAACAGAAGCTACATTTACCCCTGTACAAAATACTGTTTCCACAGAAAGTCCATTTTCTTCTCAGATGGCAAGAAAAGCTGCTTTCTAGGACTCCACACAACACTGATCAGCTGCTTAGGCCATGCGTAGGGAGCAGGCATCTTCTTGCACCCATATTCCATTTCAAATAATATACCCTGAAAGCAATTTAAATCTAGTTATCATGAACATTGGGAATATTGTAACAAACAACTCTTCTGGGACCAACAGCCCACGCTG
>VZSZ01005408.1:904947-999021 GCA_013398815.1 Ibidorhyncha struthersii | reverse complement strand
TGACCCCTGGGATCAGTCGACGGGCTGAGCCTCTCTTCCCCGACATAAGGATGTTTATGGGTAAGATTCGAACACTTGGCTATACCAGGTNTTGGCTATACCAAGTGCTTCCCCGGGAAACATAGAAATTGCTATAGACTTGTTTTATAACTTAGCGCATTTGTAGCCGGGCTGTATTACTAACATCTTTAGTATTTGCATGTGCTTTGCAGACAGTAACTATCACCGGCAATCCAAAAGAACTTCTGTATCTGTTGCTTCAATAAATTGCACTTTTCACCAATCTAGCCGTGAGAGTTCATAGTGAACGCTACCCAGCTCCTGAAGAGTGGCCGTGCTAGTTCATGGAACGCCACCAGATTGAATTGTGTATGGTATTATAAGTGCATCCATAATTGTGATCGTTCAATATACATATTGAACGTGACCAGACTTTTAACGCTGCATTGGGCATCACTCAGAATCTAAGCCTAGCCACCCCCAGCCCCTCTGATACAGGCTGGAATGCAAGGGGGTTTATTTTCTGCCAAATTATTTTGCCCTTTAACGCAACACCTACCTTCCCTGTGACAGCCCCGACAGGCAGACAAGGATGCATGATATGGAGGATTCTCCATCCTCTCCTCTGCTTGGCTGAACACTGTGACTTGAGGGATAGGGGGCAATGGCAACAAGTTCCTGCCCAGCGCAGCGGGTGCGTCTCCTGTGTGACTACCCCACATTCCCAGGTGCCCTTCCTTAATAGGTATGAGGCTCTGCAAGTGGAACCAAACAGTAACAAGGACAATGATTCATCTAGCTTGGAGGTGTTGCCAAGGTTAAGTTGGCCTACGCCCAATGTCAAAACTGCTAAAATTGGCCTATGCCCAGCATCAAAACTGCTTCCATAAGTTTGTCTGCTGGAAACACAATACAGCTGAGAGGAAACAGGCTAGGAAGTTCCTGGAGTGTGTGGAAGATAACTTACTGACACATCTGGTGAGTGAGCCAGCTGGGGAAGGCACCCCACTGGACCTGTTGTTCACGAACAGATAAGGACTTTGTGGATGATGTGATGTTTGGAGATTGTCTTGGGCATAGAGATCATGAAATGATAGAGTTTTCAATTACTGGAGAAGTAAGGAGGGGGGGCAGCAGAACTGCTACCTTGGACTTTCAAAAGGCAGACTTTGACCTGTTTAGGGGCCTGGTTGACAGGATGCCTTGGGAGGCAGTCCTGAAAGGCAAAGGAGTCCAGGAAGGCTGGAGACTTTTCAAGGTGGATATCTTAAAGGTGCAGGAGCAAGCTGTCCCCATGTGCCAAAAAACAAGCTGGCGGGTAAGAAGACTGACCTGGCTGAAGAGATATCTTTGACTGGAACGTAGGAATAAAAGGCTCATTTATGATATTTGGAAGAAGGGGCAGGCAACTCAGGAGGACTACAAAGATGCTGTGAATGTTATGCAGGGAGAAAAATAGAAAGGCCAAAGCCCAAATAGAACTTTATCTGGCTACTGCCATAAAAGAGAATAAAAAATATGTCTATGAATACATTAGCAACAAAAGGAGGGCTAAGGAGAATATCCATCCTTTATTGGATGCAGGGGGGAACACAGAAAGAATGAGTGAAAGGCTAAGGTACTTGATGCCTTCTTTGACTCAGTCTTTAATAGTAAGACCAGTTGTTCTCAGGGTACCCAGCTCTTGGGGAGCAGAATGAAGCCCCCCACAAACCACGGGGAAATGGTTAGCAAGCTGCTACACCACTTAGACATGCACGAGTCTATGGGGCCAGATGGGATCCACCCAAGGGTACTGAGGGAGCTGATGAAAGTGCTCACCAAGCCACTTTCCACCATTTCTCAGCAGTCCTGGCTAACTGAGGAGCTCCCAGATGAATGGAAGTTAACAAATGGGATGCCTATCTACAAGAAGGGCTGGAAGGAGGATCCAGGGAGCTACAGGCCTGTCAGTCTGACCTCAGTGCCAGGGAAGGTTATGGAGCAGATCATCTTGAGTGCCATCATGTGGCACATACAAGACAATTAGGTGATCAGGCCCAATCAGCATGGGTTTATGAAAGACAGGTCCTGCCTGACCAACCTGATCTCCTTCTGTGACAAGGTGACCCACTTAGTGGATGAGGGAAAGGCTGTGGATGTTTTCTACCTAGACTTTAGTAAAGCCTTTGACACCCTTTTCACAGCATTATCCTGGAGAGATTAGATGCTCATGGATTAGATGGGCTTACTCTTTACCGGGTAAAATACTGGCTGGATGGCCAGTTGCCAGCTGGTCATCAGTGGTTTTCCCAAGGGCTCAATATTGGGGCCTGTTCTCTTTTGTATCTTTATTAATGACCTGGATGGGTGATTGAGTGCATCCTTGGTAAATTTGCAGACACCATCAAGTTGGGCAGGAGTGTTGATCTGCTTGAGGGTAGAATCATAGAATCATAGAATCGTTAAAGTTGGAAGGGACCTTTAAGATCATCGAGTCCAACCATTAACCTAACCTGACAAAACCACTTCTAAACCATATCCCCAAGTACCACGTCTACCCCTTTTTTAAAAACCTCCAGGGATGGCGAATCCACCACCTCCCTGGGCAGCCTATTCCAATGCTGGATAACCCTTTCAGTGAAAAAGTTTTTCCTAATATCTAACCTAAACCTCCCCCGTCTTAACTTGAACCCAAGTAAGAAGTAAGGGTAAGTAAGGGTAAGAAGGTTCTACACAGGGATCTGGACAGGCTTGATCAATGGGCCAAGGCCAATAGTACGAGGTTCAACAAGGCTAAGTGCCGGCCACAACAACCCCATGCAGTGCTACAGGCTTGGGGAAGGGTGTCTGGAAAGCTGCCTGGCAGAAAAGGACCTGGGGGTGTTGGTTTACAGCCGGCTGAGTATGAGCCAGCAGTGTGCCCAGGTGACCAAGAAGGCCAATGGCATCCTGGCCTGCATCAGGAATAGTGCAGCCAGCAGGTTTAGGGAAAGTGATTCTCCCCCTGTACTCAGCACTGGTGAGGCCCTACCTTGAATACTGTGTTCAGTTTTGGGCCCCTCACTACAAGACATTGAGATTCTGGAGCGAGTCCAGAGAAGGGCAACAAAGCTGGTGAGTGGTCTAGAGCACAAGTCATATAAGCAGCAGCTGAGGGAACTGGGATTGTTCAGTCTGAGGAAAAGGAGGCCGAGGGGAGACCTTATTGCTCTCTACAACTACTTGAAAGGAGGTTGTAGCTAGGGGGTGTCAGTCTCTTCTCCCAAGTAACAAGTGATAGGACAAGAGGAAATGGCCAGAGAGAGTTGCACCAGGGGAGCTTGGATATTAGGACAAAATTTCTTCACTGAAAGGGTTTTCAAGCACTGGAACAGGCTGCTCAGGGAAGTGGTTGAGTCACCCTCCTTGTAGGTATTTAAAAGATGTGTAGATGTGGTGCTTAGGGACATGGTTTAGTGGTAGACTTGGCAGTGCTAGGTTAACAGTTGGACTTGATGATTTTAAAGTTCTTTTCCAACCTATGATTCTATGGGTTTTTTTCTCTTCCAGCAACACCACTGTTTGCCTGTACTTTCTCTTAATATTGTTACATCTGACCCTAAACCCAGTATTTTAGATTTGAACACAGATGCAAAATAGAAAAATTTTAAAAAATAAAAATATACTATAACTATTGTAGTAAACTGCAAAGCAAATCAATGCATAGTGCATCTTCACTTAATCTACCTATTTTAACATCGAGACCCAACTCAGCGTCATCTATATACTTTTCAAATGCCCAAACTGAATTTGCAAATTTTCTTTTGTTTCTCTCAGCTTACCCAGCCACTGTTGTACATTTTGAATCTAATTTAGTTGAAAATAAACAGACTGATTTTCAAATATCCTAAGCTCATTTTTAATTTGATGTTAGTTATACTGCAAAGGAATACCCAAGAATATTTGAAGCTGTTCTCTATACATGTACATGTTTCACTTTTTAAAATGTTTAACTTCAGAGAGTAGTATTGTGCTGTGCGTGACTTAAACTAAAGTTGTCAGATTTTATTGCATATATGTCATTAAACTATATATTGTAGAGTATACAGAAAATTGCCATTGTCTTAGCTACCTTGAAATTCTCCCATTAAAATGTTATGTGACACTTTATGGACAACAGGACATTACATAAAACTTTCCTTCTAATCACAGACAAGGACATTTCTTTATCTTAATGTATTTCTCCAGTTTGAGTGCCACTGACAATAAAATATATGTCACAAGACTGGAAATGCAATATAGTACAGAGATGGTTTAGAAATAGGCCACGCATAACTTTTATTCCAGAAGCGTAATTTGAGCCCTATGAAATCTCTGCAATGAAAATTGATAATGCATGAAACATTTTTTTTCTTTTTTTGATAAATAAACAACTGATGTATGACCAGGACTTTTGTAAAGCCTTCATCAAAAACGTTGAAGCCTCAAAGGGAGAAGTGAATACAACCTGGCAATTAAGTTTCTAAAAGGCATAACCTGGAGGGTCAAAATCTTGCATTTATAGTTCTGAAAATAATTTTGAGTGCATTCATGTGTATGCATACCCATAATGGGAGGATTTAATAACTTAACATAGAGGAAAAGCATTTAATGAGAAGATTGACATTATGGCTCATAAACAGTTCTGATTCAGGAGCTTCTTCTCAATCAGTGTCAAGCTACTTGTAAAATATTCTGATTCTTTTCTAGACAAAAGAATACAATGTAAAAGAATACAATGATCAGCATCCTGAATTATGTCTTGTTAGTCAACAATATGTCATTTTGTCCAAGATATTTCAAAAGCATTTCATAATTTGTCATATTACATAAAGTGTCATAAATTAAAATTTTTGAAAACAAGTCTTATTGAAAATGGAAACAAAAATGTTTAGTATGCCTAAACAAACAAACAAAAAGGTTTAGTTCTCTAAACTGGCATGAAATTATGTATATATCAAAGTAGTTTTAAAAATATTGATTATCTGGAATGGTACTCAATGGTAGTTTAGTATGTTCTCATTAATCAAACTATAGATGTTTCTCAGCATTACATGAGACAAATTTACATCACAGGAAATATGACTCAGCCATGAACAATGTCTCACATTGGAAAGGTGACTTGAAATACAATTTTAAGTGTGAAAAGAAAACATATTTCTGGTCAGTTTTCATTCCAATTGTTGCTAAAGAGAAATAATTTGTATACAATAAATGTATTTAAAACAACATCTAAAAAAATGAAAGGCCATTGAATAAACTGTTCTCCAGGACTTCCAGATCTATTTTTGTATTGTTGACTCCATACAAAAATAGCACATTTTTCAGTTACTATGATTGTATTGTGTTTCTGACTGTTATCAGTCCCAGTAAAAACTGCTGTTCTGCAGATCCTGCTACTTGATTACCTTAGAAAAAAGAATGAAATATTATACCACCTGTTGTCAGATCAATGCCATTGACATTGACACAGTACAGTTTTCCTCCCAGTTAGGAGGAAAAGTTAGGACAGTTAATTCTAACTCTACAATGTTACTTTGTGTATTTCTCTTTGATCAAAACCTGAATGCAATCATTTCAGTGGCATAACTCCTGTTTTGTTTGCTAGATGACTTACTAATTGTGAAAGACAGGAGCTGAAAGTAGTTAACCACTCTGAAAAAAAGAGTTAAGAAGAATAAACCCTTGTCTTCAGGAATTTTGCACATGATTCATTAAGAAGATAAATTTTCAAAATGTTCCACATGCAATTCTTGATCTTGGGTTGTCAATTGATTGGGGTTTTTTTCTTTTGATTGTTTTTAAACTATTTTTAAAAAAGATTGTATTAGGTTTGGCAGAATCTCACTGTTGAAGAAATCAGAAGTACTTATTCTCAGAAAAAGTCAGACCATTTGAACAACAATGAGCTTTTAGAAATTGTCATACCCACTTTCTGTAACAGTAGCTGACTCCTGCCACTAGTACCAGCTTTCATGACAACATTCAGTTTACTAAATCCTGTCAGATTTGTTGTTGCATAGTATTGTAGGAAATAATCTTAAGAACTGAATAAAGGTATCCTTTCTATAACAGTATATAGTGAAAAAAACATACACTGTAGAGAAATAAATCCATCAAACATAAGCCACATGTATGAATCTGGGGAAAACTAAGACAACGTTAGGTCATCAGTTGAAAGTGCGTTCACTCGTCTTTGAGTGAGTTCCTGGAATGCATAGAGGACTGCTTCCTCATACAAATGTTAGATGTGCCAACCAGGAACAAGGCGCTGCTGGACTTGTTACTCACAAACCAAGAAAACCTGCTTTGTAATATCTTGGTTAGTGATAGCCTTGCCTGCAGTGTTCACAATATTTTTGAGTGTTGGATCCTGCTGAGCATGCTGAAGGTTAGTACAAAGACAAGTTTTTAAATTTTAGAAGAGCAAACTTCAGCTTGCTCAGAACTCAGCTGGGAGGTGTTCCATGGGAAACTTCCATGGAGGATGAGGGAGTGAGTGCTGGGAGTTTTTCAGGAATGCTCCCCTGGAAGCAAAAAAACAGTTCACCCCCATTAAAGGTAAGGGAAGTAGGCGGAGCAAGAGACCCCCTTGGCTTAACTGCAAGCTCCTGAGTCTGCTCAAAACCAAAACATATCAGACACGGAAAAGAGAACAAATACCCATTGAAAACTACAAGGGCATTGCCAGGGTGTGCAGAGATGCAGTAAAAAAGCAAAAGCTCAGCTCAATTTACATTGGACAGAGATGTCAAAAACTACAAGAAAGAGTTCTTCAGGTACATAAACAACAAGCAGAAACAGAAGGAAAATATTAGCCCACTGTTAAACAGGAGAGGTGAATTAGTCACCAACAATGCTGAAAAGGCAGAGGTTCTCAAGACTTTCTTCACCTCTGTCTTTACCAACACTGTTGGGCCCCAGACCTTGGGAACAACAGTCCAGGTTGATGCAAACACAGACCCACTGTCAGTGAAGGAAGAGTTGGTATGCAAACTATTACAGAAGCTTGACCCCTACTAATCAGTGGGCCCTGATGTTATCCACCTGAGGATGTTTAAAGAGCTGGCTGACATCATCGCAATACCACTCTCCATGATCTTTGAGAAGTGCAGATCAGAACACATCCCAGAAGACTGGAAGAAGGCTAATGTCACCACCATTGAGAAGAAGGGCTTAAAGGAGGATCCAGGAAATTATAGGCCCATCAGTCTTACTTCAGTCCCTGGGAAAGTTACGGAACAAGTCCTCCTGGGGGTTATCACAAGTCAAATGAAGCACATGATTGGGAAAAGACAGCATGGATTCACCAAGGGCAAATCATGCTTGAGAAACCTGATAACCTTCGACAACAAGCTCGGTTGATGTGAGGCAAGCGGTGGACATTGTCTACCTGGGTTTCTCCAAGGCTTTTGACATGGTTCCCCACAACTTCCTCCTAGAGAAACTGATGCATTACGGTCTGGACAAGTGGTCTGTGCAGTGGGGAACTGGCTGACAGCCATACCCAGAGGGTGGTGGTAAATAACTCCTTTTCAAACGGGCAACCTGTCAGAAGTGGGGTCCCCCAGGGATCAATACTGTGCCCAAAGCTGTTTAATATCTTCATAAGTGATCTGGATGATGGGATCAAGTGTACCCTGATGAAGTTTGCCAATGATACTAAAGTGAGTGGGGAAGTGGACACTTGGGAAGGGAGAGCCACCCTGCAGGAAGACCTGGATAGGCTGGAAGGGTAGGCTAACAAGAAGCTCATGGAGTTCAAGAAGGACAAGTGCAAGGTCTTGCACCTGGGAAAACACAGTCCAGGAGTGCAGCACAGGCTGAGATCTACCAAGCTGTGGAGCAGCTCTGTGGAAAGGGACCTGGGGGTCCTGGTGGACAACAAGCTCAATATGAGTGAACAGTGTGCTGCTGCTGCAAAGAAAGCCGACAAGATGCTGGGGCCAGGATGTTGGGATGGGTCCATCCAACAGGATGCTGCCATCAACAAGGGCATCACCAGCAGAGATAAAGGAGTCATCATGTCACTCTACTCAGCGCTTGTCAGGCCACACCTGGAATACTGTGCTTTGTTTTGCTTCCCACCTCCCTGTACAAAAAAGATGTGGACAGGCTGGAGAGGGTTCAGAGAAGGACCACAAAGATGATCAAAGGACTGGGAAGCCTGCCATATATTAGGAAAGCCTGGGAAAATAGGGTCTGTTCAGCCTTTAGAAAAGAAGGCTTAAGGGGGACCTTATCAGCATGTTCCAGTATTTAAAGGGTGGCTACAAAGAAGATGGAGACCTCCTTTTTACAAGGGGTCACATGGAAAAAATGAGGGGTAATGGGTACAAGTTACTCCTGGGGAGATTCCAATTGGACACAAGAGGACAATTTTTCACAATAGAGCTATCAGCCATTGGAATAATCTCCCCAGGGAAGAGGTGGATTCCGCAACACTGGACACTTTTAAGACTCAGCTGGACAGGGTGCTGGGCCATCTTGTCCAGAGCATGCTTTTGCCAAGAAAGTTTGGACCCGATGATCTTTGAGATCCCCTTCCAACCTGATATTCTATGATGCTATGAAATTGTTTGTGAAAATGTATGTGGCTACCAAGCTGTGCCATATAAACATAGCAGAACTGAATTTAACAGAGCACACAAAAAAGGATGGGAAAAGAGTCTGGCAGTTCTGCTTAACATTTTTCAGTATAAAAGCACTACCTCTTGGGCCAATTTGGAACAAGAAGAAAGAATATAATTTCCATGTTGTTGATTTTTTAATTTATTCTGCCTACAAGTAGAGCGCATGCAGCATTCTTTGTTTTTCACTACATATTGTAGTTTTATCTAGCTTCGTTTCCAAGTAAAGAGCAGCCTCACTTTTATGTTTTGACCAAATATTAATAGGTCCCTAGAAACCGAGTGCAAAAGAAAAAAATGCTGAGTGTGCAATAATTATACAAGTCATTTCTGCACATAAGCATTAGTAACTTTCTTGTCATGTCGCTCATGTGCATATCCTAGAGCTAATCTATAACTCATTGTTTTCATAAGGGAATGAAATCCTCATAATAAAGTTCATCATCAGAGCTTGACAGAAATAAGAGTGATAGACATCCTGGTAACTACGAAGAAAGCAGTTTTCTACAAGAGACTGAAGAAAACTGATGATGTTCACTAATAATAATAAGTAATACTTCTTGTTCTCAAGAATCAAAACCAATAAACTGGCAATTTCTGAATGGGAGAGAAAGAGGAAACATTTGTTCTATTCTGTAGGCTTCTCAGAAAAGTGAAAATTATTTATTTAAAAGGAAAACAAGTTAAATAAGCAAGGGTAACCTAGACTTTAAAACACAGGAAAGTTTTCCTAAGAACCATTCACAACAGTGTTTGGGATGTCAGCAGTTGACATGGTATGGTATTCACCAGACTCAGGCTGGAGGACCACAAAATAAACTCAGTGTAACCACTTTGATGCCCTCCCATTTCTTCTCTATATGTAATGGACAAGATTTCATTTTAAAAGATCATATGCTCTTGTCTTCATTTCTCAGATTACCTCCCAACAAATAGCAGCATGATTCATCTGCCTCTCCATGTGTGCATGAATCATAGAATGGTTTAGGTTGGAAGGGACCTTAAAGATCATCTAGTTCCAACCCTCTTGCAATGGGCAGGAATACCTCACACTAGACCAGGTTGCTCAAAGCCCCATCCAACCTGGCCCTAATCTCCTCCAGGGATGGAGCTTTCACAACTTCTCACCACCCTCAGAGTAAAAAATTTCTTCCTAATATCTAATATAAATCTACCCTCTTCCAGTTTAAAACCATTACCCCTCATCCTATCGCTACATGCCCTTGTAAAAAGTCCCTCCCCAGCCCTCCTGTAGGCCCCCTTTAGGTACTGGAAGGCCACTATAAAGTCTCCCTGGAGCCTTTTCTTCTCCAGGCTGAACAACCCCAACTCTCTCAACCTTTCCTCATAGGAGAGGTCCTCCAGCCCTCTGATCATCTTTGTGGCCCTCCTCTGGACATGGTCCAACAGGTCCATGTCTTTCCTATGTTGAGGGCTCCAGGGCTGGATGCAGTACTCCGGGTGGGGTCTCAGCAGAAGAGAGTAGCAGGGAAGAATCACCTCCCTCAACCTGCTGGCCACACTTCTTCTGATGCAGCCCAGGGTACGGTTGTCTTTCTGGGCTGTGATGGCACATTGCCGCTCATGTTGAGCTTCTCATCAACCAACACCCCTAGGTCCTTCTCCTCAGGGCTGCTCTTGATCCATTCCCCTCACTAGCACTGTTACTGGCAATAATGAGTGACACTAGTGACAATGGCTACCATACTGACTGAGGGAGCAGTCAGTCAATGCCTTCTCTTTATGAGTTTTCAGTGTACAAGAGAGTTCCTCCTACACAGAATGCACATAGGGAGCTTCACTGTACACAAAATATACCAAATAGCTCATTTCATCCAAAGCATGTCTGCATCATTTCCTATAAGTTCTATTCACACTGGAATAACATCATCATCTTATCTGGGAGGATCTAACTATCATTACAGAAAGTTTATTGCGAACAAAAGCCACAAAAATGAGCCGTGTTAGTATAGTCCCTAAGAAATAATAAAACATGTCCCAGCCAGATGGTTTAGTCACAGTAAAGGAGTCAAGAGAATAAAGCTCTTTAAAAGTGGAGTAATTAAGAAAGCTAAAGATATGTAACTATCTTTCCTAATCATGACCTCTGAAATCCCTGAAGTTATGCTGTGAATTTCTGAGCAGTTCCAGATAAATGGGTTCAATGCATATACTACATATAACTTAATTCCTTACTACAGTGAATCTTCAGCTGCAAAGAATGGAATGTAGTCACTCTCAATTTCTCCATGAGATCGTAGTAGAACTACACAAATTTTCATTGATTTTATCAACTAAATGTAAAAGTTAAACATGGCGACTTTTGGTGGGGTACATACTTTATGATTTATAATGACAGATGACGTTAAGAGTGTAAGAATTAAAAAAATATATAAATACACAGAAATTAGAAAGGCTGATATGTACTCCAAGGTGATGGACTCCAAATCACTTGGAATATTTATTGAAACTGTAAGCCTTCAAATCCAAAAAATCTTAGATCTCAGTATACATTCATGAGAATACAGAGGAATCTCACTGTTGCTGAATTTAATTTAAAACTAAGGTTATGTTTATAGTCAAATAGTGAAGAATAAATAGTAAACACCTCAAAACAGTTTCATTAGCCTAGTATCTCATAAAAATCTGCACCTTTAAGTGAAAATTCTGGTTTGATACTGATGACAGAAATTAGAGGAAGAGGAGGAGTGGGAATTCTTCAAGGACTCTGAAAAGGATGTTTCTAAGATAACTAATAGCTATGAGATGAAGGCTCTCACGAAGTCTAGAATTAGTTGTAGTAAGATTTGTAATCATTATAAATATTTTTGCAAGTATTGTTAACCTGTGCTTAAATGTGTAAATTTTTCTGCACAGAGATATTAATTTCCTCTACTTTCATTTATTTAGATGATTTATTCTGGATATTGCTTTCCCTTTAGGCTAGAGTTTGCAGCAGAATTTTATCTTGCATCTGTTGTTCCTAACCACTATTATGAAAGGAGTAAAGCAAGCCAATAGTAATGTATTTTGGAACATAATACTACTTCATTAATTAAAAGCATTTTGGTTTGTTTTCTCTTGCTTTTTTTTTTNTTGTGGTTTTATGCTTCTTTGGTTTGTTTTTGTGTTTTGGGGCTTTTTTTCCCCCCAGGTGAAATAAAAGTTACTTGATGGTAAGATGATTTATTTAAGTTTCTGTACCAAGTACACCTTCCTTAACTCATTTGGGTTGCAGGACTGGAACTGGTGGCTGTTACAGGGGTAATGCATTTGACATTATATAAACAGAGTTCCCAAACAGACTTTAATTATATTAGAAGTGTAGCAAACTAATTAGACTTTAAGATACTCAAGACCTGCAACAGTGTTTTCTTCTGTGTAAACAGATTCTTAGCAATAAGGAGCATGAGTATGCTGCATTGCTACAAATAAAAAATACTGGTTTAACTATAGAAAAATATAATCTATGCAACCCATAAAACAGAAATACGGGTTCTTCAGATATGAAGGCTGCTTAGCAACGTAGGGAATGAAAAACACTGAGCTGAACTGAAGCTGTACATAACTGTAGTTACGTAGAATGTAATTACCCAATTTGGACGGAGGCCAGAGAAACACAAGACAAATTCTGCCATCTGTTACAGTCATATAATCTCACTAAAATCAATGGGCAGAGGTTGGCTCAACACCGGTTAAACACTTTGAGTCATGGGATTTAATCACTGCAAGCGGTCTAGACCTTGGATCTGTGCCTCTTTTAAACAAGTAGACATTTGATAGATGAGCTTTAAACAGTTGACTCCCATAGAAACCCCCTCAGTCTTCCAAACAGTAAGAAACTTCTATTGCCACATATATGGCTTCGAATATGACATGCCAGATTGAAGGTGTGGAGGAGGAAAACCAGGTATCACATCTGAAATGGGCTATATTTTAGACTGATAATCTTTCAGGGAATTGAAATTCTGAAAGAAAGTAATCTTTTATTTCTGATTTGGTTTTGTCCCATGGCTTGTAGCCAGTTGAAAAGGTACATCATACAAACATCAGTATATCAGAAAAGATCTGACACAGGAGACATATGCAATTATCTGTTTTTTAAAGGTTGTCAACTGGAAGCATGGAGAAGTGACTCTCTTGACATCACAATGCCTCAGTGGCAGAACTAGAATGAGAATTCAAGGTTTCTGAACCTTAATTCAGTGCTCTATCTTCTCTTGCACGCCAGTGCCACCCATGACCTGAAATGGCTCTTAGAAATGCTTATGACATTTCTCTAAAACATAATTTAATGAAAATACTTGAGTAATCTCACTTCTCATGTAACTCTAAAGTTTTTTTTTTCCCTCTTAAACTTCTTGTCTTTTACTCTGTCAAGTGAATTCAAACTTTTTTGAAGGACTCGTTGTTCAACAAATGGAAGATAAATTTTAATTGCAAATAGAAAAATGTGGCCCTTCTTATCGGAAAGACTTTCACAAGTGGGATGGCCTTGCTTTTTCAATGTAACAACTATTGAGACCACTGCAGCAAGTTTATTTTAAACCTTCACCCAACCAACCATAAAAATGAAGTCTAAAACTGCACATATACAACAATGCACTATTATTATACATACCCAAATGTTTGTGTTTGAAATAGTGAAGGAACTTGATAAACTATATACCACAGTGAACTTACATTAAAACGTTGCCTTACGTTGCCTTATGGCAACTGTTGAACAGAAATAAATACATCAAGACAATTTTTTGTTAGTATTTGTTTTAAAATATAAGGGGTGTAAAGTTGCGATCGCCTTCAAGTCAGTGTAAGATAAAAAGATAAATCTGTAAGATTTTGTTATTAGATCTTGGAAGGGTTACTCAGACAATATTGAGTTAAATATGACAGATATTATTTCTTGAGGTATGAAAGACCTTATTACTTATTTTCAAGAAAAGCAGTTAAGAACAGTATCAGTGCCAATTCATTTTTTTAACCCATAATGATATCTGACTAGAATGCAAACGATTTATGTGTACTCTTCCCAATACAAACATCTTTTCTTTTCTTACTTTGCAGGAACAATATTGCTCCTAATAACATTGTGGATGGCCAAATATTCTACTAACAGGATTATTTAGTAAAATCAAATTATTTTCCCCCTTATTATAATCAAGCAAGAGCAGAGAAGATCCTGCTGAACTTGTTATGCAGACTCAAAGTCACCTGGAACATGCAGAAAAGAAATGGGAAAAAAGTCTGACAGTTTGTCTTCTCAAGTCCTGGTCTGAGAACTTTGCTTCCTTTCAAATAAATGCTACCATGATACTGTACATTTAACTTCTCAGAATTCATCAGCTTTCTCAGCTACATGAGTTATGCATTAGGGATCATTGTGAGAGATGTGGGGACATTGTCATGTCTCTCATGCACTAGTAACACACATAAGTCTGCTGGATTGAAACAATGCACCTGTTTTTGGACAGTTATCACACATTTGCATGGTACATTAGTGCACTCTATGATCCTACTAAAAAGGAATAAGGGGGAAAAAAAAAAGAGAACATTTTATTCCTTTCACAGAGTTTCTCACTTAAAAGCTATAAAATATTGCATTTGCTCTCAGTGATGAATCAGCTAGATTAGTCATGTAGACTCATTTAAATATAAATATTGCAGTATAGCAAATATAATCTAGACTGAACCCTCAGATACTATCCATATCCTTCTTCTAGATATCTTTGCCATAAAAAATAACCAACAAAACTAATGTATGGTAAGGATGGGTCTTTTCTAAACAGTTTAAAAAATCAGTATGAATAATTTTTTTTAGCTCCAAACAACCATTCTTTATCGCAAGTTCAGCTGATCAGAAAGTAACGATTAATCTTTCTGTTACTTCTACAACGTTTTTAATAGTTTTTTTTTCCTTCCACATTTCCTTCTACATTATTGTGTTGGGGTTTTTTTTTGTTCTTCTCCTATTTTACTGCAGAATAGTATTAAGATGGACAGTCAAGGTACTTTCTCCAGCCCTTCTTCACAAGCAACACACCTTTTCACTCTAGGCAGTCCAAAGAATCCTTAAAAGAACTTTTGTAAACCTGGAAAAGTGTACTAACAAACATGGTCTTATTATGATGTTTTCTAAGTTACATAGTTTAAAATATGAAAAAAGATTTATAGATTGGGAAAATTATTACCAAAACTTTCATCTATATGCCATTTGACTGTGAAATTATTTTCCTAGTGGTTAATTTTCAGACCTCTTTTTCCACTTGTACTTGATTTTTATCACAGATACAAATTTTGAAAAATTTTGGAAGAGAAAGACAGCGGGCACTTCAGGTTCATATTTTTTCTTTTTCTTTGTCACTAAGTTGTCTTCCCCATGCAGCAGTGGGCCCTGAATGGGAGTTGCTACAATCCCTTCTTGTTATTCATTGCATTCCTTTCCAGTTTTAGATCCTTCTGGGCTTTTGATTTCCTAATTTTATCTCTAAATATCTGAGTTTTACAATTCCTCCTTTGTAGACTTGGTTAATTTACACATCTTGAATGTGTTCATTAAGAAGGCTATGTGATCTTCCATCAAATTCTCCAGCCTTTCTGCACAAGCAAATGGTTTTCCTGAGTAAGATTTCTCTAGAACTCAGACAATTTCCCTGGGCATTCTTCCCTTTATGGTATTTTCTGAGAAGATTTTACCTTATAATTCCCTAAACAAGCTGAAATCCAGTTTCCTGAGTCTGAACTCTTTTGTTCACCTTGGAAGAGTTCCTGCAAATCCTGAATTCAGTCAGATCATAGTAGCCGCAACCCAAGTTGCTCAAGATGACCACATTTGTCATTGACCGGGAGAAGCAGGTGAAGTAGAAAATCACTCTTGTTTGACCCTGAATTTGTTAGGGGAACATTTCCAGGTGGAGATGGAGACCCTGCCTTCTGCTGGCACAAGTCACAAGCTTCTACTGTCAGAAAATGCATGTCCTCTTCTTGCTGTTGTATTGCCTCATATTGTCTCCTGAGATTTAGGCTTTTGTCTCTGCAGAATCCTTTGAAGATTCTTCCAATCTCGTGTTTGTCATCCCTGAGGTGGTGGGAAGTTTCTCGTCTCACAAAGCTGTCTCTCCGAGTGCTACAGTGCGTATATAAAGCATATCTCCCAAGGATGAAGCTGCCAGCACCACTAGTCCTGATCCTGGCCCCGGTATGGAGAAACAGGCACTCCCTGAAGCCCAAGTTTGCAATAGTGACTGAAGGAGTGGATGCGTTTGCCAGGGCGTGGGATCATGTTGTGTTAACTTATCACCACCATCTGTTGCTCTCCCTCCCTGAGCAGCACTTCTGAGTGATCCCCACCTGGTACACTGTTGTATTTCCGTCTGGACATCCTGATCAATGGATCTCCTTAGTGCCAGGTATAAAGGATGGTGGACATGAGTTCACTCCATCATTCCACAGAATAGTTTTTGCTTTCTGTGTGTTGGATATTTTTTTTTTTTTAACTTGTCACTGGTTGGTCTGCTGCACCTCTTTTCTTTGCATGCTGTGAGACAAAATAATTTGTATCTTTAGCATGTCTTTTCCTTATTGTTTATTTTTTTGAGCCATTTTATCTAGCAGACCAACTGTAATCAATACCAAAATCTGAAAAGCATGAGTCATTATCGTGCCTAATAGTAGTTTCTTTATCTCATTTGGCGGCTCCAAGGCTTCACCTTTATGCACTTTATCAATCTGAATATATTCTGTGTCAGTTGTTTCTGTGTTACTGTACAAATAAATCACTAATTACTGATACCGCTTGCTGTTATATTACTTTTTTTTTAAAAAATCATTCTGTACTGATCATACCTCAAAATTTATGCATTTCATGGATTTAGCTTTCATCTGGGCTAATGTGGTTGAATATGACAATTTGCATATGCTTCTCCTCTATGAGTATTGAAACACCTCAATTATCACTAAGTGTTATTTTAGCTATCTCTTCAGTTCTGCTGCTAGCCTGCTGTTCTGTCATTTTCAAATCTCTCTTGATTTGTTGATGTCTGGTCCATCAAAAGAAGAGCCTACATTTACCTAACTGTATGTTTATCAACTATTTCAATTCACCAAAGACAGATAAAGTAAACGAAGAAGCGTTCCTGGAAAGGAACTAGCTTTGAGTTTTTTTCTATTCCTTCTATTTACATTATCATAGAATCATTTAGGTTGGAAAAGACCTTTAAAATCACTGAGTCTGCAAGTGCTCTTTTGTTACAGCTTTCTCCAGAAAAAAAAACCACAAACTTTTCTTTCCCATTTTTTCACTCGAGTGGCAAAAACTTGGATAACTAAAGCAGTTATTCTTACAATTATTGTCTGCTATTTGACAGTAAGCTATACCAACATTGCGTGAAACAAATGTGTATGCTACTGTGTAAGATTATTTTACCATATTTTAGGTGAACCTTTTACATATCATGATTTCTGCACACCTATTTTAACATATATTCTATAATATATAGAGCAGAGTTTTCTGGTGTTTGTGAACAAATGAGTGAGAATGACCTGGTTCTGGTAGTTCTTCAAGGCAGCAGTCTAAAGAGATCTTAACTGCATTGAACTGAATGATTAAAATTCGCATCGCCAGTTTCTGCAAACTGCTGTCATTTAAGAGAGGTGTAGATTTGCTAGAAATTAAAATGAACAGGCTATTTTAACAATACATTACAAAGGCATCAGTGTAGAATGAGATAAAGTGTGTAGGAGAGAAAATATGAGTCTATCACAGTAAGGAGCAGAACCGAGATCAAAAGCAGGCAAATATAGCTAGGAAAAGAAACAGTCATGGTATTGAAAGTTTTTCTCTGCTTTTCAGGGAAAGGTCAACAGTATTTTTTTTCTTGAAATGTTTCATGTGATTATCAAATTGAATAACCATTAAGAAAAAATTGCTGATCTACAAAAACAAAAGTCAAAATTCAGTTTAATGATTGCAGCCTGTGTAAGTATAGGACCTGAGAGGCATTTGAAAAGTGGTTGAAAGTGAGAAAGGGAGAATGCTGTTATCCATCTTTCAACTAACTGTAGTGCAAAACCCATCAATGAGATTCCTGAATGAAAGAAGATGCACGAGTAAATATTTCTCATCCACTCTCTTTTCTCAAATGTTGTTTTATATGAAGACAGTCCTGCCATTGCATATGCATATGAGTTGCATATTGCTCAGGTTCAGATCCTAATAAAAAATTAACCCAATATGTAGAACTATACTATGTTTGACAGGTTCTTCCTGCCCAAGATGGAGCAGCTAGGTGTAGCTGATTGCTTCCCACCTTCTTCTTTAACTGCCAACTGGATATAACTACTCTTTCACTCTTTCTACTTTGTCCTCCGGAGGACATAATGTCTTAGCTAAGAAGCTAATTTAAGAGATATTTTAGATCCACAAAATTAAACTTTAGAACTGTGTTGTCTTTGTAGTGCACCTCATCATTCTGTTTTACTGTATGAATTTTAATACACTATTTTGCTTTATATTGCTAGATGATCTTTTCCTAGTCCTTGCGAAGTACTCAAAGCAGTCTTCAAAACAAATGTGTTTAACGTTCTGGCCCTGGTTCTAGTCACCTTAGAGTTTGCCTTCACAGAATCACAAAATGGTTGAGGTTGGAAAGGACCTCTGGAGGTCATCTGGTCCAAACCCTCCGTTCAACAACTGGTTGCCCAAGATTGTGTCTAGAAGGCATTTGAATATCTCCAAGGTGGGAGACTCCACAACCTCCCTGGGCAACCTGTGCCAGTACTTGGTCACCTTCACAATGTAAAAGTGTTTCCTGATGTTCAGAGGAAACCTCCTGTGTTCCAATTTGTGGCCAATGCCTCTTGTCACTAGGCAGCAATGAAAAGAGCCTGACTCTGTCCCCTTTAACCCTCTCTTCAGGTATTTATATACATTGATGAGATCCCCCTGACTTGACTCTTCTCCAGGCTGAACAGTCCCAGCTCTCTCAGCCTTTCCCTCAGGCAGAAGATGTTGCAGTCCCTTAATCATCTTTGTGGCACTTTGTTGAACTCTCTCCAATATGCCCATGTCTATCCTGTACTGGGGTCCCCAGAACTGGACTCAGCACTCCAGGTGTGGCATCACCAGTGCTGTGTAGAGGGGAAGGATCGTTTCCCTTGATCTGGCAACACTCCTCCTAATGTAGCCGAGGATACCATTACAATTCTTTGCTGCAAGAACACATTGATAGCTCATGTTCCACTTGGTGTCTACCAGATCCCCAGGTCCTTTTCTTCCAAGCTGCTTTCCAGCTGGTTGGCTCCCAGCATGTACTGGTGCCTGGGGTTGTTCCTCCCCAGGTACAGGGCTTTGCACTTCTCTTGTTAAACTACATGAGCTTCCTGTCAGCCAATTTCTCCAGCCTGTTGAGGTCCCTCTGGATGGCAACACAACCTTTTGGTAGTCAGCCAAAGTGTAGTGTCATCCAGAAATTTGCTGAGGGTACACTCTCTCCCATCATGCAGATAAAGATGTTGAACAGGACTGGACCAAGTATTGACCCCTGAGGCACACTGCTAGTTACTGGCTCCAACTAGACTTCAAGCCACTGATCACCACTCTCTCAGCCTATCCATTCAGTCAGGTTTTAATCCACCTCACTGTCTACTCATCCAGCCCATATTTCATCAGCTTTTCTATGAGTATGTTATGGGAGACAGTGTCCAAAGCCATCATGAAGTTAGGGTAGACAATATCCATTGCTCTCCCCTCATCTACCAAACCAATCATTTCATCATAGAAGGTGATCGGCAGGCTAGTCAAGCATGTCTTCACCTTCGTGAATCCATGCTGACTACATCTGATGACCTCTTGTCCTCTTTGTGCCTGGAAAACTTTTCCAGGATTAGTTGCTCCATCACCTACCCAAGAATCGAGATGAGGCTGATTGGCCTGTAGTTCCCTGGGTCATCCTTCTTGCCCTTCTCAAAGATGAGTGCTGTTGGCTTTCCTCCAGTCCTCAAGAACCTTTCTCAATCACTATGATTTTTCAAAGATTATCACGTGGCCTTGCAATGACATCAACCCTCTCCCTCGGTACTCATTGGTGCATCCCATCAGGGCCCATGGGTTTATGTATGTCCAGTTTGCTTATGTATTCCCTGACCTGACCCTCTTCCAGCAAGGGTACATCTTCCTTTCTCCAGAACTTCCCCCTGGTCTCTGTGGCCCAGGATTCCTGAAAGGTGATCTTGCTAGTAAAGTCTGAGTTGAAGAAGGCATTCAAGACCTCAGCCTTTTCCATGTCCTCTTTCACTGGGGCACCTGCATCATTTAACAATGGACTCAAATTCTCCTTAGTTTTTCCATTGTCACCTATGTACTCATAGTAGCCCTTCTTGCTGTCTTTTACATCCCTGGAGAGATTAAATTTCATTTGGGTATTGGCTTACCTAACTGCACCTCTGCATGCCCGAGCAGTGTCTCTGTATTCCTCCCAAGTTACCTGTCCCTGCTTCCACCCTCTGTAGGCTTCCTTTTTGTGTTTGAGTTTTGCCAGGAACAACTTGTTCATCCATGCAGGTCTCCTAACATTTTTGCCTGACTTCTGCTTGATGGGATGGACCACTCTTGAGCATAGAGGAGTAGACCATTTATACTAATCAGCTTTCTTGGACCTCTCTTCCCTCCAGGGCATGATCCCATGGTACTCTACCAAGAAGACCCTTGAAGAGGCCAAAGTCTGCTCTCTTGAAATCCAGCATTGTGATCTTACTTTGTGGCCTCCTCTCAGGATCCTGAACTCCACCACCTCATGGACACTGCAGCCAAGGCTGCCTTCAACATTCACATCCTCAATGAGGTCCTCCTTGAGAGGAGAGGCCCGTCTGTCCTCATTGTCTTCTCTATTGCTTGGGTAAGGAATTTGTCACTGATGCTCTCCAGGAACCTCCTGGATTGCTTATGCCCTGCTGTGCTGTTCCTCCAGCAGATATCAGAGTGGTTGGTGTCCCCCATGAGGACCAGGGCCTGTGAATGTGAGGCTGCTTCTTGATGTATGTAGAAGGCCTTGTCCACTTGTTCATCTAGTATCTCTAAAGCAAAATCTTAGCAGAACTCATTTTCCATCCATATTTATTGCTCTTGTCCTGCTGCTTTTTAGTTTAGAGAGTCCTACACACTTTCTCTGTGATATGCCTCTTTCTTCCCTCTTCCCTACCAATCCAACTTCCAGTTTTCAAGTTAAATGTAAAGCCTCATTGTTCACTGAGATTAAACTCAAAAAAAGATGATGCTTAAGCATACTTCCTATTTTTGAAAGACTTAAATCAGTTCAGCTACTTCTGTGAAGCACAAATCTCATTGCATCCTGAACTGCACATTACTGTCAGAAAATACATGAGACAGGCTCAACATTACTCTTGATATTTTCATTCTTAACTTTTTTTTTTTTTGGTTACAGTAAAAACACAAAATAGTTAACACAGAAACTTTTGGAACAATATAAATACAGTGGTAAAATGACTACGTGAATAAAGTGTCCCAATTATTTACTCATTAAGAAGACAGACCACAAGGAAATAAAGACAGTAGAGACCAAATGAGAATTCCTGCTAACAAAAGAAATTAATTAATGAAGCAGTATCCTACAACACCCTAGCAGTGTTATAAAATATAAGCTTTTCTGATTTTATTTGTTGACAGAAAAGTTTTCCACAGCAAAATTCTCTTCATTTCTAACCATCTCTACATTGTGTTGTTTTGGGAATAAATCATTCTGTTTGTTTATAAATAACTGATATTGTTTACACCTTGTTCAGTGTGTATACTCTAGTGCGTAACTGTGGTTTTATACAGAAAAAAAATTGATGTAAATCTTTAAAGGAGTATCTCTTTTTCATCTCTCATGAGAAAAATGTAGTTTTCTTCACTCATCATAAAGAAGTTCATCTACAACCACATGATTAGAATCTAAATGTTTATAACCATAGGGAAAAAAAGAAAACATACTCCATTGTATAAGAAGATATAACAAGCTATTATCTTGTTTGAAACAAGGTAGTATTACTATTTGCAGCAATATCTAGAACTGTACATAAATATACTCTCACATACAAAGTTTAAGTGCTACCTATTGTTATCACACACTGTAAAATTTATTTTACTTGAGAATAAAAAATCTAAAGAAAAATGAACCCCTATATCCTTAAAATTGGAGAGTTTACTATCAACTCACTGACAATAATGTTTGGAATAACACTTACCCCAGAAAAGCCTTGATCACTTCAACAATTCATGTCCTAAACAGTACATAAAATAACAAGAAAATCTGACAGCAGCTCTGATTGCTGCATTAATCTGCATAAATCAGATTGAGTATTAACTGCATGACAAATATCCCTTCAAAACCTGCTAAGTTAGGCTATGGCTATATAAATGTACTCCTAAGAGGGCCAGTGAAAAATAATATGGATCATATAGTAAAATAAAAAATGGCAGTCAGAAAGACTGAGAACTTTCCATCTTCCTGTGAGTCTGAGGTGAGAATACAAATAATTGCATTGCACATTTCATCTGAATACATAAGATAACTTCCTGGCAATGAAATAGAGAAAACACCAAACTCCTTTTGTGGTGTGTTAAAGACATATTGCCTGTAGTGTTAAGTACAATTCTTTTGTGCAATGTATATTAACATACTGTAGTTAATTGCTATCTAAAGAAACTTACATAAGCATTCTTCTCCCTTTCTTCCTACCACTCAGATTTAAAATGAAAAGAGGATCTTCATACTTCTGCTAAATCACTGATAAACTGCTGTTAGGGAAAAGAATATAAGTATAAATGTGATGCTTCCTCTAAAAATACAAGTTATGTCTTCCTTTATACAGGAGTTTTTTAAAGCAATAAAGGAAAACTTATTACTCTGCTACTGGAATCATTTTTCCTTTGTTCTACTTATTACTCCAGAAAGACTCAGAGAGAAGACTTCTACTGAGTATCAGGGAATTCAGTAGGTAAACAACATCATGGACTTGATATGTGCTTTTTCACGCAACAAAAAAGGTTCAAGATGAGCTGTAGTTTTATAAAATCCCCTTATAGTATGACAACTTGTATATTTTAATAAAGAAAGTTAAATTATTTTTTATTATTTCCTTACATAAACCCTTTGCTGACATTTCTAGCAGATGTGCCAATCAATTTCAGAATTAGAGTCGCAGAAGTGCTGAGTTTGGAGGGCATCTCTGAAGATGGTCCAGTCCAGTGGTCTCAAAACACTTTTGATCATCCGCCCTTATCAGCAAAAAATATTTGAGCATGCAGCCCAATATATATATTTATTTATAGTGTACTACTGTACACTACTGATACTGTACAGACATTGTTGGTAAAAAGTATAGAGATATGGTTTCTAATGCATTCTGCAGTCAGTGTCTTTTCACGGGGAAGATAACCCTATTGACTGTATCTCATTAGTTTGTGATTCTTGATACATTACCTAGATTTTTAAAAAACTTGGAGCCTATGGCAGTTGAAGTTATGAGCAGTTGCATGTGTGCAGCTAATCTACAAGCAAGCTGTTGGGCCACCTTGTAAAGGAGAGGTGAGGTTCAGATGAAGACTAAGGGAGATCATGAACAAGCAAGGTATGATACAAATTTCATTTTTTCCAGCTAGAGTGGGGAAATTGAAGTTTTTAAACAGGAATAAATAGAGCAAGTGTTTGAACTTAAAAAAAAAACCCCAAACCACAAACCCCCAAAAAACAAAAAAACACCCCAAAACAACCCCCAAAAAACTATCAGTGACGACCATCCTGTATTTTCATATTAATCCTACCATTCTTATCTTTTCTTTGAGATCTGTTTGCTCAGGTCTGGTCCTTGGGCCTATTTGACTCTCAGAAAGTCAACCACAGGAAATGAAAAACCTGTAAGAAAAGCTCAAGGAAAAAAAACACTTATTCTTTAGGGTAAGGGAAGAACTTTTTTTAGTTCATCTTCACTCGAGATTTTACACATTGTGTTATTTTACAAGGGTCATACTGTTTGATAAGAAAATGTTTATCCTTACACACTTCTATACAAGAAAGAAAACACCAAAGGGGAATGGTAGGGAGAAGTCTTCTTTACATTGTATCATGACTACAATTTCAGAAAGGACTTTTGTAATTTTCAAAATGCAGCTACTGATTCACCTCTGTCTGCCCCTTTCCATGAATTCAGAACACAGCAAATATGCAAATTCCATGCACTTGTAGAGGAAGAATCATCCTTGTAATGAAGTGTGATAATATAAGTCCAGCTATTTCGCAGACAATGGGAAAAGCAGCTAAGAATACTTTACTCATGAAAAAGAAAATAAATAAAAAGTCTTTACTCTGAGACTGGAGAGAAAGCATTTTTTTAAACCAGACTATTTTCAAAAAGACGACACGCACAGAAGGAAGAATGCATACCTTGCACATATAGTTTTAAATGCAAAGATTAATCTCCCTTTATCATAATGTCTTTTTTGAAGGAAGTATAAAATTAAACATTCATGAATATCTTAAACCTGAATTTGAAGAAACTGCTAAAAACTCTTTGCATTAACATTACAGTTAATTAACAAAGGTGCATTGCTTCTGTCCAATACCATTTTCTAGATACCAAACTTTTGTTTAATTCACATCTTATTAAAAATTTTAATTTATAACACCAGTCCCCCTCGAAGTAAATCATTCTGAGACCTGAGCAAAAACCAACTTCTTTTAGTTTATACTACCATGACTGTTGAAACTTAGTTAATTACATTTTAAAGCATGTATTAACATTTTACCATCAAACAATGCAGTGTTTTATAAATTACCCTGTCATAGTCTCAATGACGTAAAGTGTATACATACAGACACACACTGAGGTAGGAAAGCAAATATGTGTATAAAGGAGAGATATAGAAAGAACAGTATCAACAATAGGTTAGACTGATCCTTGTCTAAATTCAGACTATAAGGCTCAATTATTTTCTGATAAGTATGTAAATTTGCAAAATTAATAGTGTTATTTTTTTCATATTCTAGTCAACTGCTTCTGACAAAATAGTATACTACTGGTCATTTCTACTTTGACCTACTTCAGCTTTTGACTATTTTAGCTCCCTAAGATTTCCTAAAAATTATCAATATTTTAACATAATCTCATGATGTTCTTCTTTTTTATTTGCATGTATCAGTTCTGCTATTTTTTCTTGGCACTCCTTTTTTAGCTTGGTGTAAACATGCTGCAGATTTTGGAGCTGCTTTTCATTAAGAACAGAAAAAAAATGCAACTGAGACTCCAAGATCTTATCTAGAGTCACACCAAGAAATCTGACCACTGTTGGGGAAAAAAAAATTATATTATTTCCTAATATGTATGGACAAAGACACTGTGTAATGGTACATAACTGAAACATATATTGTATTTGTTTAAATCTGTATCTGACCACATTTGCTGTATTATCTAGGGTAAGACTTTTAGAGACAAAGACTTATTTAAGAACTATTTAAAAATATTTCTACTTTATTTATGCTAACACAATTATTTTACTAACAAGTATGTCTTCATATTTGAAATGTAAGCAATAGCAGAGACTGTTCAGAAAAGAGAATGGGATTTAAAAGAACCACACTGTGACATATTTGTAGCTGGTGTAAATTGTCAAAGGTCACTGCCACAGCTTATCACAGCATGGTGCTTCCCTTGTTCCAGACACTAAAAAAAAAGAATAGTCTTTTCAGCAGAAGGAGTACAGAACTATCTAGCTATCACTATTATCTTGTGCTTTGCTACCAATCCTGTATACAATCTACTATTTCCTCCTAAGCACTAGTGTTGTACATGTACATTGAGGCAATACCGCACCCCCCTAGAGATAAAGTTGGCACTTGGTCAGAAATCATAAATTCAGTGCACGTCGGTAAATCACAGTCGGGCTTATTTTATATCTTTAGTTTCTAAAGGTAGAGCATGGAACCGACTTTTAAAAGAAACAAAAGCAATATAGCCTATAAATGTATGAAAGTGACTTAAGAACAAAAGCTGTGTTTCTTACCATGATGCTTGGTCCCATTAGACTACAGGGCAGTACCGTTACACTTGCAAGAGCAAACAGGAAAAGCAATCATTACCCTGAACAACTTAGAACATAAATAAAATGAAATTTGACCGAAATTAAAATTGTAAGAAATCTAACCCATCAGCTGCAAAGTTGAACAATTATTATCGACTACTGTAGTGTTGATTTTTCTCAGTATTGAAAAAAACACATTAGTGATTATATAAAAGGAATGGTCCATAATTCCCATCTCCACCATCTATTACTGTAATTTTCAGCTCCTGTAGTTCCCAAATGGTCAACAATATGTCAGAATGACGTTTGTAATGACTAAACTGAATAAAATTTGTTTTGAGCCTCTAAATGCAGTGAACTTGTCATTTCTAGACTTTGCACACTCGTACTTCATCAACTGTATTTATGTTGCATGTGTGACTTGTTAGATAACAGAAATTTTCAGACATCCACTTTAGGATGAAATGAACTGTATCCTAAAATAGGCCATTACACTAAATTACGTTAAATGAGTTTCATTATTTGTATCCAAAGTTACATTTGAAGCCTGAGCTGCATTCATGCAAGCAGAGAACTTGCAGACAGAAGGAAAGACGAAATGAATATTTCTATTCAATTAAAAGTAACTGAGAAATACTACTATGATGGTGTAACATAGTAAATAACTTTACTAAATACATTCTGTTTTTCAGCTAATTGCTCTTTTACCAGCCCACATCCAGAAGACGAAGGTTATACAACCCACATCCTTTCTGAGTTAAGGTGTAAAACTACTCACCCTACTTCAGAGACTAGACCCTTAGCATTAATATTCAGATAGCTACAAACACAAATTAGAATTCTGTTGTTATTTAGTATTACCAATGTTTAATTCCCTTCCTTCCCCCATACTGATAAATATGTATAGACAGTATTGCCAGTAAAAATGGCCTGGAATAATTCAAGAACCATGACTTGAAATAGGCTACTGCATCTATGACTTTCAAAGTTGACAAGATTCACTCCAGGTACTTGAAAATACATATGTCTTATTCTCTGACAGAACCAAAAAGTACTTTAGAGATAACAGTGTCTTCAAAAGTTATGATTAAGTAAAGAACCTCACGGAAAACTAGTATGCAAAATTTTAGTCTGTGAATTGTGAATGTTAAGGGGACACGTAATCTTTTTTTAATTCCTCTATATGTCTATATTTTACATGCTACAAATCAGTTCAGCTGCTATAAACACAGGCATTAATATGTCTGAAAGAGGTTATAGTTTTCTGTCTATCAGTTCTGCATTCCGTATCATGTGATTCAAGAATATTGACTAGATGAAGATAGCTGTCTTTACTTACGAAGTGAAATATTTATTTTACGCAGATGCTGTGAAAGTCATGAGATCTTGAAGAATCACAAGAAATCACCTAAATATCAATCCCAGAAAACCATCACTTCTCAGAAAAGTAGCCATAAATGAGCATTTATTCAGGTTCTTCTCCCAGAGCCAAATAAATAAACATTTCCTTTATGCCTAGAACACACTGTTTACTTTTGTGGTGACTGAAAAAAAAGACATTTTTCTGAGGGAGACCTCTTCTTTGTAAGTCAAACCCATAAGTGAAGAAGTGGAGAAAGAGTTTAGTATTGGCATGTAGTGACATTATTTATCCACACTAGAGTGCTTCAGTCCTACAAACACATGGTAACTTAATCTTAGAAGTGATTGCTGAGTGAGGAAACAGAAATGATCTCTGCAATGGAAATCACAGCAAGAACACTTTTTTTCAGTTCAGTATCACAAATTTTGCCAAGGTTTTCTGCAGTGTGGAGTACACTGGCTGTACTAGGCACATGAAGAAACTGCAGAAACACTGTCTTTTGCTGCCTTCTTTTGCTTCACAGGTGTGGGATTCAATCGTATCAATTTAGATTGTGAGATAATGAGTCATCATGATAGTTTTAGATCTGTTATCCCCTAACATTTCTAATGTCCTTTTCTCAAAGAAAACCGTCTGTTTACATGAAGTGGTAGAACAGTGATTAATATAAAACTTTCATCCTTCTAACCTACCAGAGAAGCCAATACAAAAAGAATCTGACTATAGGTAAGCCATGAAGTACTGAGTGCCTATGTGTGAAAAAAATGAAATTCTTGGAGTGAAACTAACATGAAAAAAACCCTCTAACAAAACAACAGCAACAAAAAGAAGCAGCAGCAACAAAATTTGACTGCTGTTTATATCTATCTCTATCATGACTCTCCATGGCACAACCAAGGGTTGCAAACAACTCTGTCTGCGAATGTGTGAATGCAAAGACTCTGTGTGTGCATGTGCATGTGTGTGTGTCTGTACAGAGAGCAAGAGAAGCAACTACATGGGAATAAACAAGCAAAGTCTGTGTTACAGTAAACACACACCAGGATACAGTAATTTCATTTTGAACTGTGTAATTCTTTGTGAGAGTAAGTGCAAATCTGTACACAGACACATTTTACTTAAATTCAAATAAATCATTACCCAAAAGCTGACAAAAGCCATCATCAACAGCTCAGCTCTGCTGCATTTAGCTGTAATGTTTAAAGAGGTTTCTACTACCCTTGGCCTCATCTTTTGGTTTCTACCCCCACAACAGAATTTGAAGAAAGAAATACATGCCTATGTTTGGCTCCTCCAATTCACAGTTTAATTGTTAATGAAGTTGGTGAGAATTTGAACTTTTAAGCTAGTTTGTGAGCTTAAAGTATTCAGGCAAAAGTGCTAATTCCTCTCAGGCCACTTATACTACAGATAAGGGCACTGGCATAGGGAGATAACATAGATTCACTGAGGAACATCAGCACGCTTACAGTATTTTTCCTAACCCTACATAGCAGCCACCATGTCTGTTACACTGGAGATCCTATTTTCTGTCTAGGTCACCTTTACAGTGGTCAGAATATTCCGTGATACCAGAAAGTGTGTGTTATAATTGTGATTACTGGAAGAGTCCCCCAAAAGAGTAAAAGAATCTACGTTTTTTTAAACAGCAGTAAAAGTGAACGTGATACGTTATAGTTTTACGAGTGCTGAACACTATGGACCACTGGTCCCTGACTAAGATCTTAGCAACTACAGCAATAAAAATACTCACTTGGAAGTACAACTTTGTCTCACTGTTCTGCACTTAGCAATTGTCCTTCTAAATACCTATGAAGTAGCTATTAATATATATTCTCATGTGAATATGAAATAGAAAATACAACAGAAGTGAAAATACAACAGAAAATAGAAAAATGGCAATTAAGTATCATAACTATAATTGCATCCAATATACGAAAGGATAACAAAATTAAGTGACAGCTGTCACTAATGAAATACCACTCTAAAGCTGAAATATAACTTCTAAACATCAAGCATTAGAAAGCAAAAAGTGAAATTCATCCATTACAGAAGTATCAGCTCTTGTCCTGGACTGCCAGAAGATGGACATCTTTCTTGGAAATCTAGGATACCTACAAAATCTAACTTATCTCATAATTAAGCAAAATAAGTGGTCTTTTTTGACATTTGCTACTTTGCTATAACACACATATCACCTGAGTCTGTACCTTAGGCTACTGGGCAACTATCAAAACGTTGAAAAAAATGTATACAAACTGTTCTGACAGGGAAAAATATAATATCCTAACACCTTTCTGTGTTGTGTGGCAACTATCATGATTCCTGTTTATCAACCAAAACAATTCCTCCTTGAAGATGCAGTAATAATTTTGTTTTCTGTTGCAGCATGTGATATAATGTGAAAGCAGAAGGAGAAAGAAGGGCCTTCTTTGCGGTTCAAAGAAGTCACATTTTGACAGCGGTCTTTATTTTGACCAACAAACCGAGAAAAAATTCATTTAATAAATGGTGTCAGACATTTGAAATCAACCTGATTTTAACTATTTGCCCAAAATATTTTTTATACTCTGTTTACAGAGAGTGATTTGGAACATAGTTACAACAGAGAAGGGAGAGAGAAACACCTACTAGAATACTAAGACATATTGGGATATGGAGTTTTTTATTTGTTTTTGTTTAGTTGTTGTATACAGACATTATGTTACTGAAATTTAAGTTTTTAAGATCTATTGCTGGATTCAAGAGAACCCATGTTGTTCTTCCTTGTCCACCCCACTCACTTTCCAAGAGTAAATTGTAACATAGGACAAATGTTTGCATTTGTTCTGATTTCCATCCATATTTTTTTCTCCCTCTGGGTAATTTTTGGTAGCTTTTAACTGCTCTTATTTAAATGCTGAATAAGGAGTAGACAAAGTCATAGGAAATTTAAATTACTATTATCCATAAATGTAGTTTTTATAAATATATTGAAATTATTTTTTGTTTTGGTATGGTTAGGAACAAAGTTTTATTTTTGAAAGAAATGTATGACATTCAAAAACCTTTTTCTAATAGAAAGTTATTAAAAAATATTTTTGAGAGTTTGGAAAAATGCAAGAGAAAAGTAAGCATCCAGACATCTAATACAAATACAGCTGCAGTAAAACTGATAATGATGTATGGGAACTGACCAAGTTGGATCCTCTAAAAATAAAATAATAAAAAAAAGGTAATTTCGGAGAAAAGTGAGTTAAGTATTGTTTTTAAATATTTTCTTTTTGAATAACTTGATTATGTCAGCCCCATATGATGAAAGGAACATCATCTGCAGTTATAACAGTATATTGATGCAATTTTCCAGTGAAAACCTGTTTGCATGTGAATAATAATGCTTCATTCAACAATTACAGCAGAAACATATTTTCAAAACCGAGTCCTGCTTGACTGCATTGTGCTGATAGCCCTGTTACACTCCAGCTGGGTTTAATAGGAGGCATGTACAGGAACAGTTATTCTTCCATGGAAAGAAGTTGACTCAAGTGCAAAATGTACTAACACCATAATCAAAGCTGTTCATTTAAAAATGAATTAGACTCATCAACTGTAAACCAAAAAGAAGCACATAATAGGAAAAAAAAATCCCCCAAACTGACCAAGCATTATGGAGAGTATTGAAGCATGTCTGGTGTCTCTGGGCTCATTTAATCATATTCAAACTTTAGCTTCAGCCATAATACCAGCATACATTAACTTCATTAAGTTCATGCACTAAAAAAAAGAAACACCACAAAATTTCAAAAAGTAATAAAAATTCTCTTTAGGACAATTGTTTGGTTTTTGGGGTTTTTTTTGTTTTTTGTTTTTTAATCAAAGAGTCTCCTACTGTTACTATGAAAGATTTTTTTTTGTATTGAAAAATTACATTTTTCTCCTTTTCTGTTGTCATCTGATTTTAGAAAATCTAGAGCAAAAATTCTAGAAACGTCAGCATGAGAAGCCAAGAGAGCTAATCAGTAGAAAGTGATCACATGTCAATCTCCTACCACCAAAACTTTTTTTTAAAAAGGAATGATTAAAAAAAGAAAAAAAAACCAAAACCTGTCAGGTAAACTCACATTTTAACTGCTTACTTATATTTGCAAAGAGAGCACAGACATACTGAAGTTTAATTTGATAATTAAGCTAAGTTTAGCCCAAGTTTCAGTTCATACTTTGTAAAATTATCAAGTGGCTCAAGGATATTCCCAAAGAACACTTTTCAATTGGAAGACATCCTGTTTGTTGTCATCTTCAAAAGGAGAACAAGTATGCAAGACTGAAATTCCTGAGGAGACAGAGGACTAGAAGTTTAACCAGTGAGGACTACAAAATAATAGTTGAATGCAGTATTTCCAGCAGATTAGCATGAATCATTTATTGTTACATGCTACATGTCATTTATTTTTAAAAAAATATACAAAGAAGATGATTGCTCTTATTCACTAATTCATTGCATAGTACTAATGTTTTAAAAAGGCCATTTAAATCCATACTCTGAAATCCTTAGTCCTCTATTTGACTTTATATATGTTCCTGATTTGGTTCCTTTCAGGTTCATTCCTCATTCTGTATTTTTACAGAATGCAAAACCCACACAATATTTTTAAAGTAGCTCCCTCAGTATTGTCTTCCACATTTTTTAAAAAACATTTGCTTACAGTAATTCCCTATATCATTTCCTATTTTAACATTACATGTTACAAAATCAAAAATATCTCACGTGCTTTCTTCATATGTGCTGTCAGCAACAAATATATCCAGTGTTGCCACTCAGCTTTATAATGACCATATTAGTTTTCTCATTTTTGATTAATTTCTGCTTTACATAGTCAAATTTACATTAAACTAGTGATAGTGACATATAGGATCACAACAAGTGCCATGCTGAAGTAAATTTCCATCCATTCTTTCCATGTGTTTGGGCCCTGCCAGTGATGTATCATAAACACGATGTTAATCTGTACTATCTGCTAGATTGAGTCTCTGCAACTATTTTTGTTATCAATCACAGATGCTGAAAAAGTCTCAAGTAGTTCAACTGTCGCATTGTACCCAGGCATTTTTTCCTAAGAATGTAGTTCTGTTGTCACAACAGGAACTTTTAGTTCCGATGTTGTAGTACGCCATCCCCCCTCTCTTGTGACAGTACTGCTTTGATTGCGTATTCAGAATGTAAAGTATTCTGCATGAGTCCTTTAATAACATACAGGCTTTAAAGAAATGCTATTTTTAAAGATATGCTTTCTGAAAATGGTTTTCTTAGAGTCTTATCACAAAGCAACTTAATATAGCTGCAATGGTTTAAACTCCTTTACAGTGTGAACTCAGGGTAAGTTCTTACTGCCAAAATCCTTCTTGGATTTAGGGCTTCACCAAAAGTCCTTAATCTTCCAAATCCCAAACTGTCCACTAATTATTATTATTAATAATAACAACTATCATTATTTTTGTTGTTGTTTTTGTTGTTATTTTTATTTTTAAACTGGACACTCAATTCAATGTTTTACCCTTCCAATAAATTTACCTTTGTGTAGATTTTAAAATCACGAGATGTTTCAGAATGTGCCATTATCAGGGTGTGCAGTTCTCCAAGCGTGGTGGGGTATTCTGCTCATACCTTTGTTAAATTTTTCTAGAACTTCAAACAGAGGATGTGGTCCAGACAGAAGGTACTAAAATTGTTAAAAGCCAACAGCCTAGATTTTCACACTGACAGGGAACCTGCACGCTTTCTTTTGTAGACTAAGTTTCCTCGGGCCTTTCTTTTACCAGTTTGAGGAATCAAGTTTGAACATTACCTTCAGTATATGAAGAGCACCGCAAACCAGATAGGACTAATTCAGTTGGACTAAGCCTTTCATTAAGACATTTTTTAGTGACACCTAACTGTAACTGTAATGCCTTTTTGTACTATATTCCATAACTATTTAGAGATCCCCGAGAAATATGGTAATCTCCAGGAGAAATAAGATGGTCCACTTGAAATGGATCTGTTGGTGCATTTTTACATCACAGCACACTAATGTAGTTTCCCACATTATACCCAGGATCCTTGTGGTTGTTACCACATCTGCTGTGGCCCAGCACTGCTCTCCGTGAGATTTTAGCCAAGACTGATGAGGTCAGTATAAAGGAAGAGTCTTCTTATTTGTCATTCCCCTGAGGACTGTGCAATATCTCTTGATTTTATTTCTGGAACTGATCTACTAGACCAGAATGACAGAATTGTTATTACCTGTTGCATCAATACTGCCACATCATGCCTGCCCGGCTTCAGACATGCCATCAGGGTGGTGTTAATTTAAAGGCCTGCTATTAAATATCTTGTGTATAGAGGATAGGATCTCCATAACAAGAATCACTGTTCAAATCCACAATCTACTAGCCCTAGAATTCACACTCTTTCTGCTGAAACTAGGAGCTCACACCTAAAATGCTTTAGTTAATAAGATAATTGGTCACATGTTTGGTCAGACTGCACCAGAAGAAAACACTTTTTGCATCTATAACCTGCAGGTGAAAAAGAAATGGATATCTTTGCCATTATATTACTCTCTGCTTGAGTTATGATGCTGCCAGATTTTGATGCATTGGGAATCCAGATGAAGATAGTGAAAAAAAAATCCTTGACCCTAAAGAAACAGAACAAAATCTCGTGGCCTTCACCCCACTCCAGGCTCTTGTGAGTCCATTAAGCTTCCTTAGTTTTTCCTGATGGCCTCTACTACTAGTCAGTTTTCAGGAAGTTACCCACTAGACATCGCTTTTACTTTACATCCACTGACAACAGACATATTCCCTCAAAAGGGTCAACAAAATTGCTCTAAAACGACTAGGATGCTACTTGCCTGCTTCGCAGCAGAACATACACCTCTGAATCCTTAAGCAAGAAGACTTCTTAGGGCAAGAATCTGCAGCAGCATCTACTTAAGCCATCACCTGTCTTTGGCTGACTCCTGCATGGTGTGTGTTCTTTCCTCACAAAACGAGAGAAGTAAGAGCAGTTAAAGGTCTCTTATGCTTTAATAAATAACTCCCTATCCAATGAGCTGGACAACGGCTCTGTGAATGTAATTACTGAAGGGCAGGGATTGGGGAGTGTATAGTATGTGAGAGCACACAAGGTGATGCATGGAGTTGGGTGCTAGTGCAAGATGGGGTAACTCATTACTCGTTAGTTTAAGACACTAGGAACAGGCCTAGGAGATGGTGTGGGATTTGGAATATAATTAATTTTACTATCACAAGTTATGTGATAGGAGAGCGTAGGGATTGTGGATATGGGAGACATGGCTCTGCTAATTGATAGCCCAACCTGGCAAAGAGTCAGGTGCTGCTATGTTTCCCAAGTGTTAGTGATGCCTGCTGCTAATAATATTACCTGAGTACCGAAAGTGTCACTCAGTCCACCACTGATGGCTGAACATAAATATCTGTGCGAGAGGAAATGTCAAATCAACATTTTGTATTGGTTGTTCCAGCAACCAATTAGACGTTATGAAGATTTTAATTATAACAGTTTTCCGTTCTCCACATTTCACTTTTCTTTGTGGTTATAAATTGAAAATATACAGGAATCTTAATATAGCAAACCAGTTCAAGTTCATTTTTTTTCATCAGCTTCTCCAGCACTTCATCACTTACAAAATAGAGATCTGAATTTCAGGATATTTCGACGTTCATTGACCTGCAATATTTTAAAACCAAGGGGTTTATTTCTTTACTTCCATAAATGATTGCCTAATACCCAAAGCGGCCATAGAAAAAGTACGCAAGCTGATACAGATAGTGGTAGTCTACAAACACTTCTCTTTTATTGCCTTAAAAACAGATAGTAAATGGATATGCCTATCCTAGTATTCTGAGACCACCCTCTGTGGACAAAATTAACTGTGCATAGTCTTAGTACTATTTCATCTACTTGCTTTTCTGCTTTGAAATTAAATGTTTTTTAGCTCTCAATTTTAGTTAAATAAATGATCAATCTATCTGGTTAGTCTTGAACATGTTCATTTACTCTTTTGATTTTTATGATACTTCAATGCATATCATGGGAATATGTATGTACTCTCTAGAAAACAATAATCTTGATTTTGCTCTCCAACCCCATTTCGATGTTAATACTAATATGTAGCCCCCACATTGACTTTGTACACAGTGGAGTAATCAGGAACAAATTCTTACAATGTTCATCAAAGCTGATGAGCTCTCCATTCCGACTGAAAACTTCCTGACTGTAGATGACCAAGGAGAGAAGTAAAAGTTAATATACAGAACCTGGAAACTAAAACATTAATTGATCAAAGAGGAAGGAGGGGACTTTGAATATCCAAGCAACTTGTTGGAGGTAAAGTAAGGGGGAGAGAAGGAACATAACAATAGTGACTGGAGTTGCAATTATCAGATGTCAAAGAACATTTGAAAGTGGAGAGGAAAAAAAAAATCCCTAAAAATAAAGTTGTATTTCAAAGTCTTGTATATCGCCAGATAGCATGCAGTGAAACAGAGCCTCATGGGATAGGAAATGTGGTGAAGATATTCTGGAGAATCACAGACGTTTTATGGGAGAGAGAAGAAGGAGATTGCCACCAAATTGCAGGGACAATGAAAACTGTATTATGAGGTCCTGCTTCCATTAAGAGGCAATGAATTCTGCATCTATTACATCTTATTTTATCAGACTAAGGAAAGCTTGAACAGACATACCCTCTCCCATTATTTGGAAGGTAGGAAAGGTAACAAATGAATAGGTAGTCACACTCCTCATCTTAGACTCAGTCCTTGAGGTTTTTGATAGCCAGTAAAGCAGCAAAAGTGGGGTCAGTATTTGGGCCAGTTCTGTTTAAGATCTTCATCGATGACCTCGGCGAGGGGATTGAGTGCACCCACAGTAAGTTTGCAGACAACACCAAGTTGGGCAAGAGTGTTGATCTGCTTGAGGATAGGATGTCTCTACAAAGGGATCTGGACAGGCTGGATCAATGGTCCAAGGCCAATTGTATGACATTCAACAAGGCCAAGTGCTGAGTCCCGCACTTGGGTAACAACAACATGCAGCACTACAGGCTTGGGGAAGAGCGGGTGGAAAGCTGTCCAGTGGAAAAGGACCTGGGCCTGTTGGTCAACAGCCAGCTGAATATGTGCCAGCAGTGTGCCCAGGTGGCCAAAAAAACCAACAGCATCCTGGCTTTTATCTGAAACAATGTGGCCAACAGGACTAGGGAAGTGATTGTCCCAAATACTGTGTTCAGTTTTGGGCCCCTCACTACAAGACAGACATTGAAGTCAACAATAAGAAGAGCACAAGTCTTATGAGTATGAGGCGCAGCTGAGGGAACAGGGATTGTTTAGCCTGGAGAAAAGGAGGCTGAGGGGAGACCTTCTTGCTCTCTACAACTACCTGAAAGAAGGTTGTAGCGAGGTGGTGGTCAGTCTCTTCTCCTAAGTAACAAACGACAGGACAAGAGGAAATGGCCAGAAAGAGTTGCACCAGGGGAGGTTTAGATTGAATATTAGGAAACATTTCTTCACCAAAAGGGTTATCAAACATTGGAACATGCTGCCCAAAGAAGTGGCTGAATCACCATCCCTGGAAGTATTTAAAAGATGGATAAATGTGATGCTTAGGGACATGGTTTAGTGGTCGTTTTGGCAGTGTTAGGTTAATAGGTTAATGGCTGAACTCGATGATCTTAAAGGTCCCTTCCAACCTAGATGATTCTATGATTTTATGATTCAATAACTTGTCTCACACTCTGATTTTATGCATATAACACCATGGTATGAGTTTATCTCTTCAGATAAGCTAAAATAGCTATTGGTCATGTAAGTCCTTGTAACCATATTCTCTCCTTCTATTTGGTTACTTACAGTACATAGACTCACCAAATTGCCCAAATTAATTTTCCTTTACTTTTCTAAAATACCATATAAAATATTGCATAGTACATTAGAGAGAAAATTTTAAGGTAATGTACATGGAAATTCAGAGTGTAGAGAAATGACTAGCTTTATCAAACTAGTTAATACAGAAGATATTGTTTGTTTTAGAGGAAAAGAAAAGCACAGAAATATTTGAATGTCTGTTATAAATTTTCATCAGTTTATGAAATCTTTTATTATGCCTTGAGATTCCCAGCAACCTGAAATGAAATGGCCTACCTCTGAGGTGCTATTAGGATAAGAATAACTTACAGAATAAGCTTTGCAAGACACGTAGAATCAATCATTTTTACTATTATAACCAAGACAAATTCCCATTAGAAACTATGCTACACTTACAAGCATCTATTTTAAATTTTTATATACTTGGTGTGCCCAATATAGCAGCACTGTGTCTCAAATTACTTTTGTAAATCTAATTGATTTAATAAATTCACACTTAAATTGCTATTCAATTACTTACTCTTCTCTTCAGCAATTTTACAATCTTGAGCACATAGCAGAACGAGAATATAATTAAAGGGCTTATTCATTAAAGAAGTACTTTTCTGCTGGTAGGTCACCTGGGTTTTTCTCAAGATATTCAAGCTGCACTATTTCTCTGTAAAAAGGGTACCATGTAAAACTGGAAAATTATAAGTATTTGGTAATGCACAGAAGGAGACATAACTCATCATGCAGTGAGTATAAAGAATTTTTATTTATCTCATATGAACATATATATTCACCACAGATTCATTCATAATGTTAATTGGGTGTACATCTGTGGCCAACTAGGTCTATATATATTTTTCCAATTTTTATTCTAATAATTTTCAGTTTTAAAAGGGCAACGGCTTTCATATAATTATGTATATGAATAATTTATAGCTAAAATCAAGCTGCAAAGATCATCTCTGTGTATGCACATAGAAATGAAAGGTAAAGCTACTCACAGCCATTTACGTATCACACAGGTGAATTGCTTAAAAGCCCAAACCTGGTTAGTGGGCCACTCACATGGCAGAGATCACAACACAATGCAGAAGTATTGGTGTGCAAATATGAAGAGGTACTGGGTATTAGTATTTTAAGTTTCTCTGTGGTACTATGGACCTACAGTACCTAGAGGCCCTATGAGCAAAAATTTCTGTTATAATAACAAACTAACAAAGTAGGAAAGTATAATCTATTTTGATTGATGAGAAGTCTGAAGCAGTGAACTACTACCTGTCTTCTTCAAGCCTGTACAAAACTGAACATACAGCACAGATAAATTAATCATCAGGACAGTGCTTTGATAAAGACCATCACATCCTCTTTTTTTNTTTTTGTCAAAAACTTGTTTCAGGTTGAAGCTGCAATAAATCTTGCTAAAGTGAGATGTTACTCCTCCAAGTAACAGCCAGATTGTCATTTCCCCATAAGCAAACACTCTGCTTGCTGTGCAATTCCAACTTTCTGTTTAGCATTGCTTAGAGTGGCTTACCAAAATATCTCTGCTACCTAGAGTAAATGTGGAGACGGAAGCACTGGCACTACTTCTGCCTGTGGGCTAAGAAAACTATTCCAAAGAACAGCTTGGCTCTGACAGTAGGTGGTGGATAAGTGAATGCAGCTTTTCCCCCCTTTGCACTTTTCAAGCAAGTTTGTATATTACATGTTCTGCTCTTATAGATGTTCATAGACAGATAAAGACTTGATACTGCTTTCTGCATTTGACTTTCTATATTTTATTTTAATGGAATATTTATGGTGCTTAAAGATTTCTGTTACATCCAGAGAGAAAAACAGAACAACCCTACATATGGAATATGACTTTTTCTCTTAATACATGAAAGTAACACTCTTACTGGTTTCCATATGTCCTGAATTAGAGAATTCACTCTCTTAAATATGATCAATCCAAAAGAAAATCAACTCTGAAATAAGAATTCTACAAATTTACTACAATTGTATTCACTGCATTTTTAATAGTGAAATACAGAGTAGTAAAATAAATCAAAATATTTTTAGAGCTCCCTGAAGACATTTTAATTCTCTAAACCAGCATATATTAATTCTCTAATTAGTATAGATACCAATTTGTTTAAGTTAACATTCCCTCAAAATAAAAATTAGAGCAAATATAACTTTTGCCTAAATAAACCTTCTTAGAAGTATTAACAGGTTTTTTTTGGCTTTGAATCACTTCATAAAGAGTACAGACACTTCTAAGAAGTTTTAGATTTTAGACCAATAACAGATTTAATGCTACAGTTATTAAGCTGGGGCTTTGACCAAAATTGTGTGTTTTAATCATACCTGACTTCTGCACAAAGCTTTTATACCATAATTCTACTTTGGAAAGTGATAGGTTCAAGGGTTTCATATGTTACTATAAAGGAAAGGTTTATTATCTTCAGTGTTATCAGTTACCTTGACATTTTGATGTACCAGCATTTTTTTTTCCAGACCAAACAAGTTAAACTTTGGTATGATCTTATCTGACTATTAGATAAATCTTACAAAAGGATTACTGAGGCTATGAGGAATGATGCCTCTGTTCTACAGAATTTTAACTGGATCATACCCATGCATCACCTGTATGCATCTGAAAAGCAGTACTGAAATCTGGACTACCTGCACAGGGGATACCACTCTATTAGCTTTTTTTTTTTTTTTCTTCTGGAAGTTGCTGTGCTTGATTGGTAATATAATAATACCATCACTATACAATCATATATTTTCTAAAAATATCTAAGCTAAGCAATGCAGACAAAAACATAAAAATATGCTGACACTCTTGCATGGAATCTTTCTCGCAGAAAACTATTCCAAAAGGTTTTTATTACAATTTACTGTGTTTTATCTTTTTTGACTCATCTAAGAAAGAAGGTTTTCCTATCTAGAATAGAACACGAAGTCACCTGCATATACGTATATACTTTTTGCACCCTTGTCTTCACAACTCTTTATAAAAAGAAAATGAGTATGTCAAAATGTTAAGGAGGAAGATCTTAAAAAATATTCATAGAACATTAGCATCTTCTCTGTATCTGATATATTTCGTCCTCTTTTCCTACCTTCATGAAGAAAAAGTGATTTAAGTGTTATGAAGATGACAAATTCCTGTTTTGAATAAGGTGAAAATGGGGGGAATTATAAAACCCTAAAAGAGTGACTCACAATTTTTCTTCTTAAATCAAGGAAGTGAGAGCTTATATACAGAAGAAGAATGTGGTTCCTCATCAGAAAGAATCATTTAGCTAGGACTCAAAATGCTAAGTCATTTTAGGTCAAAGCAAAACATTTTAATCATCACTCAACAAATTGATTAGCAGTCAGCAATGACTGAGAAACTCAGTGATCTTTTTGCCTGAAACACTGTTTAGTAATTGCGCTCCCTCTCATTTTACAAATCTCATCAATCATGAGAACCATGATGAAATCTCATTTTCATTTCTTTTCACATGAAAAGTATTACACCATTACATTCCCTTGAGCTTCTGCCAAGGAAACCTACCACTTGCAAACATATATGCACCAGCAGAAAAAATGAGATATAAACATTAATACTTCCATAGCCACAGCCTGAATACCCATCAATCCACGCTTACTTCAAGCATTCCGTTTTTCAGCCCCTTCTTATCCCATTGAAAAGAACAGACAACCAAATGCAAGAAAAAATGCTAACTGTTACTTCTCAGATATATCAAGCACAAAGCACAGCCTTTCTGAAGTTAGTGATTGCTGCTGCAGTCTGCAGTTTTGTCAGCAACATCTCATACTTGATTGTTTCCATGGTAACCAACAAAATAAAGGAACTGTTGATATTCTCCTCCTATCTATCTGTTACCAACAGAATTGGTAGATTCTTTTATTTCTTTAGTCTACCCACATCTAAAACCTAATTGATTGAGGTTAAAAAGATTTTTTGGCATCGTAAGAGTTGTTTTCTGCATCTAACTCCTCAAATAATCTTCACCCAAGAGCGGGAGATGGAGAACCAAGCACTATTGAGTATTGTATTGGAAACAAGCATTTCTTTCTTTGTACAAGCATTAAGACGTGTTTGGAGCAAGAGGCTCATATCTCCCCCTTCAACCACAATGTCTACAGCAAAATACATGTTACAGATGTAATTCTCATGTAATCCACTTAGGCAGAGCACCTTCAATTCCACCAACTGTCACAGAGTAAACCAAACTATGATGGTTTTTACATTTCATCCCCTACAGTCCCTCCCTTCCAAATGCACAGAAAACTGCTCCATATAAGTAAAATATTTATGATTAATTAGAAACTTTATAATGAAAAAATTAGGAGCATTGGTCAAGGCCTAAAATGATGGTTATACTATTTAATCATTTTTACACAACTATTTTAGAGACCAAACACTTTTCTATGAATAGTAGAATTAGTCTGCTGTCCTATGTGTTATTTGCTCTTTAGCTTCTCTTATCTTCCATAGGACACATACTGGATAACAAACAGTACATAGTGTGACTAATCCTGAATTTATGTGCAATGCTGCTTGGTTAGTCAGCTGCTGCCACAGATAACGAATACTGGTCTTTTTTTTTTCTGTTTTCTCTACCAACTCCCATTGAGGAGCAGGAAAGAAAACTAATTTAAGTCTTTTTCTTCTTGCAGGCGGGACGATTTTCACAAAGCCTGTAGGAACCTATTTATTGGGAAGCTCTTATCATTTGATGTAATCATTTGACTGTTATTGAATAACAGGTTCAAAAGTTACTGGTAAGAATGTGTAGATACATGTAGCCTTGCTGTCATTACTTGGCAAAGTAAACAAAAAAAGGAAGAAAATACTACAGTGACAAATGAATGTGCAGTGAATAAATTAAAAATCTCAGCAGGTTGTTCAGGGTCCAGGGAGAATTTTACACACCTAGGGCAGACAAATGGTGGTGGTGAAATGGTAGAGTCGCATAGAACCATTTATCTTCCAGAATGACCATGTTAACTAATCAGCAGTAGCTCTGCTGTTACGTAGCAATAGCCAAAAAGCTTGTTTCTGACCAAACTGACTGAGCCACTTGTTAGTAGGACAGTATTCTTCAGGTTCTCGCAACTCTTAATGATGTTATCTTTCACTTATTTAATCTGTTCAACAGTTTGTTGTACAACTGTGCAGGATGGCACCTGAAAATGTCTGAAGAGTCTCTGAATTGCATGTGAGGTAAATACCATGGGAAGATGATGTCATTATCATCTCTGCAATTTTTTTAAAATTATTGCTATACACAAGTTGATGTTATCTCCCTGTTCTTTGATTTTAATAGCTGTACTTAGGTGTAGAATATTTTTCAACATAAACAATATAACCTTAATGTTCACAGAAGATTAGAATCACTTCCAGCTTTCACATTTTACAGTTTATATGAAGCAAAAAAAGGTTTAGAACATGGATAAAATTTAAGACTTCGTTTACCAATGTTAATCCAAAGGCTTGCTTAATATTTCAGCTTAATTTCCTCTTGTTTAAATTGCAATCTTGGCCACTTTATCAAAGTTTTTATATTCTCAGCATGATCAAGATGCATAATCCTAATGAATTCAGTATGTTTCTTAAAAGTTAAAACCCACAGATTTGCAGCTTTATTGATCCTCATCGTGGTTTCAGTTGGGATAGAGTTAACAGTTTTATTTAGCAGCTGGTATAGCATTATGTTTTGGATTTGGGATGCAAAACACTTTTGATAGCCACTGGTGTTTTTATTTGTTACTAAGCAGTCAAGGCTTTTTCTGCTCCTCACACTGCCCTGCCAGCGAGCAGGCTGGGAGGGCACAAGAAGCTGGGAGGGGATACAGCTGGGGCAGCCGATCCCAACTGATGAAGAGGATATTCCGTACCATGTGACATCATGCTCAGTATATAAAGCTGGGGGAAGAAGAAGGAAAGGGGGAGATGTTTGGAGTGATGGTGTTTGTCTTCCCAAGTAACCTTTATGTGTGATGGAGCCCTGCTTTCCTGAAGATGGCTGAACACATGTCTGCTGATGGGAAGCAGCGAATGAACTCCATGTTCTGCTTTTGCTCTACCTATTAAACTGTCTTTATCTCAACCCATGAGGGTTTTTTTTCTCACTTTTACTCTTCCGATTCTCTTCCCCATCAAACTGGGGGGAGTGAGCGAGCAGCTGTGTGGCTTTAGCTGCTGGCTGGGGTTAAACCACGACAGTACTTCGATTATTTTTATAACTCACTTTAAGTGTTTAAAGTTTGCCTTTAAACCAAATTAATGAAAATAAGGACAGATCTCTACAAATAAAATTCAAATAAGAATCAAGATTTTAAAAAAATGTCTCTCTGCTTAGGAGAACTATCAGTGGAGGCTAGCTAAGCAAAACTTAGGTAAAAACAAAACATAGTTATTTCAGAACCTATCCTATACAGTTAGTAGTGGACTGTGTCCTAATTCCTGTTATAAGATTAGTCAGGGAGACTTTGATTACTTAAGCTAAAAAATTATTGGAGATACAGAAACTCTAAATCTAAGAATCCTCTATTGAAGTACAGCATGTTGATATTTAACTGAATGTAGAAATTTTACTGATGATAAGCCAGTGTGATTAAAGTTCTTAAAATGAAAATTCTTTTTTTCACTATTTCTTCCTTTTTTACTCTCGTAGGCCATAAAGATACACAAACATATGGCAGTTACTCACACCAAAAACTCCTCTGTTCTTTTACCCTATTTGTCTTTAATTTCTTATAGCAGCAATCAGAAAAGAATCACAGAATTAAAAAATTTCCCTATCATAGAAGGGACTGTATTACACAAATAGAGGTTTAAAGCTTAAAAAATCACTACCTTGCAGAGACCTGCTAGGTTTATTGCAGTTACTTACAGTATAGCATAGCAACACTAAAGAATCTTCTTTTCACTTTTATTCCTATTGCATTCATAATCATCTCTGCATTTTCTTACCTTTGAATAATTTCTCAGTTACAGTCGCCAGATTGTGTAAATATAAATCAAAATTAGCACAGAGGACTAAACATAATCTCAAAGCTAAGCTTTAATGGTGTGGATATTGTTTTACATCCTTATTCAGATATCATATCTTGGAGCTATTGTAGATACAGGGAATATTACAAATTATTTAGCGCTATTCATTTAATATACTAATGTTGGCTATTAATTATTACTGATTAAAATCAAATTCTGAACAACAATTAACTAAATATTTTGTCTTCTAAGTATATCCTTTAGGCCCTCTGCATTCATATAAAAATTTGGGAAGTGTTAAATTTAACTTTGCAGTGAATTTCATGTGATACATATATTCAATCACCAGAATTTTAGATATTATGAAAGATGAAGTTGTGCTGAATGAATGATGTGCTTTAGATAGAGCAAACATTCTCTGTTGATTCTTTAGGCCATTCATTAACTTTTACAGAAAGATGTGTAAGCAGGATTTTCACATTGTTAAGGCTTAATCTAGGGCTTCTTTCCTAAATGACCACCTCATTAATGATTGACAAGGAATGATATTCAACATGTAGCAGCTTTAAGGGGCAATTCCCTCAATAAGATCATTGCATGGGGGAGGCAGAGGAGATGTACCATTACGGACCTCAACTAGGAGTTCTCTTAAACTTCACATAACTTTGGAAGTTTGGAGACAACTCTGCAATACGGTTCTGTCTTTCAAAATTGTACACAAAAAAAATATGTCATATTGATGCCATGCAGATATTTGTGGTAAATACTGTTGTGACCACCCACTAATGCCTCCTGTTGAGGACTATTACTGCTTTCATGCTTGGTCAGGAGCAAATAAAGAATAGTGAATTTTTAGAGTATTTTTTTTTTTTAAAAAAATCACTGCAAATAGTCTATTTATTGGTGTAACTTATGTGCATTCCTCTCACAATGCTTGAAATTTCTCCAGGGCAGATATAAAAGGCATAAAATACAACATACATCAAAACCTTCCATACTTATCAATTGTCAGTTTGGTAGATATAGTAAATAAAAACCTCACATTATTATACAGTTTACTGTTCTTAAGGCACCAAAACTTTCCTTCAAATTATCATTAATTACTTTGAATAGTCATTTCTTTTAACTCCCAGAGGCATTTTCAACATCATTAACAGATATGTCAAAAAGACCAACAAAAATCAGGGAGTGGGAAAATTATTTATTCAGCATTATTGTCTATCCACAAATTTGCAAAAAGGAGTGTAAGGAATTGATGTTACCAACCTTCTTTGCCTAAAATAAAGTCCCTGAGTAGCCCAACATACCTCTAAACTGGGTCAAAAAGCAGTTGCTTGTATTACTTGTATTTTAGCAAATAAGTCTACACGGTGACTGAATTCAAGCTACAACCCTCCTGACTTTACATCTGTCTTTTGCTAAACAAGGGCAGATCTCCACAGATGTAAAATGCCAAATAAGATATTCTGCTTACCAGGCATGAAGTATACCCTGACACCAGCATTACACTGCTATCAAGTTTATTGATGCAAACATTGTAAATTTATGAGTCCCTTTTCTTTTTAAATATCACACAAGTAACCATTATGATTCATTTGTTTAACAGTTCTTCAGGTCTGTTTTCAAAAATTGTCAGAGAATGACAGGAAGAAACAACTGAAATTCTTATACAGTCTTTCACAGAAACAGAAGATAAAAGTCAACAACAAATGCAGATTTCAAGACTGCAGTACAGGCATTTATGGAGGTATAATGATCCGTACCTGCAAATTTGAACAGGCAGAATCCATCAAATATGACATAAATCACAGCATTGACTTAGTATTTCTACCCACAGGAGTTCGATGCATCAAACACCTAGATTTGCAAGGTAAAAGAATTATTATCCTCTCTGCTCAGAGGACATAAAGAACCGTCAGTTTACTGAATCAAAAAATTCTTGAATTTTAATGAGTCAGAAAGAGAAATTGGTGAAAGAAATTGCAATTGCAACAACCTTTCACTACAGAAATACTTAATAGTGCAAAAGGGCTATTCAAAGATAATTTTTAAATCTACTAACACATATACACTGGGATTACATCCTTCTTTTCCTGCTTTTTCTTATATTTCTCTGTTAAAAAACAGTAAATATTGTTCAAAGATTTAAATCCATTCAAAGCCATAAGTACAGAGCCAAAATTACTAGTCAAAGCTTTTTGCTAAAATTTTTTGTTTGTTTTCCACATTTATTGATGAGCGCTCATAAAACCAAACTTGCAAGATAAATTTGACTTTTTTCCTCATCCTCAGTCTTAGCAAATTACTTTACAAGTAGTGTCTTGGAAATATGTTGGGAAATAAGTTATTTGTGACCAAATGAGCCTTTCATGTTACTGCCAAGCCAATCACTTGCTCTTCCTGGTGTCATCTGAACCGCTTCCCAGCTTTTATAGGTCATCATGTGATCAGACTCTGCTGAGATCAGACTTTGCTGAGACCTTCAAAAGAGCGCACAAAAGCCAAGCCATTCTGTCACAGACATCTACAGCGCTCTAGCAAAAGTTTTCATTCAGTTCCCCATGTTCTTTAGGCAGAAGGATTTTGAGCAACAGATGTTAGGACATGTACATAGATACAGCTAGATGTTATTACAATCTGGAAGAAAGCATTTTAGAGCAAGGGAAGAGACAAAACTTTTTGTGTTTTGTTATAAGTTAGGAGCTGGGAAAGAAAACAATGAGAAAGGCAGACTATTCTACTGAAGCTGTTTTGTTTCACAATATGCCTCTGGAGACATTGCTTTCCCTCACTCCTCTTAAATGAAAAATTAAAAAGTAAAAATGGTCATTGAGTAAGATTGTAGAATATCAAGCCTTGCACCTTTTAATGAACAGGAGTGTGTACATACATGCTCAGAGGTTTCCCTCTGGCATTCTATATTGAATTATGCTTCACTTTCTTTTTTTCAAAGATTAAATTTTTATTAGTCTTTTTCCCCCAAATACTCGTAAGCTATTGACAATGAACCTGGTGCAACTTGATTTGGAACATTGAGCTAAATACAATAAAAATTATACTGTAGATTGGCTATGACTACCTGCTAGAGGATCAGCAGTTAAGATTCAAAAAAACTTACCTTTCATTAAGTAGTCTCACTCATTTAAATTAAAACAAACAAGCAAACAAACAAAAAAGCAGAAAAAAAAAACACAAACAAACAAACAAAAAACCCCAAAACCCCTCAAACCAAACAACAGAAAAAAACCCAAATGAGAAAATCCACACAGTAAAGGGTGTCTACATGGAATATACTTCAAAGTTTATACTGATAGTGTAGTGGTGATGCCACTACGTGTAGTGATTTGCCATTACTAGTAAAAGGCTACAGGATTTCTATTAGTTTGGCAATGCAGCATCTCAGGTCTTGTTTTCACCAGAAGTGTGTTTAGCTTTGATATAAAGTCTAGCAGTAAAGTGACTATTGCCTATGAGTATTATTTATGGCAAAGGTCTAACAAATCGGTAAAGCTGACAAGTAACAAATACCACTCCTTTATGTCAAGTGTGGTTGGAGGAGGCTGTCATGGAACCTGAACTAATAGCAAAGAGGTGAAGACAATCACATTTTAGGTAGCAACCAATGAAGTAAAATCAAATAAAGAGATGGTGTATGAAAACATAAAAAAATAATCCCAAGACAGACTCAAGTCTGAGAAGAAAGAAATGCTCACCACCAATCGCATACTCCTCCATGCAAAGAACTCAAGACACAGTTAACTTTCTGTAATGCTTCCCCTCACCCCACCCATCTTGAGGATGAGACTTTAATTAGACTAACAATAAGTTATCAGCTCTGCATGTACAGAGTACGGCCTTTTTGCCCTTAAAACTTCACACTTTAAGCAGCTCCTCTTTAAATAGCATGTAGTGCAGCTTAGATAGATGGTTAAATGGAAACCAGGAGTTCTGAGTAAATGGAGCCCTTCGGGAAGTGAAACTGCTCTGTTCATCTCCTTGCCTACTACTCCTATATCACAGACAACTAGATTTATTCCTTCAAAATAAAACTGCCTATTGTGTTCTGTAATATACAGGAGATATGAAGCGTGATTAGACATTTTAAAGAAATGGTTATTTTTTACTTCAAAAAAAAAGATAGTGAGTTGCCTGAAAACTAACTTATGCTGTCATGCAATTCTTGCCTCCCAGGAATATCTAAATAAGGCTTGCAATTTCTGCAGTAAAGTTGAGAACATATTTTGTTAAAAAATGTTTTTGATCTCATATGTATTTTTAAATGTAATGTTCAAAGTACAGGCAAGAGGAAGAATCCTGTATATAAAAATATGCAAAGGGTTTTATGCTAAGAAGGTATCCTGGCTCCTATTAAAATATCATCAGTAGCTTTTGGATGGTAAGCCTCTAGATATGCAACTTCTTCCAGAGGTATTATAACATAATCTAAAGTGTGGATGAGCTTCCTGAATTAGTACCACCATCATATGCACCTCCTAAGTTCAAGATATCATTATGAAATCCTTTTTTTTTCTGTTTTTTTTTTTTTCTGTGTTGTATTCTGACACAACTACCACTCCACAACACTCATCAATCACTCCAAAAGAAACAGAAATAAATTAGGGACAAGTTCAAATTTCATTATGTTCAAAATAACACCAAAAACTGTGATTTACTTACTTACAGTAGTGAAGTCCGAATCTTAAACAGTGACAGTTAATTTTCACTGAAGAATGTGATAAAATAGCATTTAATTAATGATTTCTTCTCTAGTGTCTATGCCAGTAAGCCAGTAAAACAAAACCCAAACAAAACGATCAGCATTCTGAAGAGATCAATATTTTTCAGATCCTGGAGCACCCGCATGTTGTCTAGAGACATACTAATACTTGTTGCTTTACCTAATGTATTGCTTCGTGACAGAATTCATAGTAGAAAACCATCAGCAGCAGTAACATTCTTTACTCTACTTCTACTCCTTCTTAGTAGAAGAGAAAAACTAGAGAAGCTAGAAAAATTCCTATGCAACATTTATTGCTGTGGATCAAGAAGCAAACGAAGTTTGAAAATGAATGTCGTTATTGGTTTTAACAAAAATGTCCATATATGGTATAAAAGAAAAAAAAAATAATGTTACTTTGGATGGATGTTCTAATTATTAAGCTAATAACACAAACTGACAGACATGGCAGACCTAATCACATGTTTTCTGCTTTATTCCAGTCTGATTTTGAGATGTGGAGGAGAACTTTGAACACTTATAGAAAAAATGCATTGCATGACAACTGCATGTCCCTCAAAGAACAGGAAGAGATGGGATTTAATGCCTTTCCAGAGCTCAATTAGTAAGAAAAAAATCCAATTAAGTATTCTGAATACTGTTAATACGTAATGAAGCAGCAACTGAAATAACAGAGCTGAACTCTGATTACTGGTATTTTATATGATCTTTTTATGTTGATGGTACACAGGCAAAGAATAAAAATATTTTAAAGAACACTCTGAATACCACAAAGGGACAGTAATTAGCAGTGGTTTCCTTTTTCTGTCAATCCTGCCAACAGAAAATATAGTCTTAAGAAGTAAGTGCCTGTAATGAAATGCTGACATTGCAGCTAAGATTGAACTATGGCAAACAAAAAAGGAATTATCTTGAAACAGTGAATCTCCAAATATGATCAAGTAATTAGAGACAATAATTATTTAAAAAAGAATAATTTCATAACAGAAAAATTCTAAATATGAAAAGAAGCCAATTAAGAACTAACCAAGCATCTCATTTTAACTTGTATTGTAAATTCTCTCGTTACTACTCTAAGGTTGATTTGTTAGACTTTCAAAATACAAACTTTATAGAGAACAAGTAATCTGTAATTTTTACTAATATTCAAGCAGAATTTCAGCTATGCTCTCCCCCTTTCCCCCCAGTATGAGGCTCATTTCACTGATATTTTAAACTTTTATTACACTAGATTTTAAACATAAAACTTATTTAAACTGAAGTGACAGCTGAGATGCTCCATATTTTCATTTATTAGGAGCATGGAATTTCTGGCATAGTGGAAAGGGCTTTTGAGTGCATCAGGAACCATGTGATAGAATAATTCTTTAAATATCTTAAAAAAAATTATTTCAAATAATTTTTTTGTGTGCATTTTACTATTTAGATTGTAACATGAATTTACAGGTCTCTGTTTCCTTTAGTTTGGCTTTGTTAACATTGAATTAGCTAGAATTATACCAGCCCTTTTCTAATGCACACCACATGTTACCACAAACAACATAGATATGGACCAATAAAATATATTTGTTGCCTCTGTAATATATTGTAATGGAACAATAGTAACAGAAACCCACACTACTATGCAGTCATCCTTAATTACATAGAGAGATAGTACTTTTTTCCTAGGTATTATTACTTTGCAATTGTCACTATAAGTTATGTTAAAAAAAAAAAAGGCAGACGGAACATGAATACAGGAATCCTGGTCCACCTTCAGATCATAACTAAAAGCTTTTGTTCTAAAATCGGAGAATCTATATCTGATAAAAAGGTACTATTAGAAGCAAATGTCCAATTAGAGATGCGTAATGATAGCTTTTCCATAAATGTAATTACGTAAGTGTACACTGCTCACATTGTATAGTTTCATCCACTCTCTCTGTTCATTGCCTAGATTCTACCAACATAAAGAAGTAAAATAAATTATTGAAGTAGATGCTTTAAATAGACAAGCAGTGTTCATTTTAAGCAAAGCAATGCTGCTTTAACTTGTCTTTAAAAAAGAGAAAAATGTAACTTGAAGGAGTCTTTCATAGATGTACTGGTTTTGGTTGGGCAGAGTCAAATTTCTTCATAGCCGCTCATATAGTGCTGTGTTTTGGATCTGTGAGTAAAACATTGTTGATAATGCACCATTTTTTTAGCTACTGCTGAGCAGTGCCTGCACAGAGTCACGGCCTTTTCTGTGACTCACTCTGCCCCACCAGTGAGGAGGCTGGGGGTGGGCAAGAGGCTACAAGGGGATGCAGCCGGGACAGCTGACCCCAACCGACCAAAGGGGTATCCCATACCATATGATGTTGTGCTCAGCAGTAAAAGCTGGGAGAAGAAGAAGGAAGTGGGGGGACGTTTGGAGTGATGGTGTTTGTCTTCTCAAGTAACTGTTATGCATGATGGAGCCCTGCTTTCCTGGAGATGGCACTAAACACCTGCCTGCTGATGGAAAGAAGTGAATTAATTTCTTATTTTGCTTTGCTTGTGTGTGCAGCTTTGCTTTATCTGTTTAACTGTCTTTATCTCAACCCATGAGTTTTCTCGGTTTTACCCTTCCGATTCTCTCCCCCATCCCACCAGGTGGGGGAGTGAGCGAGCGGCTGTGTGGGGCTGAGCTGCCTGCCCGGGTTAAACCACAATAGATTACATGAACTACAATTGGATTACTAAAGTAATTTTCAGGTTCTAATCATAATATCAAGAAGTAAGACAGCACAGAAAATGAAGGACTATAACAGTCATAAGCTCAATGCACAGGATGAAAAGAGAAAAGGGAGAAAATAAATGCAAAGCTTCTTTAACAAACATTTGTGCACCACATCATTGTAGGTACTTCTTGGCCATGCCATGAAATTTTGTTCCTAAAACTCTGTTCCTTGAAGCATGATTTGGTTCCATTAACAAAGAGCTACGCATATTAAGGTAACAGAATGATGCTAGGGAAGTAATTCAAATAATCCACTGTATCACACCCCGAATACGTAGGAAAGCTACATAAGCAGTTGGTTTTGTGACCATTTATCTTTCTCAGGTAATCACACTGCTCTAGTCTTCAGCAACATGTACATGTGTCCTGTGTAGCACACGAGTACAGTGAATCAACATTTCCAAGAAGGCAGATATATCGGGTATGATGTGCACAGACGGTATGAGCATATTCAGGAAAACCAAGACATTTTTCTCATGCCAAATTTACTGTGTGTGCTCAGACCAATGATGCAGAGATCTGCAATACAACTTCTGCATTTCCAGAAATTCAGGCATCACCGAACAGGTCTTATGAAGCTGATCTGCGTAACGGACATGTGCAAGACCCCTAGATCTTTAGTTATGAAATTTTGTAATCCATTCAAGATTTGTACTTTGAACAAGACCATTCCCAAACATCTATAAACCTTTGAATGCCACTTGAATGCAATTAGGGGTGGGGGAGGAAGGGGTGAACGGATACGACACAGATGGAACAGCAAGCGAAGAGATGGGAACACCTACCTTAGCCTAAAACAACAGTTAGGGTTTTGTTTGCTTGTTTTTTTTAATGCAGCCTTGTACTACACCTTGAGCTGGATTCTATCACACTGACAAAACTATTAGTTTTGCCAGTGAGTATTTATATAATTACAGTCCTTCTGTAAGTACAGTCTTTATGTAGTATACATAATCTCATATATCTAATGCATATCTAAGTCTAGTTCAATTTACTAATTCTACACAGCTGTTGCATACTTAACACATATGGAAGTTAAAAGCAACCTTCCCATCTAGATTAATGACTGTGCTATGCAACCAGTAAGGGAATTCTGATGGCCCTCTTGAGTAATTTACCTGAGGACTATTCTAAAGTAGCATATTTTTCCTGTCAACTTTTGCTGGTGTCATCAAGGGAATTAGGCCCAGTTTGGCAGCAGGCTAGGGTAAAACGGTAGGAGAACACATTACACAGAAAAAGTAAAAAAGGTTAAAGATGGAAGTCTTATGGTATTCTTCGTGGTTTCTGAAGGCTATGCATAGAAAGACAGCACCATTTCATAAAAGTTTCTAGTTGGTATGTATGCTTTTCCACCATTACCCATATATGATTCTCGTACCAAAAATTCCTCTTTGCCTGGTCTAACAAGGTTCACTTTTCCCCTCTTCAGTGGGAATTCTTTGATCAAGCATTCAGCTTCTGCTCAAGCATTTCCTACCATACTAATGACATGCTTTCTACTATATGTATAAATAGCGGAAATAGTGATCTTAGTGATAGAGGCAAAAAGACAAAGTCTAGATAAAGTGACTGACACAGTGTTATGGTAACCACTGGCCCAAAAAATATGTGAATATGCTAATTCCATGAAGACCATAATAGATGTAGAAAAATGGAAATTTCTAAATATTTGAATGAATAATAAAAAAATGTATTTTTCTTGTGTAAATGAGGTTTTTAAAGATACATAGGACATCAAATAATCTTCAAATTGACACTCAGCATCAACAATTTTTGGCTATTTCAGATCATGCAAGACAGCAGACTACTCTGTATTCTTTATTTCTTGAGAAGGCCCAGTTGCTAGGTAATAGCTACATTTATAAAAATGGAATAGTCTCCATTCTCTGTCTTATTCAGACTACCCTAAAACCAAACCACTAGCAACAACTACAGTGTTACCAAAGCCTTGTTTAGTGGACATTTGGAAAGATCACTTTTATTTTAGAAAGAGAATAATTTTAGTGCTGTTTCCAATGTGTTGAGTGGGAACACAGACAAATGTTTTGTCTGAAGCGTCTATGTCTATAATCATAGCACACAGCTGCTGATAACCTTAACACAAAACATCATTAAACTAATAGTGATAAATCAGTTTTTCTTTCTCTGGAGACTGTTTACAGCGTATTTATATTTAAATACTTCATATTACCCATTATTATCTAGCACAATCAAAGATAATTCATGGGTAACTAATGCATAAAATGTCTCTAAAAAGGTAAATCTGCTTGTAAATCCAACGATTTTTTTAATATTTAAATAATAAAGAGTCCAAACAAGAAACAAGCTATACAACCACATAATTTCAGCAACAAACATTTTGAGTGAAAGGTTGTATTTACCTTGGGATATATTAGAAAATGCCACCGTATCATGGGTGACATTTCTAAATATCAATTTAGCTGATTTTATGAAACACAGCTCCTATTTCTCTAGAGCCAAACTGAACACTCTAGTGCAAGAGAAATTCCTTAGCCCGGCAGCGCTGTTTAAGAATAAGAAAAATACAGTGCCTTATAATTTTTTCCACAGTTCAAAGATTGGTATGAAATACTCCAACTTGCTTACTAATCTAAGCTGGACTTTATCAGTCTACCCTCACTAGTCCAAACCCACAGTTTACTAGTCTATACACAGAGCACTCATTTTATTTCAAATACTGAATATCAGAACTTATAATAATTCTTGTATTAAAATAAATGTACACCACATAGAATAAAAGATTGCACAGTATCTATTTCAGAGTTCATAAATAATATCTGTGAAGTATTACTGACAAATGATTCTACTACTTTGCTGATTTACTGCTTGGAGCTGCAGGGAAGTGAATTCACTTCAATATACCTGAATTTCGGAACATGCCATGAATTGGATGATTCAAACTTTTCCTATGATTCTCCATGATTACAAAATATGCTTGTTTATATTTATATATATATATATTTTTATATATATTTATATAAAACTAAGCTTTATATACTATTTAGGAGTATGTGAAAGGTCTCTATTTTACCTATTGCTTTCTCTGTAATTCATATCAAGTGTTTTAGGTTAAAAAAAAATCCTGAAGTTTTGTACTTCCTATGTCTCACTCATGTTCAGAAAACCTATTTAGTCATTTCTTTACCTCTGTTTAGGAAAAATCCTAAGGAAAAAAAAAAAGGATATTTGAAATACATTGTAAATTTCCAGCACACCAGCTAACAACTCTTTCATTTTCATAAAACAGCCCACCTGCAGTTTGGAACATGATTTCAAACCAAACAGGTTTACTGTCTTTTCTACCTTTTTTTTTTTCAATTTTTTCTTTGGCCTTGTGGTTTTAAAGCATAATTCCATTTTCCTATTCTTGGGTTAAAGTAAGAAGCCCCAAGTAAGTCAAAATTAATTTTTACCATGTTTAGCTTTGTATAATCTTTTATAGAAGTTTTGTAATTACAAGTGATCCAAACATCATTTCTTTATTTTTTTTTGTATCCTTTTCAGGATAAAGAAAACCCACTAATGTACTGTATTTAAACACTTAACAATTTAGAGAACATAAAGAACAAGTTAATTATCAACTTACACTACTGAACATCAATATTTTTAAAACTCCTTTTCAAATACTTCAGTATTGCATTGTTTTGATTAAAGACATGTTGGGCTTTTTCATCAATTCATTTTATTTTATTACTTCAGTATGTAAACACATCTTTAGAATGGATAAAACACAAATACATGGGATGAATAAACCTATTCAGAAAATTATAGAAGCTGATATAGAATATATTTTGATATTCCACAATACTATATACAAGATAGGGAATCATATCCAAGGTTTAGAGAAAAAGCTTGTTTTCATTAAGAGAAAAACAATCTTTTTCTCCACAGGAGGAATAAATGGGATTTGAAACATTTATAGTCATTGCTCCTCATAAACTCCAGTTTTCACAACTTGTGTTTGATTGGCATACAACGTTCAGCGTTCCAGTGTGCAAACTTTCTGCTTCACGCACACGAGCCTGATTTGTTCTTATGAAATTTAATATAGGAATACCCTGGAGCATTTCATTTAACATTTGTGTGCGGGTTGCGTCCACTGTTCAATGAAATTAAGCTATCTGCATATAGAAGCCAGCACCACACACTCTGAAAGGTCTTCTTGAAAACCTCTTGTGAGTTGTCATCATATATTTGGGTCACTAGTAATAAATTCCTTATAAATAAATTATAAGCTGAATTTCATGACCTGAAACATTTCAGAAAAATAAGCACTTGGAAAAAAATAAAAATAAATTGTTCTTGGATGAAAAATAACTAGTATAGTGAAAAATGGGCCTACAATTTCAAAAAATTTGTTTTCTAACCCTTTGTTACCTAATCAATTAGTAACAGATTGGTAAACTGTAGTCACAATAGTGTCAGGGCATATCACTTCATTAACATTTATTTCTTCCTATTTCAGCAAATGCATAAATTAATCAAAAAACCTATAAGCATTTAAGGCTTTTAATTATCTTCAATATACTTCATCTCTTAGTGTTAACACCATAATTTTTTGACAAGATTGAAGCATTCATTGTTTCCTGAAGGAAACAAATTTATCGGTTTATAACAACATTTTTTTGCAGAAAGTTTTGAAAGCAGAACTGACAAATAATGTCAAATTAAGTTTCGTCGAGAATTGTGCATTTTTTTCCACATTTAAAAAGTGTAGCATCTTTTCTTTAAGTCACTTTTTTCCCAACTTAAAGTCTCCTGTTCCAAAATCAATTGTTTCCAAAGCACTATGGTCATCAGTTCAGATTTTCAAAAGTTGTTTGCAAAGCAGTAACAGATTCGCAAAGATTCTTACAAAATTATAGTGCAATTGGTAAATTACTTCTGGTACCACAGACTAGTTAATGCTGTTTGCCTTACATCTAGACCATATTTATTTATTCCTTTGTTATAGTAACAGTAAATCCTCATTCTTTAGACTATGTTCTTTCTTAAGAAATTGAAGGCTACGTGAAAGTGTTATGCACTCTTATAAAGTGACTGATGACAACATAGTTATAGAAATACTAGTAAAGCAAACTTCTTAGTAGTGAAAAGTATCAAAATATTTTTCATTAATTAACAGTAATTGGAATAGCATTGAAGCTAACTTCTGTTGGGTTTGCATATGGCAGATTTGATTTATAAGTTTGTTGTTTCATACTTTTTTATTTTTATACAGAAGGATAAGCAGCATTAGATTATTTTGGGATTTACAGTTTCTTTACAATCTCTTTGTTTAAACGAAGACATAAACAACCCCTGCCAAAACCTCAAAAACACATACCTCTCCTCCTTAGATCAATATCTTGAGTTCTGTTATAGTCTAGTGATTTTGGTGTGTCTCCAGTGGAGTGAGAGCATAGCAGTTTATCAGTTTCTTGAATATCACCACCATCACTTCAATTGAATTTTAATAATTTCTAATGCAACATTTTGCCAAAAAATACCTTTTTTCCTCTGTAGCACTTATGAACGTACATGACAGAAATGATTTCATATACATATAAAGCTACAAATGCATTTGTCTTAACTAGGAAGAAAGCAGTGCAGAAACACTGGGGTTTATTGTTTTAGGACAAAGAAGTAGCCACGTGTAGCCACAAATGTAGAAATGTCAAAAGGACACTGCTATATAAGCCCATAACTCTGGTATCTCCTCATAGATAAACATGGACAAATAGCTTTCTCCTTATTTTTCTACAAGAGTTTCCACAACATTATGACAAATACCTTGAGGTTACACTAAGCCACATTATGAAAAAGTTACCATCCACTATCTACTTGGAAAAAACAGCGGTATTATGAACAACCTTGAATGTCTGCAAGAGAGTTACCTGATAGACATTGTACATTAGCTACTCAGATTATATTGTATGGTTTTCTCTTTGTTGTATCAAAATAACACACTTTATTTTTACTGAATAAAACACATTAAAAGTAGAAAAACATTTGTAACTGTTACAGCTACTGCATTTGTGCAGAAGCACGTTACAGATGTGGCAGATTGGACCTCTTTTAATCTAAATTCTTCATAGATCTTTTCCTTTTACACTTCAGAACAATACACAAAAACATTAATATTACCTAGAGCTCTTCCTAAATTAGATCTTACTACCCAGGCATGAAAAAGACATTAAGATGAATGAAGTTTAAAAGTTTAATAAAATGGAACACGCATGTCAAAGAGCGTTGACTCAGTGCCATGCTTTAGTCCTTTCTATGGCAAAATTTGAGAAATGTTCTATACTGCAGTATTGTGTCTCCAGAGATTGCAACACCAATGGAATATATTTCAATACTATTCAATACAGTAATTAACGCCATGTCTTTTGTTAAAGTACTCTTTAAGAGTACACATTTTTTACTTTATAAAGCTAGTTGTTTGTTTTTTTTTTTTAAGAATATTGGACCAAGACATGTGCGAACATGCTAAAATATGTGATATATTTCTACGTTTGAAAAGTTATCCTAGTTACTTTTTACCTAAATAATTTTTACCTAATCATTTTATTAATGTTTCAGATAAACGGTGAAACACTAGAATGAAGTCAGCTGTCACAACTTTTGCCACATACATACTCATTAAGGATTTACTTCTGAATTAAATTTATTAACAAAATAAATTAATGACATAACCATCTAAATAAAACATTCAGCTGAGTTACCTCAGTATAGAATATTGAATAAAGTATGAGGAAAAAGATGTTAAAGTGAGTTGAATAGTTGCAGCTGTATGAAACACTGAAAGAAAATTTATTTTTCATCCCAATTTAATTGTAAATTCCTAAGGTGACAGAACATTTATTCTTGACAACATGATTCCTTTGGTTTTATTAAACAGCAAGAGCTCAATTTTCAGTTCAAAGTGTAAATATTTTACCTTTTTTTCTTTAAAAAACACGCATATTTATAATTACACCTTCAATACAATTTGTTCTTACAACAACAAAATCACTGGATTTTGCTCATATATGATGAACTATTTCTGATAAAGATTATTTGAAATATTTTATTCCACGACACAGCATCTCTGTGGTTATTACTTCGGTCATATCACTGTAGTATGGTAAGACTGAAGTGTAACTTCCATGGTGTTCCTTCTGAAAAAATACATAATTCAAAGAATTTAATGCCTTCAAAACTGAAAATGAACAAAAGACACTGTTCACAATCCATGATTAGAGTAAGATATGTTATAACCCTATAAACTTTTAAATAGAATATATCTGTGTTCTGGCTCTGATTTTTTAAAATTTTATTTTATTTTTGAGATCTGCATCCACTCAAATCATGTGGTAATTAAATAATAAATTCTTTCCATATGAACAATGTATAAAATGCTAAACTGTGCTCCCTCCCTTCCAGGAAAAAGAGAGCTACCTACGAATTATGGTTTAAAGGAAAGGGTTAATATATGGCCTGTAGTTTTATATAAATTTACAGATAAACAGAAACACACAGAATGTATAGAGAATTATGCATATCTACATCTTGCTATTTAAAGCATGTAATGCTAAAATTTTTATTTGAAAGTGGGCTTATTACTAACACAAACTTGAAGAAATAGAGACAACATAGATGTTGAGATATGAAAAATATATAAGAAAGTACATCCTCTTTAGAGCCCAATCATACAGCTCGTACGAACAAAAAGAGTAATACTGAGAATTCCAGCAGAGTTTCAGAGTATCCACAGAACTCATCAAATAATCAATACCTTATTTCAAATAATGGGAATCATGGAAATATTGATGATCTTACCATCAAAATCGAAGTGTTCGGGATGTTTTTATGCTCTGTACAGTGCTAAACAATATGTTTATTCTTGTGTCCTTTGCTACGGAACACTAATTTTTCAAGTAGCATGATATGGGAACAATAAATCTGTTTGCACAGAGTTTTTTGTATCACTAAAACTCTAGTGATGCACAGAAGCAGCAGCTCTGATTGATAGAAGTTTAGTGGATTAGACCTTATTCAAAAACCTGATATGATCAAGTCTTCATCTAAGAGAGCTGACTGTAATAGTATTGTTGGAATTATGAATATAAATCCACACCAATTTTTCAAATACATAAATCTTCCAAATAAAAAGAGGAGGTACAATTTTGCTGTTACAAACAAATTTAAAAGTGTTCCACTGTTATATAAACCAACATTGGAACAGACCTGAAATAAAGCCCTGAAGTGTCTTCAGGCAGTATAAATTAACAAAAAGGATTGCATGAATTGAACTGTAACACTAAGTTTATATTCCAAGTATTGCAAAAAAAATTATACAGTTGACTCTGTTCTACCAGTAACACTTGAGACAGTCCAGCTATTGACCTTAACAGTCGAGCTTTTGGACTTAACACTTTATCTTCTGTAATAAAAAAAATAAAATCTAAATGTGGAAGTCAAAAGTCCATCATCACCACTATGAATTAATTTACACCTCAGTCCAGTTTCAACCCTTTACTGCCAAAACTTTAAAGAATGTCTTGAAAGGCAAAAACCTAAACCTCAAGTTGGAATGCAGTGTCCATCAAGAATTTAAACTTTTATTTTCTGAAGAGCTCAAAGTAGGAAAAAGAGAGTCCAGTCGAATTAAGTAAGCATAGAGAATGGAAATAAAACTTGAGTCCGAACACTGACTGCTCCTTTTCACAAATTATTTATTATGTTTCAGGTTAATGTTGCTTTAAAATCTGTAGAATTAAACTGTTTCTTTGAGGAGCTTGGCAGTGTTGGAATGAGCATCATCAACCTTCCTACTACCCATGAAACGGAAAGACAAAAAATTGCCAGCTTATGTTGGAATAAACTCAAGGACTGAGTTGCTTATATGTCTTTCAGTGTGAAAAGCTACACAATGAAAGGCAAACAAAAATAAGATACACATGGACTTCATAGTAGCTTAACTCTTAGACTGTTCAAGCTGGATAGGAACAGAACAGCTCAGTCACATCTGCAGTTATTTATTACATGTGGAAGAGAAGCACTGAAATAGTCTTAAGAGGATCTATCCTAAACTAGGTACCAGCTTAGATTTCCTGTTTCTCAAGTTATTTAATTCTAGGACCTTATATTCTTTCTCTTCATAGCATATTTTCCTCAAAACCTTGGATTTATGGAGTTTATATTTTCTAAATCATAAATACTATCATTGCATGTAAAACCAAGAAAATGTATTTATTAGATTTAAGAAGTCCCAGTAAGGCCAATGGAAAAAAAGGTTATTCTCAACACAACCATTAGTTTCTGAAACAAACAGAAGCATCAATAGCTTTCTTCACCTGATCACTGCAGCCAGATTGATTTTTCAGAAGGCAGACTATTTTGTATGTGTGAGTAGCATGACCTTTCGGATTTTATCAACAATATTCTTCATGTAAATTGATCCATCTTATACCACTGGACCCAGGGATGCAGAACTGCCAAAACCACTCACTTCCACTTAGTTAGCTGGAAATATAAAATCTTGCGAAAATGCAGCTTCTTCAGTCATGGTATGTGGCTTCTGTATGTCATGTGATGAGATGTAAATGTCTAAGACCATTCAGAACTGCAGGTACTTTTACACCTAGTAATCATAAAACCACAAGAGTGTGAATGTAGAGTAACCAATTTAAACTTAATCAGTTCCAGTTCTAGGCCATTAGACTTGGTAAAAGGTATGTTCACTCAACTATGCAGGAACTCGTTACAGTCATTTCTATTTGAAGGTCAGCAATCACCAGTGTTGACCTTCAACAGGACATAAAAGTTGTTAATTGATGAATTTATCAAAGCAACCAACAACCACAAAACAATACTAAAAAGCAGATCATATTTAAACAATCAGGAGACAAAAGGAACAATATTTTGGTGAATTAGACTAGATTGGAAGGAACCTCTCTTTGTTCTACTGCTTTGTAGCCTTTTAGCGATCCTCTAACGCTCATGCAGTCATGTAATACTAAGTAAGGAACATCAGGGCTCTAGGGGCATCCTCCCCTTCCTGAGATTTGGTTTCCTGGACTCAGGGACAATTTAGAGATAGTGTAGCTGAGGGCTTGCTCTGCTCCTCTTTGAGAAAGAACCTTAAGTAAAGCTCTTCCAGACAGCTCTGCTGGAAACCAAAAGCAAGGTCTGCTCCTCCTTGCCTTGGGAGCTTTTATGCTGAGGCTCTCCCATGAGCCTTGCCTGAGCTCCAGCCTCAGCTGCATCAAAGTTACTACGAACTTGCTTGATGATCTGGACTTCTGCTGACCCCGGATGCCACCACCAGACCCACTATGCTTTGCTTCCTCAGGTGCTGTGGGACTGGGTAAGGTCTCTGCCTCTCCTGGCCTTGGTCCCATGCTCAGGTCCTTGTTCCCCTTTCATTAGGGAGTGGGCACCCCTCAGGCATATTGGGGTAGAGGTCAACATACTGACTTTGACACTGATACCAAAATTATAGTAGTACAATGTAAGAGGCATTCTGGATTCCAAATGCTTATAGCCACAACATATCTATAAAACGCTGGCAAAAAAAAAGCACTCTTTATGGACTAATCACCTGCTGAGTTACAAAGACCTCTTGCAAACACTACAATGACAGAAAAATATTTTCCAGACAGCTGTCGGAAAAGTTTGTACAACCTTGCTCAGGCAGGGTATACAATAGCATATTAAATATAGTACACTATTCAGTACTAAAGAAATATCTCCTTCCAACATGGTTGCCACTTATTTGTATTATACATTTGGTAATACGAAAATAAATCTCCTTGGTAAGATTCAGGGCTCGAAGTAAGCAACCAAGCACTGTCAACTCTCTGAAAGAAGCACCAAAAAAAGATGCAAAAAGGAAAGTGAAAGCAAAATGGAATTAATCAGTGAGCAAGAAAATTTGTGTAACAGAAGCTAAGAGATATACAACACAGGAATGACCCCAAATATTCCAGTTGGAAACTGGATAAACCAATACTTGTTTTGGTATCTCAGGGTTCCTGGTAAATGTCTTCTTAATTGATATTTCTTACTGTAGACAAAAGGAAAAATAATGATGAAGATTATTTATTTTCCTTTGCAATTATATGACAACACAGATTAAGAATGTCTTGAAATTGTCAACTGTAATTAAACAAAGAGTCTAGAAATATTAAATATTGCTCACTTACAAAAAAAAAAAAAGGGTAATCTCTTCCACAATGTTTCTGTATTAAGAAGGGCAGATGTAGGGAACACTGCCTTTTACAAAACCACCTTTATCATCAGCAGGTATTAAATAAAATTCTGGTCAAAGCATCATAAAAAAAAGAAAAAAAAAACACAAAAGAAAAGGTTTTTAACTTCAGATAGAGAAATAACTTTGGTTATCTTCCATCAACCATTATTTTTCTTCGTCACAAATTTTCCGAAACAGAGAAAGACAGAGAGGTCAATATCCCTAAATTGAGAAAAGCGAAGCATACAGGAAGTGACGGGGTCAGACAAGAGGTTTTCAGCTCCATAAATCAATATTTATGCCATTTGGGGACTATATGGCTCCAACATACACAAATGACAAGAGTTGTTTTTAAGGAATCTCTTGACAAAATGACTTTAATAACAAAATAAAAGCTGTTATTTCTGTTATATTCCTTGGCACAAGACTTATTTTTTTATGCAATTCTTAAGCCTTGGGGTGCTGTGGTTGTTTTCTTTTTTCTTAAATAAGGATTTAGTAAAGAAATCTATCCTCTGAAGAACAAAAATAAAAATGGTAGTATAATGAAAAGACAATCATCTGTAACTAACAGTTTAACCAGAATTGCATGGACTAAGTGACTCCAGCACTAACTCAGATGAGTGCAAAAGGCAAGATCAGACCAAAATCAGACTAATTTCAGTTAGATTACTTTTTCCATATACTGGGACAAATAAACAAACAAAAAAGAATAAGTAACATATGAGGCTTTGCACAGAGACATGTCTTCTTCTACACAAGCTTGTCTAAAAGGGTTAGAAAGTGAGAGGGCAGTTCAGGGAGAACTGAGCCCACAGTCTCCTCAATGAACATAATAACCCAAGATAACCGTCCTGAAAGCAATGAGGTATGCATAGCACAGCAAGACAAAGCACAAGATATTCCAAGCATCTACTCGTGGCTGTTTAAAGAACTGCAATTTCTTAAATTGATAAGAAATATCACAAAATACTGTTCAAATCCATGAGTACGCATTTTTAAGAGGGATGTTGCTGAAGAACAATGCTTTCCTTTCTTTTTCCAAGACTGTTAAAAGATGCCCAAAACTTAAGGCTGAATTAGCCTCTCTTTGCTTTATAAACTTATTTCATTTTCCTTAAAAAAGAATTTGTCAACAGGTGAATTTGAAAGTACTACTTCAAAGAAGGCACAAATCAGATGTTAACCAGAACTTATTTCAAATATTCAGCAACTGTATGAAGTATCATGTCAGCTGAGACAAGCTTACAGATATTCCACATCGGGCCAAAGTTTCAATGTAACTGAAAAGATTAATCACTGAATCTGTCAGATCTGACGGGCTGAATTTAAAGGAATAAACTTGAACTGAGCATCAACACACTTTTATGCATACATCCCCCTTTACCAACTAAAAACTTAATCATGAGACAAAAAAAGGGAAAATTCCTGACCTTCTATCAGCAGCATTAGTATAAAGAACATGCTTCAGGAATTAATAAAATACTGGTGGTGGTGAGGAAACAGAATCAAAGAAGATCTGAATTTTATTTTCATCACAGATGCTGGGGAATAGTCTGAAAACACATTCAAGTCTAAGAATAGGGCAGAAAAAAAATCAATTTCTCAAACATATATTCTGGGGTGGAGTCTGCTGTATTTATTTCACAAAGACAACTATATAAAATATTGTATCACATGATAGATATATTATAACTAGTTGTTTACAAAGGGGAGAAATAGATCTTAAAATCTTGTAGTTACAATAAGGCCGGCCAAATAGTATACGAGGAACAAGTCGCAGAAGTTATAAAAACTATTATTAATCCTTTTTCAAACAAATCAATAGCAAGAAACCTGATGGTCTGTTGACCATTACACAATCAATATGAAAAATGAAGGCAACAAGATAGATACTTGAATTTCCCCTATATTCACATAGGAGAAGCATGGAAATAATCCTTTGCCAGTATTTTATATATGAGCTACATCACAAAATCTGTCTCAAATTGAACATTATCATGGAAAAAACAGACAAAATTGGTAGTTAAAAACCCCTGGGACCAGATATCAGTCATAAACAATTCAGAAGGCCTAGAAAACAGCTCGCATAACAATTTTTAAAATGCTTCAAGAGGGGATAAAAAAAAAAAAAGACAGACCTAATACCTGTAGCAGAAAAACTGACATTCTTAATTAAAAATAACATGACATATGGAAAAATATGATATATTGAGGAAGAATCAAAACAATTTCTGTGCAAGAAAACTTAGGTCTTACAAATCTATTTCAGTTTTCTGAATGACTCAATAAATTGACTTTGCTGTGTCAGAGGTCTAGGAAGGCCTTCAAAGGGCTTTTGACAATGGCCTTCCACAATGATTCTTATAGAAACTTTGCTGACTTGGAAGAAGAAAAGGTCTTCACATGCTGGAATACCTAATAATTAAATTAGGAAAAAAATAAAGGAGAAGGGAAAAGAAGAAAGGTATAAATGGCCAGTTTCCATGATGTAGGAAGATCATATCAGTAGCCACCCAAAGGGAAGTATGCCTCACTTTTGCCGCAGAAAAAAAAAAGTCAGAATTATTTAGAAAACTAGATAAATACAAACAGAAACAAAGGAGACTAAAAGTAGTGAAGTCCTTCAATAGTTAGTGATGAAAAGAGGAAAAAAAAAAGAAAACCAAAACACAGTTCTGATTCTACTGATAGAGATACAGCTCTGAGTTTGCTATTATCACTCAAAATGAGATCTTGCTATTATAAAAGGTACCTTATTCAAAAATACTAGCTTTTTGGTTTTGAAAAATATTTTTTAAAATATTGTGCAATAGCAGTAAAAAAACAAACAGAAGGTTAAGAATTATTAGGAAAAACTGAAAATATAATTATTTCAGCTGTATATTAACAACTTCAATAGTGTATTTCTGTTTACTATTGTGTCCACCAGTGTTGTGATGGCATGCATGTACTCTTATGCTACTCTGCCAAAATAAAAAAGGTAAATGGCGTTTAAAAGCAAGCTTCCCTAACTGGCTGGAAAAGGAGGAAGAGAGGTGGTGCAATAAAGTTAAGGAGTTAAAATTTTCTTCTTTTTTTTTTTTTCTTAATTTTTAATTTGAGGTTTCTAACCCTGGAAAAGCTATGTGTAGAAAAAAGAAGAAGGGAAAAAAGAAAACAATACCAACTTCACATATTTCATAAGAAAGTAAAGATGAAATAAAACTTTTACTGAACTGTAAAAACTTTCTCATTGTTATAAATATGTAACTTACTACTTAATGAAAAGCCTGAGTGGAGACGTATTTTGTAAACAACTATAATTGCAAACACGATAGTCAAATAGGTGTTAATCTGCCATATGCACTTCAAGATATTGTCTGCCATGAATACCCTCCAATGATTGTTAAGCAGAAGACAACAGTGAAAAATTCAGTGTAAAAAGAAGGAAACATTGTAACTATTGTAGGTAATACTTTATACATTTCCATGAAAAATTACAGGTTTCATCACTTTGGTCTCATCACTGAGGTTGAGGTTGAATGACTGAAGAGATCTCCTCCAATTAGACCTTCTATTATTTTATGATTAGAATGTAACCCTTAGTAAACTATCATATTAAGATACTCATGCTGTTAAACCCATTTTATGAAAGCTACATGACAATACCAAATATGTACCTCTAAATGAAATCAAAATCTTGTCCTAATTAATAAAAAATACAATATAGAATACCTGATTATACACATGCATCAGCAAAACCTGTAGTTTTTCTGTGTTTTATTGTTATAAAACGTGTAATTCAAAATTTTTATACAATCTTTGATAATTTTATGACCGCAATTTACAGGCCCATTCAAGAAGCTAGAAAATAGAAGATAAAATATTAAACTTTAAGTTTTTGAAAAATTTTAAGCATACTAATACACTTAAAGTTATGTCACTAATCACATGCAAATGACATATCCATTTTTAAATCTGGTCTTTGACCTTCAGCTTCTTCTTGTCAGGAAGAATTAAATATTTTTGAAACTGGAAACAATTTGGTGAGGAAAGTACAGAGTGCTGAGTGTTGATCCATGACAGTTTGTAGTCCAGTAATTTTTTTCCTTGCTATTATTAAACATCAGCATAATTTGCTAGAAGAAAAGAGCACATCTGTAAAATTCTCTTTGTATTTAGTTTTAGCTCTACACTTTAGTGGGTTTTCTAAGGAAATAAAATGAGCATTTCACCAGAAGGTAATTAGAAAAAAAAATCGTATAAAACCAAGTGTATCTCAAGTGGTAATTTTGAAAAAAACATATTGCATTTTAAAAATCTGCTAAGGGACAAAATTGTGCAGCCAGTACAGCTTTACCATCACGATAACCAGCCCCAGAGGTTTGCATTGAAACAAAGATAATTCTCAGTGCTAGGTGAAGTATCAAAGTGTTTAACAACTATACCATAATTATGTCTTCTCTTGAGTTTTGTTGTGAAAAATAAAAATAATATTAAAAAATTCAGTCAAAGGGATCTGTGACTCAAAACTAGGAATTAAACACATGGCCATTAGTATAAGCCCTTACTATTCAAACCTCTCTCACATCATCTGGGCAAATTATAAAATTCCTCCTCTGTACTGTGGTGCCTCCTTGAAGCACCACTGGCAGATCCCATGCATTCAGACAGCAGGTAGACAGATCACTATCTACTGTGATCACTGTTGACAAGGAAGCAGTTTGCATCTCTTTTTCTATTTGGCTATATTTGCACCAGTAAGTCAGCACAGAAGTCAGGTAAGTAGACTACACGAGCAGGTGCTGAGGCTGATGCACAAACACAAAGGCCTAGGTGGTGCCTGCTCCTATAGCCCTTAATCCACCTGCTATATGAGACCATACCAAAACCTGTCAGTGGTCCAGCCCTGGCCATTCCCTTAGGGCTTGGAGCAAGGATCGTGAATATCTGAAGCAGAGCTTCCCACATACTTTCCTTGAGAAGGAATTAAGTGTGCAGAAAATCACTCTGAGCTAATCAAGGAGGGGTGATGAGGGGATCTGCCTTAAAGCCACATTATTTCTTTGAACCACAATGTTAAGGTATGTTAATGCAACAGCCAAACTGTTGGTGCATTAGCAACCTCATTCTAGCCACAAGTGCAAAGCACAGCACCACGTGGGCTGTTGTGAGGAAAGTTAGCTCCATTCCAGCCAGACCCAGTACACCTACAGTCAAATATGTAGTAAATAGCTGGAACAAATAAAAATGAATAAAATTTAAAAAATCCAAATATTTCTGGGAAGCATAAATGAAGTGTGAACAATCTTTTTAGCTCCCTGTATTAAATATTTTATATTATTCTTATTAGAAAAGATAAAAGCATTTAATACTTCAGTTGCCAAAACTGTAACTGAGATTTTGATTTCATAAAAAAATGTAATGTGTTTCACATACCATATAAAATGTGTGCTACTGAGATGTCATCTGATCTAACAGCTTCTCATTCAAAGGATTTACATGTAGGTAGTGGTAATCCATTAAAACACACAGAAACTAGAAACAAAGAGGTCTGATATATACAGCGATTTTTAAAAAAAACAGACTGTTCCGAACTAGAAATGAAAAATAGCTGGTAATATTTTTCCCTGAATCATGAAGAAACAGAATGTTATGATGGTGCACATTTAAAAAATGTGGTATTTGCAGTTCCCTTTCTTGGGAATCAAGTATGTAGCTATTATTTCCATGAATTTATAGTGTTTTTTCCCTTCAGTTAATACACCTCATACTTCAATCACCTTGAAATCTTTTGTCATACAATTGCATACCAAGACAGATCACAGTTGAAACAGTTGCTTAATCTATTGAGAAATGAAGAAAAAGATACTATCTTGATAATAAATCTGGAAGTGAGTACAAGCATGTTACAACATCTTCCTTGGAGATATACAGAAACAAAGAACTTTTGTGTTGAAATTTTTGTCAATTTTATTTTTCTAGATCTTAAAAAAGGAATGATTGAACCTTGATCTCTTATTCAACTAATAAAATAGATTTAGGGAGCAGCAATTTAGTCTCAGAGCCTTTACTGGTGTTTTTCAGTTGAAGTTGGGAAGCATATCATTCACATTATAACTATTCCCATATCAAAATTTTGTATCCATAAAAATTAGACTTCAATGAGAAAGACTTTATAACTACAGCAGGGTAACAAGTTTCTGCCATGTAAGAAAAACATCATCAAATATCTCATTTTGTAATTAGGAGGAAGAAATACCCCTTTCACATCTTTTGTCTAAGGAAAAGGAGAGAGTAGATATTATCATAAAATCATAGAATCGTTAAGGTTGGAAGGGACCTTTAAGATCATCGAGTCCAACCATTAACCTAACCTGACAAAACCACTTCTAAACCATATCCCCAAGTACCACGCCTACCCTTTTTTTAAACACCTCCAGGAATGGCAAATCCACCACCTCCCTGGACAGCCTATTCCAATGCTGGATAACCCTTTCAGTGAAAAAATTTTTCCTAATATGCAACCTAAACCTCCCCTGGCTTAACTTGAACCCATTTCCTGTTGTCCTATCACTTATCACTAGGGAGAAGAGGTCAGTCCCCATCTCTCTACGACCTCCTTTCAGGTAGTTGTAGAGAGTGATAAGGTCTCCCCTCAGCCTCCTCTTCTCCAGGCTAAACAACACCAGTTCCCTCAGTTGTTCCTCATAAGACTTGTCCCCCAGACCCCTCACCAGCTTCGTTGCCCTTCTCTGGACACACTCCAGCACCTCAATGTCTTTCTTGGAGAGAGGGGCCCAGAACTGAACACAGTAATCAAACATAGACAGGTTCCATCTAAGATATAAATTGAGTTAGGTTGGAATCCTTGAAAAAGCCACTCACTCGCCTTCCTTAACTCCTGTTTCTCATTTAATGGTAGCAGCAAGGTTAAAAATATGCTAACTAATCTACAAACCACTGTCTTCTCCACATATGGCTGACCAGGTCTCCAATGCCATGACTGATTTACAGATGAACTTAGTAATTATTTTCATAAGGTTGTTTCTACCTTAAAAACTTTTTGCTGCTGTGAATAAAGTTCATTGTGGCATTAAGCATTCACCACAGTCCTTCTTTCCTCTAATACTGTTGACCTTTTGTTTTACTCATGTTGTCAGTGGGTGTTTGGTGTCACAGGAGACTGTTTATAGTGGTACTGTTCGTTCTGCCTGTAGCCGGAGTCCAGGAGCCCTGGGCACAGTGAGTAAGTATGTTTGGGATACTATGGCAGGCACTGGCAAATAGTCCTGACTGAAAATGCTGCTGCAGAATACTAGACTGCTCAATCTCGGTGGTGGTGCACCACAGGGCATAGTTCCAAGCCTGAAATGAAGAAACTACTCCTGGCACAACAAATGCCTCAATTCACAGCTCCAGAGGGAAGATGCTCCCATCAAGGTCATGCTATCTCCCCCTGAGGCTGGGGCAAGCAGAGGCAATATCCTTGCCCATAGATGGCATGCTCCAATCAAGAAGTTCTGTCATGAGACTGAAGGAAGGGGCTAATACGTACCTTGTGAAATTCAACAGTGACAAAGTCCTACACCTAGGAAGGAAGAGTCCCTTGAACAACAGAGGGGTGATGTTTTTCCAAAGTAGGTGTTGCTTGGAGACGAGGTGGGCATCAGTCTGCTGGTAGCGTATGATTGCTTTTGCATCACTTCTTTTTTTTCCCCCCTTTTTTCCCCTGCTTCACTTTTTAAACTGTCTTTGTCTCAACTCAGAAGTTTTTCTCAATTTTGCCCTTCCAATTTTCTCCCCCATCCCATTGCTGGGGAGTGAATGAGGACTACGTGGGGGAGCCAGTCCTCAAACCCATCACAAACATGCTGCCCAGAGAGATTATGCAGTCCTGGAGGTTTTTGAGACCCCACTGGACAAAGCCTTGAGCAACCTGGTCTGACCTTAGAACTGACCTTGCTTTGAGCAGGCGGTTGGACTGAAGACCTCCTGTGATCCATTCCAGCCTGACTTGTTCTGTGATGCCATGTTTTGCAGTTCTTGTGAATCCGAGACAGAAAGAGCTGCAAACAAATCAGTTCCCACCCTAGTCTTTGGATAATAACTGTTACCAATCCACCAGATGATGGACCACATAGTTTCAGCTGACACTGAAATACAATTTTTAATTTTATCCTTTAAAATTAGAATTTTTAAATTTTAAATTTTAAATTTTAATCTTTTTTTAAATTAGAAGTTTTGAAGACAATCTTATCCTAAAATCAGCAGCTATGAAAAGGCAAACACTGCAGGGACTTTTACTTTTATGATAAGGAAACAGATGATTGAGCTTTATTTCTGCCTTTTGACATCAATAAAAAGTTGTGAAGTTGTGTCTGTTAGAAGTGTGATACTAAGAGGCAGAGCTGCTACTAACAGAGATGATCACAGATATCTAATGTTCTATACAAGTAACATTTTAAAAAACAAACAAACAAATACCCATCACTGGTATCAAATCAAACAATCAAACAATCAAATACCATCATTGAGGGGGGATCTTGTTAATGCTTTCAAATACTTGAAGGGAGGATGCCAGGGGGATGGGAGCAGTCTTTTTTCAGTGGTGCCCATTGATAGGACGAGGGGTAATGGGCACAAACTTGAACATGGGAAGTTCCATCTTAACATGAGGAGGAACTTCTTTACTTTGAGGGTGGTGGAGCACTGGAAGAGGCTGCCCAGAGAGGTTGTGGAGTCTCCCACTCTGGAGACATTCAAAACCCGCCTGGACGCTGTCCTGTGCAACCTGCTGTAGGTGACCCTGCTCTGGCGGGGGGGTTGGACTAGATGATCTCCAGAGGTCCCTTCCAACCCTGACTATTCTGTGATTCTGTGATCACAGCCATATAACTAAAAGATATGTTAAATACAGTAACATGCCTTAGAAGATGAGCACCTTTCTGACCACATCTCTAACCTCAAATTACTTGCACTACAAAGAAATTACAAAAATGCTGATATGGTATGATGTGATGTGATATATGATATGATAAAATAAATACAGATAAGGCAAAATCAAAACCAGGTGTTTGTTATGTAAGATATTTTATAAAAGTAAGCTATATGTGTGAATTGCAATTTGCTGTTCCTGAGCCATCACAGAAATACAGAAAAATCATATCATTACATTTAAAAGCAGTCATCAAATACAGAACCCCTCTCTCAATCTTTCCCAAGAGAAATTACCTATTGTAACTATACCCCAAATAGGAATGTTACCGTTTCTCACTGCTCAACCTGTAACAACAAGTATGTACATTTACTGATTGGTTAGGTTGTTTGTTTTGGGTTTTCGTGTGGGTTTTTTTTGCTTTCTCTTACACATCTTTCAGAGTCTCAATGAAAGTGTGAGCCTTCTTGATTACTACTTAATTATTGGCATAGAAAACCACAAAATAAAGGAAATACAGCTAAGAGTCTCTGAATAATTTATCACATCATTTTTAGCAGTACGAGGAGGTTTAAACATGAGCAGATCTTTAGAGGAATAAAAGATAAGAAATAAAGCTCTTCCTTCGGTTCTCTCTTCCCTAAGAAGGGACTCAATATTCAGCAAGACAGAGAAATGATTTGTCTCACAGCTTTTTTTGCTTTGACCTTCATCGGAACTCTGTAGCTACCAAAGCTTACTTAATTTCTTTTGTTCCTCCAAGTCTTAATTTTTGCTCCCTGGTCTTGTCAGACTTGTCATTTCCCCCTGCTCCTTTTTAAGATGAAAACATATTTCTTCTGTTTCTATATCCTACAGAAATTCAAACTCACTAATTTCTAATTGTCCAGGTCTGAGATGCAGACAAGGCTGTTCTGTCTTGCACAACCCTTGTTTTAGGGAAATATTTTGACATTATGAAATAGTAATTCTTTGTGGGAATGCTCCCCAAGTAATCAAACTAAGCAATGCACATACCTTATTTTCAACCAGCAGCTTACTTCGTGCATTTTGAAGATCACAATGCAATTTAGTTAGTGTTGCTTTATTTTTCATCTGCAAATGTCCCTGAATCTCTTTTACCTGCAACTCCAATTTTCTGTTCTCTTCTTCCAGACTTTCCTGTTCTGGTTCAAATCTCTTCGTCTTTCCCCATTCAGAAGTATTTTCAAACTGCAGTCTTTCCAACTGGGAAGGGTTGAGGGGGGAGGAAGAATAACCGAAATAGAGAAAAAGAAAGAGAAATAATATGATTTAAAAAACCTGTTCTTTACCGGGTGAAGCTAATAGCCTCATCTCAGAGTAAGGTGGGCATCTTAGAAATCAGTCCAAGACGTCTTCTGTGTTTCATCAAGTTAAGTACTTGAATTTGAAAACAAAAGAACCAAGAGAGTCAATTTTTCATGAATTGTACCTTTACAAAAGTAAAGTGTAGGTAATGATTTACTGTAGCAACTGGTAACCAAATCTTATTTCTTTCCCTGTTCTTTATGGAACAACAGTATTAAAAAAAAATATTAGAAGAATTTGTTTCAAATAACATTGAGATTGATTTCGGTCTGACTTTGTCAAAGTTTGCTTTTTTATTCCCCAAAAGATGAATAATCAGCACATTTTTACTTATCGTTTGTTTATGCCTCAGAAGGACTATAATGAATATTCATTAAACTGAACAAGTTCTAAAGTATGACTTAAGTACTAGAAACTGCTATGCCAATAACCAGAGGAAGTATTTTTAAGTTTTCACACTCTGTTTCTTGAGGTCACAATTAATAGTTTAAGGGAAATATTACCTTTTATGGCCAATGCTGTAACCTTAATTTAGGATAACCAAGCTTTATGAATTCATTTATTTAATCCACATAAAGGAGGAATTAAATATATCAACAAAAAGCCATGTTATTAAGTCATATAAACTAATTATCTAACAACTGATTTTACTTACTCTTTGGAGACAACTAGACAGAGGTTTTGTCAAGACTGTATGAAATGTTCCTCAGATTTCAAAAGAAAAATTGGTAAAATAAATTTATTTTTATAGCACAAAACAGGTACTTATCAGGTACTAAAAGATATTTATCAGAAGATTATTACTGACAAGTACTTACTATTAACAAGTTATAATCTAGTACTTGTGAGAAGATTGAAAGTGATTAAGGTAGATTAAAGACTGAAAATGAAAGATTCTAGTTCTTTCAACTGAGATGGAGAAAAAGAAGAGAAATGCTAATACACAGATGTCAAAATTTTAAGAATTTTACAATTTTCAGTTCTGCAAGAACTGAAGTCAATTATTTGATAGAAGTAGAGACTAACAACAGTGCAAGACACTTCTTCATTGAAGAATCAGGCTATCTGTGCCAACAAAGCTTTAGAAACAGCCAGAGAGGTGTACTTTTTTAGATATTCATTACTTTTATTTTAAAATCAGTTTCTGCCAACTAAAAAGCTTCTGAACATGAATCAAAGAGAATGAGATGTTACAGCAACAGAGAAACATAATTCAGACATGTGAATTATGACAATGTGATTATCTAGCTAAATCAAATAATAATATTGTCTGTTCCCACCTTATTTCTGAGCAAATAAAAACAATTAGAAACTCTATAAACTTAAAGAGGCTCTTTCAGATTTTCAGAGGAAAGCAGAAATTCTGTTTAAGTCTCTCTAGTAAGGACAAAAATCATATTCGATTGAAAACAGCAAGTGATTATTTACAAACAATGGTAATATTTTTGGAGGTATTCCTCGAGCTAGTATTCTATGTATGATAAATTAGAGGATTCCCCAAAAGACTAAGTAGGGGGAAGGTTAAAAAAAAAAAAGTGCTTTTTTTCTCCACAAGCTTCATCTTCTCATGATGAAGAACAATAAAAGACAAACAGCACTGCTGATGTTTCAAACTGTTTCCATGTATAAATCAGACCCCGACCATAAGCTTATCCATTTGAAAATCAGATCCATAATGTCCAAAGGCTTACATTATTTAGGTATGGACAATTTATGAACTAAAGTTGCATCTAAATACTGAAATATAATCCTTGGAATAAACAGGAAAACAAAGACAAAAGAACTAAGACATTACAAGAAAATACTTCATTAGCAAATTAATTACAGCCATCTCTAAATTCCATTTGTAAGCCAATTCACATACCATACAGCAATCACCAATAGTGTGAAATTTAACAACATCAAGTGCCAGATTCTCCACCTGGGATGGGGTAATCTTGGTTACATCTACAAACTGGGGGATGAGAGGCTGGAGAGCAGCCTACGGAAAGAGATCTGGGGATTTGGGTTGATGGCAAGTTGAATACAAGTCAACAATGTGGCCTGGCAGCCAAAAGGGCTAACTGTGTCCTGGGGTGCATCAAGCACAGCATAGCCAGTCAGTTGAGGGAGGTGATTGTCCCATTCTACACTGCACTGGGGTGGCCCCACCTCGAGTACTGTGTGCAGTTTTGGATGACTCAATATAAAGACTTCAAACTATTAGAGTGTGTCCAGAGGAGGATGAGCAAGATGGTGGGAGGTCTCAAGGACAAGACTAACAAGGAGTGGCTGAGATCACTTGGTTTGTTCAGCTTGGAGAACAGAAGGTTGAGGGGTGACCTCATCACAGTCTACAGCTTCCTTAACAGGAGCAGTGGAGGGGGAGGTGCTGATCTCCTCTCTCTGGTGACCGTGGTAGGACATAAGGAAATGGCACAAAGCTGTGTCAGGGCAAGTTCAGATTAGACTTTAGGAAGAGGTTCTTCACTGAGAGGGTGGTCAGTCAGTGGAACAGGGTCCCCAGGGAAGTGGTCATGGCACCAAGCCTGTCAGAGTTCAAGGAGTGTCTGGACAATGCTCTTAGTCATATGGTTTAGCTTTAGGTAGTCCTGCAAGGAGCAGGGAGTTGGACTTGATGATCCTTATGGGTCCCTTCCAACTTGAGATATTCTGTGTTTCTATGATTCTAAATACAGAGGATGAGTACCAACTACTTCACTTAGAAAAGTCAGTTGGCAGAGTTAAAAACTGAATGGATTATGTTTAGAGGCATTTTACTCTACCAGCAAAAGATGCTTCCTCAGGCTGTTCCTTCTCATCATATATTATTTGCTCCTCTTAACAAAGAAACCACAACAAGAACAGCCAATGAGCAACCTTCCTCACACACACACCAGCAGAATTCTCAAGGCTTTGGCCAGTCTTAAAATTCTGATACACTGATGGAGGGTACTATTTAGAGAGAACTCTGAAACAGATCTAAAAATTAAAATGGGTCTTTGATCTAAGATTAGGCAAACTAGCAAGTAAGACAGAAAGGAATATATTCCTTTCACAGTCTGTATCATATTGGCAGAATAACTGTTGCGCTTGCAGCTCAGAATGCCAACTGTGTCCTGGGCTGCATCAAAAGAAGTGTGGCCAGCAAGTCGAGGGAGGTGATTCTGCCCCTCTACTCTGCACTGGTGATACCCCACCTGGAGTACTGCATCCAGCTCTGGAGCCTCCAACATAAGAAGAACATGGAACCATTTGAGTGAGTCCAGAGAAGGGCCATGAAGATGATGAGAGGGCTGGAGCACGTCTCCTGTGAAGACAGGCTGAGAGAATTGGGGTTGTTCAGCCTGGAGAAGGCTCAGGGGAGACCTTATTGAAGCCTTCCCGTACCTAAAGGGGGCCTACAGGAGAGCTGGGGAGGGACTTTTCACAAGGGCACGTAGTGATAGGATGAGGGGGAATGGCTTCAAACTGGAAGAGGGGAGATTTAGATTAGATATCAGGAAGAAATTTTTCCCTATGAGGGTGGTGAGACACTGGAATAAATTGTCCAGAGAAGCTGTGGATGCCCCAGCCCTGGAGGTGTCCAAGGCCAAGTTGGATGGGGCTTTGAGCAAGCTGGTCTAGTGGGAGGTGTCTGCCCATGGCAGGGGGCTTAGAACTAGATGATCTTTAAGGTCCCTTCCAACCTAAACCATTCTATGATTCTACAGTTCTATACCTGGGAACTAAATGTAACTTTTTAAACAATTATACTAGTCAGCAGTTGTCTTTATATTATGGACTTGTTCTTGTACAAAAAGACTCTACATAGCCACAAAACTACCAGTTTTGGAGGGTGGTCCATCTGGCTATAACGCAACAGAGTGAAAGGCCTATGTATTTTGTATTCATGTTACCTCACAGTCTTTAGAGGTTATTCACCAAGCCAAATTCCTTAGAATCTGTACTGAGATTAAACAGAAAATCAGGGAATAATTTTGTACCCTTGTGTTTTCGGTTTGGGTTTTTTTTCGGCATGGTGTACCCACTGTTGATGGAGTACAAGATCTTAACTGCAATGCACAAGACAATATCAGATGCTCACATGTTCCTAACGAGGTCTTTAAACTCTATCCACTGAATTTCTGTACAAGAACTGAAATGAAGGGATCACATATCTCTATTTAGCACCAAATCTTTTTTTTCTGCCCCCTCCCACCAAATTGTGCAGATTTATAGTTGTTCAAATACCATCTCCTGGACTACAGTCATGAACCCCATATTTTTTCTAAATAAATATGCAGACATAGTGTCTTACAAGTACCTATGAAAGATCTGGAACATGAGAATTTTCTTGCAAAGCATCTGCCAAAAGACACAACTCAGAGTCTAAGCCTGAAAGTTCACCTTTTCACAGTGATGACACTAATCAATACCAATTCATTTTTGGCAGACTTCAAGTAGAGAGAAATCACAAAGCCATCTAAGGTTGAATTTCAGTCAGGCAATTAAGCACAAGATGACTACCAAACCAAGACCTGATGTCAAAGATAAATTTACTTATCTCTGTGTCTTTAAAATTTCAATTCATTGCACCCAAGATATCTACAGCTCCAAAAATGATAAATTTAAATATTTAATATGCCACATATATGAGGAACTCCATAATAAATTCAGAAAAAATACTAACTTGTACAAAATCATGATTAGACAATTTTTTGTATAATTAATTTTATTGTAAATTGTTGTTCAGCAAAGTAGTAGAGCTCCTATTTTCTGAAATACTAATTTTCAGAGTGTTGGTAATCAGGGTTGGTTTGTTGTTCATTAGAGTTCACCCAAACTATACCTTATGCTTATTCCAAATAATACTTTTCATCTAATGCTCTCATAGGAACCATTTGCTCTCTTTTTCCTCTTTGGTAAAGAACATGCAAAAAAAAAGTGAGGTGCCAGATCCCAACTTTCAAATTTCATGTCAGAACATCAGCTTCACAAAGTCATCATGTGTAATTTTGTCACTTCCAGCTAAAAAGATCAACCTTCTCCTGAGCAGACAGAATTTGTCTCCCACACCTGTGCAATGCATTCCCAATTACACTCTCACCCCCAAACCCTCATCAGGACACTTCCAGCTCCAGTTCAGCTGGCAGCACTCAAGTCCAGCTAGCTGATGGGAGCTGTTGTAAAGAGCTGGAAGACGACTCAGCAGAGGGAAGTCTCTCTTTGACTCAGGGCTGCTGTTAATCTGAATATTCCAGACCCCATCCTTGATGGAGCTATGTTGCAAATACCTACGTATTTGTATTTAAAACAGACAGGAGAGGTTCGTATGAATATAATATAGATTGCAGAAAACAGCTTTGATACCCCTATTTGTTTATGGGGAACACAGGTATGCCTGAACAGACTAGTATCATCTTTCTAAGATGGCCTAAACCACGACAAAACTTTTCAACATACTTTATCTTGAATCAAATAAAATGAATTGTGCCTGAAATCATATATTTTAACTCATGTAGTAGAAAACTGAAATATTGCTATTACAAGGGTCATGAAGGAGAATATTTTGTTTGTTTAAAGTACGAAAATAACTGAAAATTACTGACCAAGTATTTGTTGGTAACATCTATGCTAATTAATCTCCCTGAAGTAAAGAGGGATGCACACATTTATTTTAACTGAGACTTAAATAATATTATTTTACATTATTTTTTCTGAATTTTTATATTTTATATTAATAGATAATCAAATCAAGTCATTAGAATATTTAAGAAGGATACTTCTGGCATGCAGAATAATGAACATGTGTAAAGATACATGTTGATATTTCAAAACAAAAATTCAAACAAAGGAAAAATATTTCCAATGACATACATGAATCCAATTTTACTCAACATTTGTTACTCAGTTATATTTTCAAAACAATTTAAGAAGCTCTTAACACTTTAAGCAGTAAGCATACTGCATGTATCTGGTGTGAGAAATATTTCCTATGCAAGTTCAGCTACTTTTTCTTTTAATTACTTTCACTCTCTGAATTTAATTAGAAACTAAAACATATTAATGGCCTAATGGTTGCTTATGATAAAAGAATTAGTATGTTCACTACAAAGGCCTCAGAAAACCTGTGAATGTACACTATTATTACAGCTTTTAGTGCTGCATTTGAATCCACATAAAAAGAAAGTTCAGTTAATTATGTATTTTTTTTTTAAAGTGAGTTAGAAATTACAATGCTATATTCTCTTGTTGTTCATCTTGCTTCAAAGGTGAAATACAGATATTCACTGCAGTAAAGTTCCATTCAAGAATCTGTGATGCTGTGCTCCTCTCCAGGCACCAGCCTGACCTTTATCTCCCATAACACTGTCCAAGCGCCATGGTGGTCATAACGGGGGAATGTAGTTGTGATGGCTGCACCTGGCTCAATGTGGTTTTGGGGAGACAGATAACACAATAGCCAAGGGCTAACTTGAGCAATACTGGTACTCTGGTCAATATGCAAATATGACTATAGGTCAATCATCTTAGCCTCATAAATAGTGAACAGCCCAAGAGCCCTTTGAGCTCTCCTGAACAGCAGTGGGCTGCACACCAGGATCTCCCCTTGAGTAGGGACGCTGCTCAAGGTTACTTCTCAAGATTCAGAGATGCCTTGCTGCAACAGATCCTTGGTAAGTTAAAGTGCTAAACTTTGAAATCTTAGCTAAGTAATATGAAGGATTGATTGTGCAAATATAATCCTGTAGACATAAACCATTGACCAAGTCTGGGACTAGGATTGGATCCAGCCACACCTAGACTCCTCTGAGAAGGAGTTTAGAAAGCTGCTTCTCTCTACAAGTGAAGTGCATCACTCCACCTGCGACAGAATCACACTACTGTATTTCAACTGAAATTTTTCTAACTTCTAAGAATTTAATTTTTACATGAGAGATGAGGGTACATTCATATAAAACATAGTAACTTAAACACTTTGGAAAGTTTCTTCTTTACCATTCATGTCATTCTTCCGAAATGAGAAGGGAGGCTAAAACAAAGCTAAAACTCAGGTCTGGAATTAAGTTAGGAAGAGCAAGCAAAATTAAGTATTTCCTAATCTTTTTCTGGAATGCACCCAAGTCTGCTCAGGTCTCTTTGACATGTTGTAAGAAGGGTCTTTTTATAACTTGGTGCTTTAGCTTCTGGAAAAGATTAAATGCAATGACTAAAGGCAATGCTAGGTGTTAACTCAGCTTTTTGAGAACGTATTCCTCTCATTCAAACAAAAGAAAACAAACAAACAGAAAAGCTTCTTACTCTAGAAACAAGATTTGTAATGTTTGTTTTTCAACTGAAAAAACTCACCAACCTATTTCCAATTATGAGTTCTCTGCCTTTAGAGAAAGTAACTTTTTCACTTAAAAAAAAAAAAGAAAGAAAAAAAGAGTAATTACGTATGCTGATAGGCTCTGTAGGCTGTTTCATAACTGCACAAATAGAGCTGCTCTGTGAAGGACCTATTCCCCCTCACAGAGCTGGAATGCACCCCAGAATATTTTGATCTACTCCATGCCACACAATTTCAAAAGACTCAAAATCACCTCATCTATTGCGCAAGTCACTTGTGCAGACCTGCTTTCCTTTCCACTATGCAGCCAGATAAAACAAGTGTTGTGACACCTAATACAGCAAGATGAGGAAAGCGGCTAGAGGAACTTTTCTCAGTAAGGAAGTTGAGCCAGATGCTATTGAAAATGCAACACAAGTCAATAATTCAAAAAGTGTTAGCTGTTTTGAACTGACCTAATGAATTATTTTGGGGTATATATGTGTATATAAAATACATACATGTATATGCGTATACACATAGACATGTTCCTGTGGTTTCTTAAAGGGAACCTGGCATTTTTAAATTTTTTTCTGCCCTTCGTTACATGAAAAAAATACATCCTTTAAATTCATCTATGGCTTCCTTGAAGTCTACTATCTCCTTTCGCTTTCTTCCTTGAAGTCTACTATCTCCTTTTGCTTTCCATACAAAAGCATTTCACAGGAACAGTAATACTTATTTTTCATTTTGAAATTTATTATTGAAACTTCAATTAAAAGATGCAAATTGATTGAATAGCAGTGATACCTATCTCACATCTACAGTGAAAAGAATTTCAGGGTTTTTTCTTTTCCATGTAAAATACACATTGTCATATGTGTACAGAGAATAAGTATTTTAGATGTTCTGGGGTGGAACTACAGATTCTGATTTAAAAAGGATTTGAAAGCCTATGAAATAATTTGCAACATGTGGAAAAATACCTCAGGATGTTTCATTTTCCCTTCAGATGTGTATATTTTCTTTCCAGAAAATGTCTCCACAAACTTGCACTGAATTTTACTTTTCAATAGGAAGACCAGAATAATGGTGGAAGCATTGAGTGTGGTCCAGGTACTGTCAGTGAAGTGGATAATTGCTAAGGTGAATGATGGAAATGAAGTACGATGTACTGACCTTTTGAAACTGGATAATTGCATCTTAGAGCTAACCTACACCATTCTATGACTAACATGAAAGACAGACCCCTGAGAAAAATAGAAAGACACAGAAAAAGGAACTCCTCCTGGTACAGTTCATTAGCGGGAAAATCTTCATGCTCTAGTTCAATTTAAGGCAACATAACAGTGGCTGGAGCTCAAAAAGTTTTATCTGAAACATAATTTTTCTTCTTCTCTTTAGTCAAGAGAAGATGCAGTAGGATGGAGGACGACAATTAAGCTGCCTACCCATTTTTAATGGGAGTAATGACAGCAAAAGGAAGGATGACGAAGAAGTAACAGTCAATACAATTTCAGATGGAAAACAGAAAATTTTCCACACACCACTCAGAAGCAAGAAAGCAGCGATTTTTGTTTGGTTTTAGCACAAAATTTGTTAGTTTCCTACAAAACATGGGAAAAGGTAGGAAAATACACCTAGAGAGTTATGATCTTCAGCTTTCCAAAGGAAGCATTTAAAATAGAGATGGACAGAACACAAGCATTATGGTTAAAAGCTGTGGGTTTGATTTGATCTGACTGACAATGATATCAGAAACTAATATGACTGACAACGACATCAGAAACAAAAAAATGCTAATTCAACCAGAAATTCTCTCTGCAAAAGGTTTTTCTTTTACAAAATGGCACTTTTTAAAAACAGCATTTTCTGAGAAAGATTCTCCAAACATCTTAAATAATTGTCCACACAAGATACTTCACTTTACATGCAAGGCCTTTTCCACATCAGAACTGACTGAAAACAGAAGAATTTCAGTTATTTATTTACAATCTGAACCTTACTCAAGCACATCAAAACATTGAATTCTAACGCTGTCTGTCTTCATACTAATAGTCTACAGGCAAGCCAGCGTACAGACTTGTGATCCAGACCGGCAAGAATTCCTGTTTAAACTAATAAAAAGAAACCTCTGGCAGCCTCACTCAAATACCTGTAAAACACCCATTTCAGCTTGCACAGTTTAAAACTGAAAATTTAAAATCAATATGCTTTTTTGTGCTGCACAGGGCTTTTTCAGGTTTTAAAGGAGGATGAATGAATACACATTTTCAAGATTCTTGATATCCTCACTGTATTGTACACGGAGGTCATTTCCACTACTATTATGCTACGAATTATTCTAACAACATACAGCAAGAGACACACTGAACAGAAAGTTTAATAAGCCACAGGCTGATTATGAATTAAGGATCATGTCCCCCTCCTAAAAAAGCAAACTTATTGAAATAACTATAAAGCTCACAAGGATATTAGTGAATTTGACTCATAAAGATCTTTTCCCTGCAGTTATTTACAAAACTCAGCACCAGAAAGCTCTTTGTTTTTGAAGAAACTCTTCCTTTTCTGTAGCTCAGACTGGAATACTATCTCTCAAAAAAGTCACATCCAATGACATGTTCAAAGCCAGAGCCAAGAACTCAACACTCGTGCAGTTTTACCAACCATCTTCCAAGTTATTGCACAAGAAGTGTGAGGACAGGGAATCTGCCATTTCATAGTGGTAGATTTGTTTATTTATGAGATGTTGTCAACTTCTAAATTATTGAATGTGTTGCAGCTACTAGAAGAAATGGCAAAAGTGCAATTTCCTTAAATATGGCACCTAGGTAGATTGGATCAAAGGAATTAAAAAACAAGCTCTGTCTGAGGAGTCTGCCATCAAGTGGAAGTGTTACATTTCTTCATTAAGAGTTCATTGCGAAACATCGTTACAATTTGTAACATAGTTATAATACTGGGTCTGAAGCTCTTTTATCATTGTTGTAAAAGGAATGGTATTAAACTGTTAAAGATACTCTTTCAGCATAACTGGGAGAAAAAAAATGTCTGTGTTGGAAGGTCAGGAAAAAACTGATACAGGCAGAAGCATCTTCAAAGAGACATACACAAACAGGAGAGATCAGTTAGACTGCTGTATCTGATTCTCTGATACCTTTTTTGGTTTTAGGTCAGAAGTGTCTACAGAACTTCTTAGATGACAATGGTTCCATCCCACTGCATACCTCCCTTTTGGAAAGGTGTAAGAGGAAGACAGACTTCACGTAAGCAAGATGCCCATGTCCACGTGGATGGGAAATACTTTCAAGAATCTTCATTACTTGTGATGTACTCTTTTGTTTTGAGTTTTGTTGGTGTTTTGTTTTGTTTTATTTTATTTTATTTTATTTTATTTTATTTTATTTTATTTTATTTTATTTTATTTTATTTTATTTTATATTATTTTGTTTTGTTTTGTTTTGTTTTGTTTTGTTTTGTTTTGTTTTATTTTGTTTTATTTTGTTTTGTGATTTCTACTGCTAGAAGTCTGTAAGAGCTTGGCAACAATTGCAAAAGCTCCTAGGTCTGAAAGGAAACCCATCAGCTTGCCTGTTTCCAAGCCTAGCACTGCTGTGCACAGGTGTGATGTTTGCTGGCAAGCAAAACTATTACTCACCATGTGTGACACTAGGCAGTTTTGCAATGATTATTTACAGTGTATGTGACTGTTTCTAGAATTCTTTTCCTTTTTCATCTAAGGGAAGCAATCAAAGACTACGAGCATCCACAGCACTCCTTCCACAGGAAAGGGAAGACAAATGTCGACTACCTTTTTATTTGACAAGCACTTCAATATTCAATATAGGAAAAAATAAATTTACTCTGCTTTTTTTCTTGTTGTGAGCAAGTCTGCCAAGAACACCATTTAGTCCATCAGAAACTATACTGCAAGCAAGACAAATGTTATTGTGCCTGACAATATCTTGAGATGCCAAGCCCTGCAACAAATTGAACTTTTTAATGAATGCTTATATTTATAACAATGCATGTATCTGAGCACCACCGTGTTTAGTAATCAAACACTTCTTCTTTCTGGTACTACTCAAATATTTAAGTCTGCTGCAAGCTGATATCACTGTACCATATTGACATTAAAAGAAAAGTTGCTGATTTACTGGCATTTGTTTTCCTCTTCCCAATCTGCATGCAGAGAGAACTCTTCTGTGTACATAAGTAAGTTACCACAAGTGATTTCATGCAGGAATATAAGTTGTCCATAGATACATAAAAAACTTAAAGGATGAAAATTTATAACATTCATGAATAATATATGCAGAGAGGCATAAATAAGTTCAAGAAAAGGAAACTGTAGAGCGTGAGGTGGGGAAAATTACCCTTCATCTTACAGATCTTTCTTTCCGTGTTGATTCTGTCACTGCTTTTATCAGTTTCTTCTGAGTTCAAGTTGGTATGGACTCCGTATTACATTAAACTAAATAAACATTAACATCTTCACTGAAAAACTAGGAATGCTGTCCATCTTAAATAATCCTTAATCATCTTTAGCAGTCCAGATTAACATGCATATCAGGACATGGTAGTCCTGATACATCAGAAGTTGTTTGCTGCGTTCATGTCTCAAATATAGCATCTGCATAGATTGTAATGTCTCTGATGAAGCCCCACTTAAAACAATGAATTCACATGAAGAATTGTTTAACATCAAATGCCTGCTTTTCAGGAGAATCTACTATGAATTCAAGGAGAAAAGTTTTTCTGTTAATGATTACCAGTTCGTATTATACATAATGCCTGTCCAAAATTCCACTTTCACCAATTGTCTGAAAATAATTAAAAAACGTCAGAGTAACTACTTTTATTGTTCTAAACTGTTGAGATCAGTAAAGAGAATACGAACACATCATGCACTTATTTTTACTGTAAAATTATGAAGTGTTTTTATGTTTTATCTGATTTTAAACAAAAGAGATATTTACATTTTCAGGTGGAAAAAAATAAGGAAGATGATTAAATACTGAAAGCTTCTTGCTGTATGCTATCCTTCTTCACTGTAATCACAATTCAAAAAAAGATTGACACTAGAGGAATATCCAAACTGTCAGTGTCTATCAAGTTGTATAGTGCTACTTACTTATTTCACACTTTCATATGTGAATAAGAAGCTATTGCAAAAAATATCTAGTCAACCAGTTAGAAGTAGAAAGGACTGTTAGAATAAAGATAAAAACCCACATGTTATAAATAAAATCTCTGATAGCCATAACATGTAAGGACAATTCTGTCCAGTAGACATTCTTGTAGGCTTGCCAGAAAAGCATGAATATTTGAATAAATATTTAAAAATAAATCAGAGTATGATTTTTTTTTCCTGATACATCTTGTATTATTTTAGCTGTCTCTCCTCCCACATAATGTCTATTTTCATATTTACATAATTACATAGAATCACAGAATCATAGAATGGTTAGAGCTGGAAGGGACCTTGAAGATCATCTAGTTTTAACCCCCCTGCCATGGGCAGGGACACCTCCCACTAGACCAGGTCACTCAAAGCCACATCCAGCCTGGCCTTGAACACTTCCAGGGATGGGGCCTTCACAACTTCCCTGGGCAACCTGTTCCAGTGTCTCACCACCCTCAGAGTAACAAATTTCTTCCTAATATCTAATCTAAATCTACCCTCTTCCAGTTTAAAAGCCTTACCCCTCATCCTATCACTACACTCCCTGATAAAGAGTCCCTCCCCATCTTTCCTGTGGGCCCCCTTTAGATACCGTAAGGCCGCTCTAAGGTCTCCCTGGACCCTTCTCTTCTCCAGGCTGAACAACCTCAGCTGTCTCAGCCTGTCTTCATAGGAGAGGTCCTCCAGCCCTCTGATCATTTTTGTGGCCCTCCTGTGGACTTGCTCCAACAGGTCCACGTCCTGACGTGATCACCCTTAGAGTCTTACTATCTCAGAATCTCCCTGATTTAGTATAACATTAAGTAAATAAAAACCCCTGTATCCCCAGTGTCCCCCAAAACAGATTTTACTGTTGATGGAGATGAACAGTAAATGTGTCATGTAAACTATGGCCTAGCTGATAATTAGAGTTAGGATTTAAAACTGAAGGAAAGTATTCAGTTTCCTTCTGAAATTTGGGTGCACCAAATGAAATGAAAAGACAAAAAGTCTGTCTTAGTTACATCTGTAGAAGGCCGAAAAGATGTCTACAATAACAACATTTGCAGTGCCCAAAACTTGGTGGTAACCAGATTGACTGACAGGTTTCCTATCAGAAACTGAAAATACATCTTACATAAGCAATACACTACAGCGTTTAAATAATTAAAATGATCATTAAGAGGTTTGTTACAAATATATTTCATTTTGCAGCTAAACCCAATGAGCCTCAACAAAACTACATCCCCTGAAAAACATCTACAATATCTTCAAGACACAGTAGCACCATAAAGCTGTGGTTCTTAATTCTACAGGCCTACCTATAACAGTCTGAAGATAGCATCCTGAAATTTATTACTCATTTTTAGAAATAAACAAACAAATAAATAAATTCTGCCACAAGGATTCAGGGTCCTTGTTTTTCTGATTGTATCTCTCTAGTTTTTCTCTAATAGCTGATGATCACTATAGCCAGTCAATATATTCATTCTTATTTTCAGGCACTATATCAAAACCGTGTGGTATCAACAGAAGGCATTTTTCAAATGCAACTACAACATACCTTTTTTCTGAAATAAGTAAGCTTTATGAAATGCTGCTGCCAATTCAGCTTTCCAGAATACCACAAGTGGTATTAAAAGGAGATATCAATCATAAACTAAATTAAAACAAAACTTAACAAACAAGCAAAAGAACACCAAAGAACAAAGGTTCCCATTTGATATTTTTGTTTTGTTTGCTTTCTTATATACATATGTAATCTGATATAAGACATATATTCTTAAAATACTGGAATTAACGTTCATACTATGTGGAAAAATCACGTCATGTCCTTCATTTTAGTGAATGTATCCAGAGGAAAAGAGATGATGGCACACGTTCTAATAGCTACATAACATTAAAGAATTTTTCCAGACAAGAATATTGAAGAATGAAGTCTTCTTACATAAGAAAACAGTTCTGTTGAGATATAAGCCAAATGGTAGGCTGTCTTGCAAACTGAGAGGCTTTCACCCATAGGTTAAAGAGAACAAATACATAATATGTATTCATTCTTATAGCCAGGCAATATATCAAACGTGTCAACTAAGTTACTAACGCACATGAAAAATGAACCATGTACTTTATTATCTTTCAGAACAGAACTCAGCAATCTGTAGTTCATGATGCTAACCTCGTACATTGCGAGTCTGCATAAACACCTGTCATTTTTCTTGTCAGTAAAGTGTGTTTCATCTGAAAGAAGTCAGAGACAAAACTGGTTGCTTGGTCACATATATATATAAAAAGTACACTTGATTATTATGACCACTAATGCATCTTCTATATGCAAATTTAATTGTTGAAGATAATATAAATTATAAAAACTAAACATGATGATCTTCATCCACCTTACAAGATAAAACAGAATACCAGCCTCATCTCAGTGGTCATTCTCAGTGCAGCTTTATCTCATATTTGCTAATATGAATATTTCAATATTTTATCACCATTCCTGGTTGGGGACCTCTCATATTGTACTCCTGTTTGCAGTCAAAAAGGTAGCAGGCCATATGTTTGCACACCTCAAAATAAAATATTTGTGTTAGAACCATTCCTGAATTTTATCATCAATATTGATTGTCAAGCCCAAACCACGACATGACTGAATTTCTAAGCAGCCTAGATGAAATAATCACTGTGAGTACATTCTCCAGGTAAAAACTGAAAGTATTCTTTTTTCAGTCTCTTCTTGAGTTTCTGGGCACTTTGTCAGGGATTGTTGGGTGACTCATGGAACCCTTTGAGGAACTTGTGTGTACCTGCTGCTGCCATGTGAGGAGCCACTGAAGCAGCTGTTCGTTCACTATCAGACTCTTGGACCTGGACAAAACTTCAGAAGGAGGATGCAACTCTGAAAGTGTCAGGCTGCAGGGAGTCCCTTGAGCCTCTTGCTGGGCATGTGGCCTCCAAGCCTGCAGGACGTGTGCAGATGTCAAGGTGCTGTGCTTCCTTGTTTCAAAAGCCTGAACTTTCAATTGTAGTGGAGGGACAGGAAGAGCCTATGCCTATATGAAGCTGGAAAGTGGAAATTCCCATGATGATGAAGGCTGGAAGCTGGTGAATTCTCACACTACGAAGAAAGTTCATGCCCCACCTGATAACTTGCACTTTTAGAGCAGGTTCACTGCACTTGTGTTTGATGAGATGCCCCTCTGGTGGGTGAACCTGAGTCACTCAGGATCACTAGTTGTGAATAATAGCAACAGGAGACTCCCTGCTGCAGGGAATGGGGACACCCATCTGCTGATGTGATTTGTCAGAGGGAGACCTGCTGCTTGCTGTTTCCTGCATCTTAGATAGAAGAATGTCCCCACAAGAAAAATGAGCAATCTAGATTTCTAACTTAGAAAAGAGATAATAAACCTCTACAGGATGTCCAAATTCTATTCCTCCTATATTTTCACAAATTTGCCGTAATGTTTCACTTTTTTTAAACTGGTTTAATAATATCACTCAGTTACAGATATTCTGTCTATTAAGATACTAGGAAACTTCCTGAAATTTGCCTCCCTTTCCTCATAAGATGAACATGATAAGTCAGACCTATTTACTTACTGAAAAATTTAATTATAATAATTAAATTGCCAATAATAAATGGTCTATTGAGTTATTTGTTCATTTAAAATTTATTCTGTTCTTTTTAGAAGAAAATACTTATATTGTCTCATTTTATATATACCAAATCCATATATATATATATAATTTTATGCAGACACATCAATTTGCGTTATAGCTATATTACGTTGTGGGCAACAGTAGATGTACTGAAAGGTTTTAGTACTTGATGAAAAAGTAGACAATATCTTACCAATGGCAATTTCCCATCTCCTCCTTTTAATTCTAGCATCCTAGAATCACGGAATGGTTGAGGTTGGAAGGGACCTCCAGAGGTCGTCTGCTCCAAACCCCCTGGCTCAAGTAGCACCACCCAGAGCCAGTTGCCAAGGACCATGTCCAGATGGCTTTTGAGTATCTCCAAGGTGGAAGACTCAGCAACTTCTCTGGGGAACCTGCGCCAGTGCTTGGTCACCCTCACAGTGCAAAAGTGTTTCCTGATGTTCAGAGGCAACCTCCTGTGTTTCAGTGTGTGTCCATTGCCTCTGGACCTGTCACTGGGCACCACTGAAAAAGGCTGGCTATACCTGCTATACACCTTTCCTTCAGGTATTTACAAACATTTATAAGATCCCCCTGAGCCTTCTCTTCTTTAGGCTCAGCAGTCCCAATTCTCTCAGTCTTTTGTCATATGACAGATGCTCCAGTCCCCTTGTCATCTTAGTGGCCATTTGCTGTACTGTCTCCAGTATGCTCATGTCTCTCCTGCACTGAGGAGCCCAGAAGTGGACCCAGTACTCCAGGTGTGACCTCACCAGTGCTAAGTAGAAGGGAAGGATCACTTCCATCAACCTGCTTGCAACACTTCTCCTAATGCAGCCCAGGATACCATTGCAATTCTTTGCAGCAAGGGCATATTGCTGACTCGTATTCATTTTTTTTTCGTATTCTCTATTTTTTTTCTTCACCCTGTCCCCAAAAACATTATGAGCCTTTCTCTTTTGCTCAAGCCTATATTCTTTTCCAGCTCTGACTGGGACTAAGACCCCTACCTCTGGCCCAGACCACAAAGGCCCTCACAGTACATATATCTTGCCTACCCTAATTTTCCTTGGGCTGCCCAATTCCAGACCCACTCCAGCAGCACCTCTGAACTTTCTCTTTTGCTCAACCCTAACCTGAGGTTCAGACTTAGACTGGTCCAAAAAAATTCACCTCCAGAACTGATAGAGTATCTCTTGCAACCTCAGCTGCTTTGTGTTTCTCAGTTTAGACATTGTTCAGATATATTGCTTCCTACTTCTATGGCTTTTCTGTATTTTAGAAGTAATGCTCGTGCTATAAAATATATCAACAACCACATCGAAGGTCATATTTGCCTTACCTGGCTACGCTAAAAGGATGCTGCGCTAGTTTATTTCAGTAACTTGACTCTGCAGATTTACTACGTGGCTTAAGAACACCCTCTTTTGCTATGGTCTTTCAGGCTATCCAATATTAACTTTCTACTTGGGAACCATCCTAGCCTACTCCTTCTTCATACTAGCCACTTCTAAAGGCTTCCCAGTTCCTTGAAATTTGTCATAAGTCAAACATTTTTCATTCCATCTTGTACAAATCTGAAGAGTGTGACTCTCAGAATAATTCCTAACTGCAAAAACCAAAGTTGAAGCCTTAGTTCTCATGACAGAAAAGGGTACTTATTCAAGACAATAATTACATATCTACATGAATAGAAAACACTTCCAACAGAATTCAGTAATGATGTACTTATAACTTTAATATTAGGCATCTTTTAAATATCCTTTGACTTGAGGGTTATTTTTTGAATAATGCCAAAAAATCTCATATTCAAGTGCTTCCTATAATTAGAAACAGAGGCTGACTCTAAACTCCTTTGGATGTACTAGGCATCTTTTTTTAACATCTTTTTTAATGCAAGCTCTTCAAATTAACATTTTTTTTGATATGTGTAGCAAAATACTGTTGCCTAGATAAGCATAATAATTGTGACCTTACATAAAAATGGCATGTACAACATGCCCATTTGCTTTATTCCTACATGCAAGTGATACTTGAGATGGGACTAATATGACTTAATTCTCAGACTTCATTGCCTAAAGCCAAATGTAACAATTATAGTTCCAGCCAAGAATAATTTAAATGAACATCATACAGTGGTTTAGGTGAATTTAAAGTGTTCTCTAATCCCAGTTAAGAAAAGAATTCATATTTCAGTTAATCCCTTAGAGAATACTGCTTGAAATTTATAAAGGACACATGTCAACTAAAACTCTCACAATTTGACAAGTCATCACTCATCTACAGAGTTAGAACTCCAATGTGCTAACAAGTGTGTAGTTGCTTTTGCTACTATGCCTGGAGAGGCTGAATTTTTAATCCAGTAAATAAACAAGTAAAAATCTCCATATTAACTGACAATCAACTGATCTAGGAAATGTATCTGAAATTAATTTACTTTAAAAACAATAAAAATCACACTTTAATTTTTATGTTTCGCTACTGAGCACGGGAGAACTGGAGCTCTTGACATTCACACCACAAGGGTCGGTTTGTTTGTTTTACAAACAGTAGCGTGCTTTTCTTGGAGTTGATTGGATTATGACAGAACACAGCAGGGCTGGCAGTGGTAATAGATTAAACAAACTGTGTTAAAAAACCTAAGCAAATGGCAAAGATTATTTTAGGCATAGGGATTATAGCAATTATTTCTCCTAATTTAATTTTAAATCTCAAAGGGCAGCTGGTTTGGAGCATTCTTAACCAAAAGATCTGAAGCGAAGAATGGGCTTTCATCCCTTAATTTGCCTCAGTGACATCTTAGCTTTATGTAGAAAAAAGTCAAAGAAAACAGACTGTTCTCTAGTTCTCCAGTGTGCTTAAAGGTTCAATACTAAACATTTTGGTTTATATTTCAAAAGCACACATAGTAGGCCTCTGTGCTGAGAACCTTTTATTTTTTTTTAATGACACTTGAAACCTTTTATTAAACTCTCCTTATTTCCCTTTTCATCTAAGTATTGTTATAATGGCAAACTGAAGCTGCTCAGTGTAAAAGTTTTTATGATCTGAAGTTGGTTTAATTCTTTTGCTAGTGATGTTATCAGGGAGAGGGGAATGGCGGTGTGTGTGTCTTTTCGGGTTTTTTTCCTCCTCAAACCTAATATAATAAACTTCTTCCTCAAATGAGGAACACAGACTACCCCCTTAGAGAGCTGAGATTGACTAACGCAAATCTTTTCCAACATCAGGATAAACAACAGATTTGTCAATTTGTATGCCTATGAGTAGAAATACATATATAGACTGTATATAAGCTTCTATTTTATGCAAAAGGATGACTGATTAAATTGTTAGTCTGAACTCTTAGAACAATGATAATTTATCTATAATTTACCAAAGATAATTTAAAAATTTGGGATTTTTACAGATACAACACATACAAATTTAATTGTACTCCAGACTATAACAGCTTGTCTCACTTTGCTTCAAGTAGTTATCTACTGCTGAGTGTTTAGTAATATTATTAGTTATTATTAGTAACTAATTGAGGGACTAGGATAAGCCATGAACCATTCTAATAAGCACTCTAAAAGGAAGATGATAACCCTTACTCAAAAACCACAGAGATTTATCACAAGAAGATGAATGTAGACATGCAGAAAATCACCTGAAAACAAAAGTAAACAGTGTAATGGGTAATCTCTCTCTCTCTCTCTTATTTTATTTTTGAAGTTTTATTTGCCATACAGAAGGTCAACACCTCTCTGCTTCCAACCGATTTCTAAGTTGACCTTCCATCCTGACTTTATAGTGATTTATTGAGCCCAGTTTGTAAATAAAGAAGGAACCTTAAGAAAACAGTATATCAATAGTGGTCAGCATGATTGGAAGCACTGAAAGCAAATTCAAATTGTCATCAATCTCAAGAATTTCAGAGACTATATCAGTATGATGTGCTGCAGATCAGAAGACTGTTCAACCCAGTTTATGAGAAATTATTAAATTAATAATTTTAAAGACGTAACAATAACGCTAATTGTCAAACAGGAAAATATTAAGTAAAATTATCTGTTTACAGTACATTTTTCGATGTATCTGCTAATGAATCATACCAACAATACATCAAAACTGATAGCAACAGTCAAGTGGCAGCAACTGACAGCTGGAGTCCTGCGTCCAGCTCTGTGGCCCCCAACAGAAGAAGGACATGGACCTGTTGGAGCAAGTCCACAGGAGGGCCACAAAAATGATCAGAGGGCTGGAGGACCTCTCCTATGAAGACAGGCTGAGACAGCTGAGGTTGTTCAGCCTGGAGAAGAGAAGGGTCCAGGGAGACCTTAGAGCGGCCTTACGGTATCTAAAGGGGGCCCACAGGAAAGATGGGGAGGGACTCTTTATCAGGGAGTGTAGTGATAGGATGAGGGGTAAGGCTTTTAAACTGGAAGAGGGTAGATTTAGATTAGATATTAGGAAGAAATTTGTTACTCTGAGGGTGGTGAGACACTGGAACAGGTTGCCCAGGGAAGTTGTGAAGGCCCCATCCCTGGAAGTGTTCAAGGCCAGGCTGGATGTGGCTTTGAGTGACCTGGGCTAGTGGGAGGTGTCCCTGCCCATGGCAGGGGGGTTGAAACTAGAAGACCTTTAAAAGTCCCTTCAAACCCAAACTAATCTATGGTTCTATGATTAATTCTAACATTAAATGTTTAGGCACATTCTTTATTTCATAAAGCATGATAATTTAAAAATGAGAAACTTCATTCCAGTTCCTCATGTTTTCCCTTCAAAGGCATGCAAACAATTACTTAATCCATTTACCACATAGTAAACTTGAACTCTAGATTACTACACAGCAATGGATTTTATAAGCCTTCATGACTTGTGACTCAACATAGGCAGTGATTCCTAACAGTCCTGCTGAGTCCACAATGGAAACTGTTCATAAGTATAAAGGTGTTAAATCCTGGATAAATGAAGTATCACCTACGCATTTCTTATTAACATTATGACAAGAGCTTGCAAAGTGACAGGATTATTTTCCAGGAAAAAAAAAAAGAATAAAAAAGTCCGAGAGACAGGA
>VZSZ01005408.1:837154-904779 GCA_013398815.1 Ibidorhyncha struthersii | reverse complement strand
GAAAATAAAGAAATAAAGCCTTTTATTTTTTTGAGTAGGAAGAGCAAATATTTGTCATACCTAGAAAAGAGTATTTTATTTTCAAACACTAAGAAAGAGAATGATCTAAGGTTATTTTTCCAATCAAACCTTCCCCCAAATTAGATTTTTATTTTTAAAGTGACACATCCTTATCTGGATAAGGGTAGACAAAGAGCAACAACATCATTAAGTACAAAATACTTATGTTTTAAATACAATGTCTTTAACATGTCAGATATTAAATTCAATTTTGTACATTTTACTAGTTGTCACATTTAATTAATCAGTGGTTTGTTGTTGTTTTTTTTTTTTAAAAAAAGAACTGCTTATTTTAGCCCAGGCTGTTTTAATGTGAATGATTCTGTGATTAACAAGTAAGCCTACTAGCAGAAATATTTACTTAAGCAAGAAACTAAGTGAATACTAAAATATAATCCTGAAAGGCAAATTCAGGATATTTAAACATATTTAATAAAATTTTTTGGGGGTCATTATTTTAAAACTATATGCTGCAAAAAAAAGTCCTATATACTGCAAAAAATTCATTTCTGATATGGGACCCTATGAAGAACTGACCACACATACATTATTAAGAAGCAACTTTGTCATCATTTTGAACTTCTCAGCCTAAGCTATGAAAAACTGTTTTTGTTAAAAATGCAATGCTAACCTCTAGGACAAATATTGCTTCATGTATATAAACACATATATATATAAGTGTGCACGTGTGTATATTCCTCCCCTGTCTCAAAACATTTACTCACTTTCTGCCTGTGGCAGACCAACAGGTGAAAAAAACCTCTACAAATGACGCAGCTTTGGCATGGCATTTCTTTCACAGAAAATCAGTATGCACAGATACGTTTCACTATGCACACCTATATTCTAAATATATTCCCTCACAGAAATAAGGACGAGTGTTCATCTGTCAGTTATAGCAGAATGCCCTTATATAAAAAAAAAACTAGTCTTGGTCTGTATTTCATTGTCAAATATGTAATGAAGACCAGGAAATATTGGCAAATGCAACTCAATATAGTTTAAATTTCTTGTTTGAAGCCAGTATGGGGGAAAAAAAGTCAATGAAGCAGTAGATTTTTCCAGCACTTCCCAAATTACATTTTTAGGAAAATAGGCAATCAAATGGAACCTCAATGTTATGCACCATCACAAATTATACTTGTTGGACAAGAAAAACATTCACATTCAGTACCTAATTTCTAGATATAGCACTAAAGAAGAACTGGTACCTGATTTATGAAAACAGTGGAAAGAATAGTTAAGGCTGCACAAGAATTCTTGCTTAAGCAATGCTCCAGAATTCTTTCCTTACTCTCAAACTACCTATAAATTATTGCAATTTAGGCAGGAGAAAGAAATGTGGTGTATATCTAAAATAATCATTTAAGTACTTTTATCAAACCACCAGTCAGATATGTGGTAACATCATCATCCCATTTCACTCAGTCTGAAAATGACACCAGTCTCTCAAACAAATGAAGGACTGAGCCCAACAAGGAACACTCCAAATTCTAGATCTAGTCTAAAAACAATGAGATTTTAACTCAGGAAAATGAACTGCACTGAGTTTCTGCTCTACAAAGACATTTGAGTTCACAAATAATTCAGATGGTGTGTTCATTAAATTCCCTAAAGATATTTTAAAACTCAGCCTTGAGGATTCTGATATCAAGCTTCATAAAGATTCCTTTAGCTCACTGAAACAAAGTATTGGCTATTCTGTAGTATATAAATATCCTGCTTTGAGCAACATGGGACTAATTTCTCTTCTAATACTTGGGAAGACTGCACTTTTAGAAGAGACTAGTGTCTGAATTTGTGAGAATATTTACTTTGTAGCCAGCTATGGTGTATGGGTTTCAAGGTCTCAGTGTTTTTGAGCTCGCCAGGTGCAGGATGAGGAGCGAGACCTGAGCACTTGATCCAAGCTGGCCAACAGGACTATTTCATACCACAAACGTCACATTCACTATAAATTAGAAAGTTTGCTGTGAAGTTCTCTCTCTCACTTGATGGCTGCCATCCTAAGAATTTCTTGCCCTGGTGCCGGACCCCTGAGGCCTTCCCTTCCTCCCAAAGCTGTGGTGCTCACAGCGTCTGACATTTGCTGTCCCCTGCTAGGAGTGCACAGCTTCCTACTGATAGAATTGGCTGAGTATAATCCTTGTATATTCTGTATTGGTATTGGGATCAGTATTGGTTCTTTAGTGCTATCAATATTAATTATCTAATCTTATTCTATTAAATCTGTTTATATTTCAACCCCTGGGGTTTCTTTGTTTTTTCCTGATTCCCCTTCCCAGGTGGGGAGGCGTCCTTGGGTGATAGAATGATTGTCTAAAGGACAATAAATTGCTATGATTTTCTCAACCCATAACAATACAATAACCACAAATTTAATTTTTAGGCCATTTTTTTATTCCTATGATAGCTATGCATAGTATGCAATATTTCTGTCCATCTTAGGTGAGAATTAAACAGAGCAGTTCAAAATAGTATAGCCACTAAGGTTGCTGTTTTATATCTGATAATCATTATGTTTTCTGGGACAACCAGAAGGCATTTTTGGGGTCAGGCAAAGAGTATGGGTCAGAATAGATGGTCCTACTACATGTATTTAAATTTCCTGTAAGGTTATCAGTATATCACTATTTCTAATTCATGTATATGCTAAGTGAATGTAAATAGCAACCACACGTAAGCATCTCTGCAGCATCTTCACACTATATGGTAATTTCAGAAGAAAGATTTCTGGAAAAGGTGGAAATAATGCAGAATCTTTGACAAGAACTAGCTGTTAACAACCTGAGTCTCCAAAAATGCTGTTCCATTTTAAACAGCATTTAAATGTCTACAGTGAGAGTAGACGACTTGATTTGTCCAGAAGCCTCACTAGCCTCAGTGGAGTTTCTTCCACCCGAGAAAAAACAGGTAGGGCACTGTTACAGTTCTCTTAATGAAATTAATGCACTTAAGTAACATTACACAGCTTGCCATAAGATACAGCGTAAAACATATCTGTAAACTGAGATAACGGAAAACAGTTCTAAAAGATGTCTAAAGATATTTCTTTGGCTCTAGTGAAAAATCAACAGCGCTGATGACTTACTTCCAACTCTGTGCAAAAAAAAAGAGGGAGAACAAAAATGTCTCTGCCTAAGATACAAAATGCTAGCTTAGTCTGCGTGTCTTTTAATCTAAGGATATTTCTTTTCATATTCATGTTTCAATAGGCTTTAAGTAACAATTAGTGTAACTTTTGCCTCATATCCCACAAACTGGGCTATGAATTTCCCTCATTAATTACCAACACACTAGACAATGTAAAAACACATTCTGTATTTCAGCTAGCAAAAGACCTATTTTACACAACACAGAAGTCACTGCCTATAGTAGCATTTGTAAGTCTACAGTGCACACCAGTGGAATATAGCAGTATATGCATTTTTCACTGTTTTCAGTATAACGTGAAATTTCTTTCTAAATATTCCATCCTATTTAATTTTTACACCACCAGAAAATCATGCCCTTCAGAAATGATGAAGACAGATATAAAATGTTGAGGAAGACTTGCAAAAAGTGTAAACAATAATGTTTAATTGTGCATGTTATAAGATTAAACTTTAACAGTCTTGCTAAATACAATCTTGTGACTACAAACATCAGGGCAACACACCAAGGATTTGCTATTTTACAAAGAGTCCAAAGACCTAACTAATCAGACTCAGATACACTTTTTTTATCTTTCCAACTGTAAGTTTTTTTAATTGATCTGTAAACTAGGCAGTATCTGACAAATTTGTACAGCCCATTTCTGCAGATGATTATGGACATTCAAATAGCAACATAATTGATGTCAAAATGTTCATGCTCTCCAGAGAATTTAAAGATTTCTAGGTTTTCCTACAAAGATTACTTCAAAAATAAATTTATCCAAAGTCAACACCCTTTATTTATTTACTGGTTTTACAGACTTGATCTTTTCCCTTCTGTGGATACACAGTAATTCAGGTGTAATATTATAGTGAACAATTGCTTCACCCTTTTTAAAAATAAGAAAGTAGAATACATTTTTCCCGCCGTAAACACAAAACGTAATGACGGGACACACCACTTCCATTCCTCCTTTCTCCCTGGAAAAATATTTGGTGGACGTAAAGTCTTAATTCACTAGCTCTGTACAGAAAGTGAAGACACACTAATCATCCAAATAAAGTAAAATTTAAGCCCTAATCTGTAGTGAGGAGGTAATCTTTAAGAAGAATAGCCAGTTATTACTTGGTTTGAAACTGTTGTAATGAAAGCATACTTGAAATTAAGGAAAGGCCACAGAAAGGTAAATGGATGAGGACTTTGCCGTGTCCTTAGAGAAACAGACAAAATCATATGCAGTAAAAGCAGATGACATTTGACTGATTGCAAATAAAGAAACAGTGCTGTCAAATATCAATCAAGATTTGAACTATAAGCTTCTTAGTGTTAATGTTAACTTCTTGTTTTACTATTCGGTGGAAGAGCAGACTTTTTACAACAGAAAAATAAATGACCAATTTCCACACTAAATGTAACGTACTTTTGTAGCTGTTAAAATGATCTAATTTGTGACCCCAAACAAGACAAGTTCACTCAAAGCTACCTATAATGCTCGTAGTTACTACAAATATAAATTGCCACTTTAGTACTTTTTTTTAGTTAATACATCGAAAATTTATTTACAATTTCCAAATTGATGCAGACTGCATCATTTTTTGAAAAGATGATTATCAAGATCGCCAAGGCTTTCTATATTTAGTTTGTTCAAAGATGAGCGAATACTTATTTTTTAACAGAAAGTAATTAGTTACTGAGAGCACTAATACATCTTGGCAGCTGTGAAGCTTCTAGAATTGCACAGAATCTCTCAAACTTCCAAAAGTTTAGCAGAGCTAACAATTACTAAAAATGGTTTAATTTGCTGTGGCAGTGTCACTTGCAAACCAAGTATTTTTTTCTATGTTCCAGTGGGACTGTGAGGTGATCTACCAACTGAAATAGCAGATTAATTTATGCATGACTGAAACCAAAAACTCTGAGTCAAGGATATGAAAATAATCCAGAAGTAATAATTAATCTGTTCTTAATCTAGAAATTCCTTTGTGATTTAGTATTGCAAGTGTGTATACAAATCAGATTCCATGCTTAGCCTACTACATGTTTGCGCTGTCCTTCATTTCACCTTCAAAGTTTTCCCTGTCAAAAACCTTGTATGGTGTTCCAGCATCCAGTTCTCAACTGTAACATATAGTGACAGTCACACATGCATCGCCAACACACAACATTCGTGTTTTTTCAGTAAAGGAAGAATTTTCATTTATAAGAAACCCCACAAATATAAGTAATTTCATTCAGATTCATCAAGACCAATGTTTTCCTGTAAATTAAAAACTAGATGTATGTGTTATAAATCTCTGAAGACAAACAGAATGCTCAAAATATCATTCCTGCTAGCAACTGAAGCAGTTCAGCATGTTCCCAAGAAAAATGCAGCAACACGTGTATATGAGTATATTCATGCACGTATATAAAAATTGGAATCTATAAATCTCCAACCTCTTCTCAGCAAATTTTTACTTCTTGTTGTTCTATTCCTGCTGGCAGTGCCATAAAACATAAAGACTACATTTCTTAAGAAAAACAATTAACTCAATTCAGAGTTCTCCTGTTGTGCAGAAGTATGACAAGCTAAAATCCTACTTAATGAGCATGCAGAAAATAAAGAACTAAAATCTGAAGGAACTCAAATATGACTATGTCAATTTGTTGCTGTGGATGTTCGTCTATGAAGGAAATTCCATGTCCTTGTAACTAGAATTTGGAATTTAATAGACTGCTTGCAATCTTTTCCAAAACATAAAAAGAAAGCGAATTGATTTTCCTGGATTATTCCAAATCTGAGATGTTAAATTTACAGGAAATTTTAAATTCTATATCTATATTTAGTTATATAGATACACATTTTGAGTTTTGTTGGATCTAAGAGATCCTCAAGTCATTGTGCTGAAAGCTAAAACCTGAAAGCTGCAAAGCAAATATTTCTTAGTATTCTATTCCTGAACTTGGATTGAAATGAACAACTCTTTCCTAACACCATTCCTGCATAACCTCACAATGTTCTTAAACTACTCCTTTGTAGGCTTATCTCCTTTATAACAAGTATATTGCTTTCTGGCATCAGAACTCCACCGAGTTTCCTGCTAAGCTAAATCAGTCTCCTGATGCATCTACCTTTCCCCCTGAGTATTAGGACAGACCTTTGTTGCACTCGGAAGATGCTGGACTTCAGTACCTGCCAGCTTTGGTGAACATCTTTGTTTACCAGTCAGAGCTGCTTCTGCTGCTCTGCTACCAGGCTTTTGAACCTATTCTGCAACTGCAAATCTGCAGGTGGAAAAAGAGTCATCCTCCAGTTGCTGGAGATCATAAGTTTCCAGTCCCATGGGATGCCCTATTTACCTTGCAACGGATTGCAGTCTCTGGCTGCCCCTTCCGTATGCCTTAGACTCTCTTACTTCTGGGGACCCTGTGAAGATCCTTTGCCTTCCCTGAGCCTGCCCCGCATGCTCGCCTCCTCCTGCAGCTTGAAAGGGCCAACATATTTCCTCAATCACAGTACATCTCCTGTAGTCATGGACACCCCTTTCCCCTGGCCCAGCCTCAAGGGAAGGTACCAGGTACCATCTGCAGACCAAGGCCTGGGGACCTGCATCCTACCTCAGCATCTCTGAGATGAGGTCTCTACTGCGCCAGCAGCAGCAGCCCCAGCCAGTGCTGGGGACCATGCCCTGGGGTGTGCCAATACTGTTGTTGGTGTGTCTCATGCTAGCATCACTTTCCAGCCCCATCCCACATGCAAACTACTGGACAAGCCACTTCTGCCCACAGCCACAGCCTGGGACCTGCATGCCAGGCCTGGCAGTTGCACAGCTGTCCCCCAGAGCCACCTGAATGAGCACTTGGCTCTCCCAAACAAGGAATCAACTCTCTTGTCCACAGCCAAGATCTCAAGATACCTCCACTGCCTCTGAGGATGTTTCCCTCCTTGTTGCCAGGCTGTCACCCCCACCATGCCCACTCGGTAGCCCGGGGTCAACATCCTCACAGCGGTGGAATGTCCCCACACACTCCTTTGCCCCCATGGGTCCTTTCTGCCTGAACACAAGCCCAGCTGGACCCCAACCATGGCTCACTGAATATCATGGCCACCACCCTCACAGCACATCAGGATAGGGCACCAGGACCTGCCTCCCCCATCCAGTCCCTTCCTGTGAGACCACGGAGCCACCCTAGTGCCACCCTCACAGCTCCCCAACACCAGTGTCGCCATGGCAGCACATGGTGGCTAAGCCAGGGCTGAGCTTCTTCACACACCCTGGGCAGTGCTCTCCCCACAAGCTACAGGGATAAATGGTTGATTTATCACTTTCATAAATGCTAGATATGATTTTACTCTAAATTACAACACAGGAAATTAGAAATCTCAATTTTGTTTCTTACTACACCTGATAACAATGTTCTGCTAACATACCTGTTTCAGGCTTTCCAACTTGGTTTGTCTCAGTTCTTCATATTTGCATTTCCAAATAAATAATTCGTTTTCTATCTTCTCCATTTCTTTTTCCAGAAACACGTTCATGCTGAAAAAGTATTTTAAAAGTCACCATTACATCTTTTTGAAGTTGACAACAGACAAATTACTTTGAATTTCCTTTTCATAGTTTGACTTATATTTTACTGCCTTTGTCAACCATATATCTTTTTTTTATTAAAAAACTTTATCATCATACAATTATTCCAAAAGATTTACCAAAAATAATAGCTACAGAGAACAAAGAAATCCAATATTATAGAATTAAAAATGTAAATAAAATACAATTCTGGGATAAACTGAAGAAAATTTGGAAATAGACTTCAGTTAGTGGTTCAAGTCACCTAATACATAATGAGATAGTGAAGATCCTCAGAGAAGATGTACAGTTATTTTGGTACAGGCAGAAGTTTATTTTAAGCACACACATACATGGGAATATATACAGTAAGTTGGCAGTACTGAAACCAAAGATGATCTACTTCAGGTGCAAAAAAAAAAAACTTAATTAAAACATATATCTCTTGTTTCTAAAAATAATTGGTCTTGAAAGAAAATGCTAGAAGAATTTTAGGAAAATGGATTATTTTTCCTAGAGGTACTGTACCCTCATTATACATTTGCCTCTGGAATGTTATTTGAGCATAAAATCCATTACTACATTCAGGAAAAATACTCAGGATACACAACTCACAAAGAATGAACTATGACTCCTTGGAGAAAGCGACGGTATTACTGAAACAACAAACTTGGATATTTACATTTACCCCTCTTCTAACCAATTAAAATATTTTCATTCAGGAAATAACAAAAGAAATATGAAGCGGCAGCGGCACTGCAGAAGTTGTTGTCCTTGAGACCAATTAAAAAGTCATTTCTATGTTCACAGGAAACGCTATTAGCCAAGTTCCAAAGATAAGAATGAACTTCTCATAATTTATACCCCTATCTTCATAATTTCATTTTATATTTGTGTAATGTGTATGTGTCATTTTGCAATTTTGCAGCAAAAAAGGATTTGGAATATAATTAAAAGTGGAAGAAAAAACTTTTAATTACAAATAAAAACATTCAAATTATATTTCTAACATTATGAAATCAAATCACAGTTGAAAATTCTGGAATATTCTATTGGCTATAAATATCAATATAGGAATAAAGCCTGTGAAGTCAGGTCGTTGAAGAAATCTAAAACCTGAAAAACAGGAAAACTGCGAAAGTACTATTATATTGGGAGATGAACATTTTACATTATATAAACCCTATGAAAACGGAGCATTGAAGGGCTAGTATACCGGAAAAGAGATAAATATTGAAATATTTGAAAAGAAAATTCTAATACTGGCAATTAAAATGACTATTGTATGCCAAAGTATTTATTTTCTATTCTGAGGCTAATAAAAATTATCAGTCTTTTTACTAATATTATTATTGCCAGGCTGACTACAAATACATTCTAAGAAAGTATCATTTAAAATTAATCTTCCACAGCAGCACTGTTACCTTTAAGGACATAAAGCAAAGAGTACTGATAAGATTTGTCTGGGTCATGTCTATGCAGCATACTGCTGAATTGCTTAGAGACACCAAGAGTTACCACTGACTGGTCTGGCACAGGTCCTGGCAGCAATGTCAGCTACGTTAATGAAGCAATCTATTTGAGCAAAGTATCTTCTTATTCTCTCTTCTTTTACAACTAAACATAATGTTCTTGACCCGGGGAACTCTTTTCTCTGCGTACATATAGCAGATAGCACACCTATGACTCCCATAACATTATAGTGATAAAATAAACACTGTCACTTCAGAAAGCAAAGTGGAACGAGATGACTTCTGTCATATGTACAGAACCTAAGATATGCATTTCAACCGAATAATTTCTTTTCTATGGTGGAATGGTATCATGACTTCATTGAGGGACTAAAAATATTATTAAGAGGGACACTTAATACAGGAGAAAGTGAAAGCATGAATGATGACAGTTTAATTCGTTGAATAATAGCCTATTGAGTGTACTGAATGCACTGAAAGTCCTTAGAAATGGTCTGATCTGAAAAGTAAAAGAGGAATGTCCACTATGCAGTGCTTACTTAGAAGATACCACTTCTATTTTATGTTACAGTACCTCTTAAGTGAGAGCAGGTCCCTCTGATACTACTGAATGAAACAGATGATCCTGACTACATAAAGTTTACTATTTAGATTTAAAAAAAAAAGAGGAAGAAAGAGTATAGCAGAGATCAGTGAAGCAGTTTATTACTACTTAAACAAAAGATCGAGATCAGAGCATTTTAATGGCTCTTGTAACCACCTATTTTAACTTCTTATTATCTAATTAAATCACAGAATTACACAGAATGGTTGAGGTTGGAAAGGACCTCTGGAGTTCATCTCATCCAATCCCCCTGCTCAAGCAGGGTCACCTAGAGCTGGTTGCTAAGGACCATGTCCAGGTGGCTTCTGAAGCTCTCCAAGGATGCAGACTCGGCAACCTCTCTGGGCAACCTGTGGCAGCGTTTGGTCATCCTCACGGAAAAAAAAGTGTTTCTTGATGCTCGGATGGAGCCTTCTGTGTCCATTGCCTAAGTCTGCCCATTCAGCCCTAAGCAGTTCCTCTTCAATATTACTACCAGTGCAGTTGATGGGCTTTTGGTTTTAGATCAAAAAAAAACACTTTTAAGTTCAAAGTGGAACAAATTAAGATCTTGAAATGAGAAGATATTTAGATGAGAACATTGATCCAAAAGATGACTAAAGATAGCTGTTTTAGGCAAATGATCCCTTAAAGTGCCGAACAACTCATAAAGTCTTTAATTCCCATTCTTGTCAATTGGACCTCAAATGCGTATTTGATATAAGCCATAGTGCCTAGTAGAGGAATTTAGTGTGCGATTTTACATTGTAAACCCAACCCTGAAGCTCTTTGAAAGCCAAAACATAAACTTTGAGCTCTTATTTTTTTCTTTTAGAGCCCCGTTGTTTTTCTGTTTTGCAAAGCCTGATCCATAGCTTAAGGGTACATTGGCATTAGCGAAGATAGCTCTAAACAGAATGCAAGAAGGGTCCTCTCAGAGTGAAGAAGCAAAAAATCTCATGGAGAGATTAGTCAGGTAACTAGGGCAAGTCCAAACACTGGATCTGCACGAGCTAACTTGACTCTGGAACGAACATGGCCACAATTCTGGAGTACTGCATGTAAACCAGAAAACTGCTGAGAAGTCCTGTGCTGAATGAGTAAGCTCATACTGACTGCCAAGGTAACCTTTGGCCTTGGGGTTCAAGCTGTCTGTTATCCAAGCTTGCTTTTGATGCAGCACAGCTGTGTGTCCTTGGCTCAAGTTTACTGAGAAAATTGCTAAGTTGTGAGGAAGAAGCTGTGAGAAAGTACTTAAGCTAGAGCCATGCAAGATAAGAAAAGTAAAAATGCTAACAGGGGTGAGATTGTCGAGATAGTCATTATTAGCAGCTTCAGGATCCGCGAGCAAAAATACTGACATGAACAAGTATAAAACCCCATAAGGAAATAACTGGGAATCTGAAGATAGAGACTCAGCAAAAGAAGCCCATTCCAGTAAGCAGTGCAGACTAACCCTTTCTGAGCTGGCAGATGATAGCCTGTCCAACAAAGACTCATAGCATGTCTCAAGAGACCGGTGACTATGTTAATGCTTATCCTAGTAACCTTACTCCTAGCAATGTTACTCCTAGCTATTTATTGTGTGCATTGCCAAAAATAATTGCTTCATAGTTTTAAGTTGCATATATTCTGCTTACAGAACATCTTTGCACACAGGAAATGTTTCCCAAAGTGACCTAGAGGGGGAGTTGTTATACCAATGCCCGCTGTTATGCGGAAATCACTGCTCTGTGAGAATCTGCTGCCTGAGGTTGGCACTGCCATACATTGCACGGTGTAGACATGCCCCAGTTCTTACCATGTGCCAGTAAATTTATTAGCGTATAATACAGTCAGTATACACCTGGGGATAAATGACAAAATCTGTCTCTCTGAAGTACAGCTACAAATTGGTTAGAGAGGCATGTGAACAAAAAAACAAAACCAGGATGTAGAATCAGGGTTTATTAAAATTTGGGCTAAGAAGTCATTAAAAAATAAGAGTTGAAGAATTATCCCCTTTCTAAAAGGGAACTTTTACATATGCATGTATGTATACTGTGATTGCTGTTGAAAAATGAAGTACCTAGGACCCTAAATAGTTCAGCCAGAGGAAAATGGATATGTGAGTCTTTTAACTCACACGTACAAATACCATGACAAGCTGGAAAATTTAGACGTTCTGGGATTTATGCTTCCACAAAAACCTAAATCTTTTTTTATGACATAGAACATACCTCTGGTCATGTGCTGCAATATGATTCAAATAAAGAATTACTGTATGTTTTCTACAGCTATCTAATTCATACAACAGAATACAGTAAATACTAGTTAGGAATTTACAGGATTTTAAGTTTTTTTACTCAGACTTGTACTATCTACAGGACAATTGTGAAAAGAACTGTCAGGAAAGAAATTTCTCGTCATAGCTTACAATTACAGACTCTCTGAACTGAAACTGTTGAACGTATTTGCAATGGAGGGGGAATTTTCTTCCTTTTCATTTTCTAATTAACTTCAGCTGGTTTTGAAGTTACAGTCACATAGTGCCTGAAGTCTCCTACTACATCCATCATACATCACATACTGTGCGTTCTCTTGGAAAGCCTTTTTGATGTGATTCAATCTTGCTCAATACTGATAATCTATACTGCCCTGGTTTGAGGAATTCCTACCAACACAGAGGCTCACATGCTAGCATATAGTGTGTAATCAACACATGAATTCTTTTAGGCCACTAAAATGCAAATTTACTATTTATGTGAGGTAAATCTGATATGATACAACAAGCATATGTTAAGTGTTATCTGCTCTCTTTATCATCTGCTTTTGACATAGACCTTACTACAGGTGAAGAGCTTAAGATTAACAGCATTTTGCAGCTGTACACATCTACTTTTAATTAAAAAATGGCCTTAGTCATTCTGCAGTTAGATTCTTTCAAAGCCTGCTGGTAGAATATATGAAAATCAGTTATTATATACAAATAACTCCAATAACTGAGCATAACACACATTAGATACCACAGCATTGATACTAAATTGCTAATAGGTATAATTTTTTAACGAACTGCACATTCTTAACACTTCTGTATGGAGCACTTCTTATTTAAATGACATACAAGCCAAGAAAAACAATAAACACACTATTGTGTTTACTATTAAGCAAAAAAATTAAAATTCTTGTGCTGAATTTTCTTTCTAAATTCTTATCAAGGCCTTGTAAATAGCAATTAATAAAGCTTAGATATGAGAGCATATGAGCTATAAATCCAAATATCACCACATCTATTTTAGGAAGTATCTTAAACCCCTTTATTTTTAATAGAGATTTCCGCAAGTAGGATATATTTCACACTTACTCTCTTTCCTTCTGTAAGATTTTCTGCATCTCAGCCAAATGCAAATGCAAGACAGAAACATGTATTAAATCATTCTCTGTTGTCTTAGCTGTATTGTCCAAACTTTTTTTAGGTTCCTCCAAACAGACACTGGGAACTCCATTGGGAAAGGAATCAGGAGGCTTTGGAGTGATTTTTTTATTATGATGGTCTTTGACTACCTCTACATCCTGAGAAAACAGAAAAATATGACAAATGAGAAAGACATAAATGAAGCAAAAAGTATAACATAACTTCTGCAGGGTACTCCAAGGCTCTTCTAAACATTTAAGTCACATAGAAGAAAAAAGGGAATAAGTAACATCTTGTACAGTTGCACTGTATATGGATAGAATGCACAAAAAAAGCCACTGGATCGCTGTCATTTTGTAACATATCTCACACCTTCTGTTATGACAGGCTTCATATCCAAAGTATTCCTAATGTATCTTTACCAAAGAAATAGATTCCAGTTATCATTAGTTGGCTATAACTATGGTGAAAACAGAATCCTAGAACTAACAAAACCAGGAAGGCAATTTATGCATACAAATAATATATTGAGAACCTCTACATTAAGAACTCTTAGACTCCTAATGTAAATCATGTTGAAGCAGGTGATGGACTTATGCAAGTTTTGTACAAGGACCAAAGTTATCTGTATAACGTACCAATTTGGATCCCATTTAGAAACTAAAAGCACTATAACATCTATTTTTAAGATGTATGCTTTGCATACAAAACATAAACAAAACTAATAACAATCAGAAAAAAAAATAAAAATAAAATACATATTTATTACGAAGACTGAATATCTCTTATAAACAATAGTTTCCTTTAGAAATGTATTTAAGTTTTATCACTTCTGATGAATAGTGTTTAAAAGCTAGTCTCATTGTAGGAGATTAACAACACTCTTATTTCATACCACTCTGTTCTTTTGAGTTTTTAGAAGAATTCCTGAAGTCTACATCAGAAAATACTAGAACCTGCTGAAAAGATAAGACTGTTTTCCACTCACATACAAAGTTTCAGTTTTCAAATAGTTCATTATTTTATACTAAGGAGAAAGAAAAACAGTTAAAATATATTTTGTGTCATTTCCTTCCTATGGCACTTTTGTCTGCCCAAAAATACGAAAGGTATGCATTTTTTGGCCAAAATTATTCTCAATACTAACACTGGTGGGTTTTTTTTCCCCCAAATTCACAGTGATATAATGTAATTTATGTGCATTGCAGAGTGAGTGAAAATTCTGAATATAATACATTCAGGCCTAAGATCCTGACAGTTTTCATTCAACTGAAATAAAAAATTTCCCACATCCTACAATGTAGGAAAAAACTTCTTCTACAGTGTAGAAAAAAAATCTTACATCTACAATGACTGCTGTCTATCAGACAAATAATAAGTATAGTCTTTACATGGTATTGTCTATGAAGACTATAAAATACATGCCAAGGCACAGAATTAAAACTGGTAAAACATGAACAAATAGTTCCATTTTGATTAACATAACTGGTTCTTTTGTATAGAACTAGGAGCTGTATTAAACCATGCCCATACTTGATAGTTTAATTCTGTGTAACAGCTTAATTGCTTTCCTTCCTTAACAAAAAAATCTTGCAACTTCACAGAATAATTTGCCTCACCTCTTTCCACATTTCAGAAGTCATGTTAAGGGAAAATTAAATGATTTTATTTTAGAAGCCAGGAATCTACGCTAGTTTNAAAAAAAAAAAAAAAAAAAAAGTACTCAAAACATGGAGAAATAACATAACAGAGGTAATCTGTTACCTTAAAACATGAGATAGAGTCAGAACAATGGTCTACATTATTGGACATAACAGTCAGCCTCTGTTACTTAAATGTTTAGCTGTAGTTGAAGGGTATGGATTATTTTCTGTATTTCTCTGTATTAGGAATATCAATTAGATGGGTGAAAAAAGTGGTTTTAACATTGAACGGATCAGGTAGTATTTTGGTCAAGATCCTTGAAAAATCTCATTTCCAGGTATATATCCGTAATCTCCCGCTTCTTCATGAACTAAAAATATTCCCCATTGTTTACCTTCTTTGTGTCTTCTGCCTCAGGAGTCTTGTTGGTTTTGCTCAGTTCTTTAGCAAGTTCTCCTTCCTGAAATGTTAACTGGCTTAGGTCTTTTTTAATATAAGATATTTCTGAGTAAGTGAATTCTGTTTTCCAAGGAGTTACATTTTCTAAGTTTTCCTTCTCATTTACTAAATCTTGATTTTTTTTTTTAAGCATACTCAGTTCTTTTACAACACCATCTAATTTTATTCTCAATTGTCTTGCTTCCTCTCTGGCTTTATTTCTTTCTGCTCTAACTTTGCTCCATTTCTCCCTCCAGTTAGCGGTACAATCTGACCACCAGCGCATGGTCTTCTCCATTTGGGCAGCTCTGGCTTTGACTTCTTCCAGTTCCCGAATTCTTACTGCTCCCAAAATTTCCCAATCACTGCTGTAATTTGTAGACATACACGGATAATGAGATGAACATGGGTAGAAACTTTGAGATGGAAGATTTGAATTACACAGGTGGCCACCTGGTTGACAGCCTCCAGATAATTTATAAGGTTGTCTTGGTTGGGTCCCAAAACCCTGCATCTCTTCCATTAGTTTCTGAACGGAGCCTAAATTCATGTTTTGATCCATAACCTAATTTCAGTCCTAAAAAAGACAAAGACAGACAATAATTTAGCTTCCCTCAATTAAATTTTATGAATAACCTCAAACAGTAGTTTATTTTACCTCTATAGTAATGAGATAATAACGCTGTTGATGTTTCAGAAATGTGCTTCATCAACAAGAAATAACTATTAAAATATATTTTATGTAATACTCTTTGAGTACAGCAAAACCAGACATACCTATTACTTGATTATGAATTGCCAGCAAAGGAAGTGTTATTAAATAATCATAGTGCTCTCAAAAATTTTTGAGTCTAGAGAAACCAGGCAAAAGCTTTCTTACTTCACAACAAGATTAAATTAAATCAATATTTATTTTAAATGTCTAGTAAGAGGAACCACAATCTATAACCACAATCACAGATTGACTTGCCTTCTTTCCTAAACTGTGGAACTTCATACAAGACAAAATTTACCTTATAATTTGCCTAGAAAATAAAAGAAAATTAAAAAACAAACAAATAAACAAACAAACAAACCAACCCTGACCTTTGGATTTTCTTTGTTTCATGAGAAAAATCAAGAATTTTTACAGGAGTCTTTATTTTGCTGTCTACATTCCAGAACCTGTCCAATAAGTATATTCTTATATTATTCTTGAAAGGGTAGCACTATTCCACTGTACTGTATAGCCTATCTCATGATGATACAATTTTGCTAGTAAATATTGTCGCGTTCCTTTTCATTTTTTATCTGCTCATTCATAACTCATTCAGCCCAGAGGAAAACAATGCTTCAGAAATTGTTTTCCCGCCTCAGAGCTGAGTAAATGTTGATGTGGACAGCCTATACAGACTAATCTTGTATACCTTCTTGGTTTTCCTCTTGAGTATCTTAAAAAAAAAAACAAACACCTAAAAATCCTGCTATACCAGTAGAAGACTAAGTTGTTTAAAGTAAAAAAAAAAATGCTCCTATATTCCAACATCTATTTTAAAAAAAATCATGTTTATATGCTACAGCAAGTAGTTTTAACACCTGTAGTTGAAATGTAGAAGGTCAATGCAGTAAACAAAATACTGAAGAGTAGATAGTCTTGGCATTATGATTCAGTCATGCCTCATTTTAGCTGAATAGAAGTTTTTGCAGGTTTTAGTTTCCAGTTTCCCAGCTGTTTTCAACTTTTCAGTGCTTTTACAGGACATTTATTTACCATTTGTTAGAAGCTTCTGGACAACTGTTATAGTCAGGTATGGATACGAGAGAAAAGAAGGGAAAGGACAGTAAAGGACTCCAACTCCCTTCGTTATCCCTGTCTGGTGTAGCACCAGAAACCCCCACAACACTACAAAGACGTAGAACAGCTGCTGCCAAAGCTTGATCAAGGTCGAGTCTTTTTTTACTGCCTGACCTACTCCCAGAAATAAGATACTTCTTTACATATTGTTTATAATGTAAAGATGAACATGATGTAAAAAAATTCCCCACAGAATGGATTCATAGTGTATAGCTAAGACCTATTTATGAATTCATTTAGAAAGACAAAAGGATCCAACTAATTAAATAAAACGGGGAGAAGCCTAGAAAATAGGACTACATTCATTATCTCTATTTTAATTATTTCTCAATTATTAGAATACAGCATAAGCACATTAGGCTTTTTTGTTCACTATTTCTTAGAGGTAAACAGGATTGATGTTGCTGATGCAAAGCTCAGACATACACACACTTGTTTCAACAAAGTAGTACAGATATCACTTAATAACACACATTATGCTTGTCCAAGGTTTTGATTTCTCCACAAACTTCTAAATTAAACTTATATCAGGTGAAAAGAGGACATTTCTTAACTAGAAGATTGTCAAAGGTGACTTCTTATTATTGAAAAATTATTTGCTCTTTAATCTTGAAGTAAGATCTTCAGAAAAGAGTTGTGTACGTTTTTGGTTTTGGTGGGTTTTTTTTTTGTTTGGTTTGTTTTTTTTAATATAATTGCTTAATATGGAAAAAAAAAACCAACCCAAACATCAAATTGTAAAGTGATAAAAACCTGTAAAGCCATTTAAGATTGGGTAGTTTTGTAGAATCTTCCCTCTAATTTTTCTTATCAGTGCTTAAAATGTAATCCATATAAATAGAGACTTGTAGAACAGGTTGACTAAACTGAGGAACATTCTTGTCAGTTTGTAGGATAAAGTCTCAGGAGGGGAAAAAAAATGAAAAAAAAAAGAAAAAATCTAGAACTGCACCATGGAGCAATTATTTTGTTCAGCAGCTAGGGTAACTTGCTGAAGAAAAATTCTGATTCCTATGAAGGCACGTTGTATTTATATTGGTAAAAACTGATGTCTGACCATGAATAATCTTTAACATCAATGAAGTAGATACAGTGGGTTAATAACTAGAACAACAACTTTGTCTTTGGTCTCCCTTTCGACAGAAGTAAGTCAAATAGCAAACGATCAGCAGACACTTAAATTTCCCTATTTGTAAAAAGAGGATAAATTACTGTTTAAAACAATTATTGAAAAGCACTTTCAAAGAATCATAAATTGTTAGTGCTAGATGTGCAAATACACCTTTTCTTTTCAAACAGAAGGACAGCACTGAAGGCTCTACAGCTGAATCCATAATTGTTGTGTTGAAAATACAGCTTTGAAATACCTTGGTGTTCCACTATGTAGAAACACATGCAAAATGTATTTGGTCAGGTAGTCTTTTTTCACTCTGCTATATGTACAAATAATTAGTAGCTTTCGTTGCTTGTGGACAGATTGTTTCACTTTGTCCCCTTTGCACACAATGCAGATGATCTACAAGAAGGGCTTAAAGAAGGATCCAGGAAATTATAGGCCCATCAGTCCTACTTCAGTCCCTGGGAAAGTTACGGAACAAGTCCTCCTGGGGGTTATCACAAGTCAAATGAAGCACATGATTGGGAAAAGACAGCATGGATTCACCAAGGGCAAATCATGCTTGAGAAACCTGATAACCTTCGACAACAAGCTCGGTTGATGTGAGGCGAGCGGTGGACATTGTCTACCTGGGTTTCTCCAAGGCTTTTGACATGGTTCCCCACAACTTCCTCCTAGAGAAACTGATGCATTACGGTCTGGACAAGTGGTCTGTGCAGTGGGGAACTGGCTGACAGCCATACCCAGAGGGTGGTGGTAAATAACTCCTTTTCAAACGGGCAACCTGTCAGAAGTGGGGTCCCCCAGGGATCAATACTGTGCCCAAAGCTGTTTAATATCTTCATAAGTGATCTGGATGATGGGATCAAGTGTACCCTGATGAAGTTTGCCAATGATACTAAACTGAGTGGGGAAGTGGACACTTGGGAAGGGAGAGCCACCCTGCAGGAAGACCTGGATAGGCTGGAAGGGTAGGCTAACAAGAAGATCATGGAGTTCAAGAAGGACAAGTGCAAGGTCTTGCACCTGGGAAAACACAGTCCAGGAGTGCAGCACAGGCTGAGATCTACCAAGCTGTGGAGCAGCTCTGTGGAAAGGGACCTGGGGGTCCTGGTGGACAACAAGCTCAATATGAGTGAACAGTGTGCTGCTGTGGCAAAGAAAGCCAACAGGATGGTGGGTTGCATCAACAAGGGCAACCCCAGCAGAGGTAAAGAAGTCATTATGCCGCTCTACTCAGCGCTTGTCAGGCCACACCTGGAATACAGTGTTCAGTTTTGGTCCCCGCTATACAAAAAAGATGCGGACAGGCTGGAGAGGGTCCAGAGAATGGCCAAAAAGGTAATCAAAGGTGCAGCAGTGGCCTCTTAATTTAAGAAATACCTTATAATTTAACATTACACTTAGCACAAGAAAGAACATGAGTATATAGAATGTGGGAAGCATGATTCATTACTGATTTTATTAATTTAATAACAGCCTCAAGAAAAAAAAACACTAATCACACTAATTCTTTTACTTTGTTGTATTTTCATTTCATTTTATAGTGAAACACCCATAAGTCTTCTGCATATAGCTCTGGTTTAACTGAAGTAAGAGAGTGTTTTCCCATTGGCATTAATGAAAGTAGGATTTTCTGCTTTGCAGAAGCACTGTACTTTTATGACCAGTGTAACCCAGCACAAATCCACTGCTGCTGAAAAGACAACCCCTCCTTTCTGACACGTGTCTACATGTTCCTGACTAAGGAGTTTTTCCTCTTAGTAAAAGCAGTGAAATAATCAGATCAAACAGATGCAACATTCACAGCTAGCAATTTTTCATTTTCATCAGTGCCCTCATATTTCATCAGTGGCTGCATAAAACCTAGTGTTTCCACAAAACATGGCGTGGAAATATGAGATGGAAGGAAAGTAGGACCGTCTCTTTTGATGGCATCCCAGAACTGCATTCAATTTATATAGCTAGTAGAATTACATAAGTAATATCCAGGGAGCAACATTGATGGGCTTGTGAACAAAACAAACAAAAAATCTATATATTGTATCCAAGATTATACTTAAAACTCAGTATTTGACTTTTGGGAGAATGCTGTACGAAACTGAAAGAGGAAAATGTAGTTCAGTGATGACTAGAGCAGATTTGCCCTCCTATGGAGAAAAGGCTTGGGCAGGAACATCTTTTCGGCTAAAGTGACCTTTTGCCTACAGAATTCCTTTCTTGGCAAACAGCTATGAAGTATCATACTGATCCATTATGGTAACCCTAGCTGTCAGGTTAGTCAGCCTTTATGTCCATGGGTGATGAAAGCAAATGAACTACCCTTTAAACTGCCACACATCATTGTAACGGTATTTCCAAACATTTGGGTTTTATAATTATTTTGTAGAAAAATCCTAGAGTGTCTACAGCTGGACATTTTAATGTAGTTTTTGTTTCCTGCAGATATTTTTCATGAACATTTTCATTTAATCAGAAGGCCAATAGTTTCCCATGAGTGTTAAAACACAAGGCTAATAGCATCAAGGGTGATTATTCTTATGCAGCTAGTTTAAAATCCATGACTGAACAGAGAAACTTAGTTGCTACAGAGTTGTAGAGCAATGCTGACAAAAATGGCAATAAGAATTCTATTTCAACTGTGAACAATTAAGACTTGTGCTTGTATCTGTTTTAAAAGAAATAGATTAAAATATTAGTCTTGAAATGAAGCAAATATGTAAAAATAACAAAAAAATATGTTGATTATTATAAAAGTGCCCAAATTGGTCAGAACTTCACAATTTCAAAGGAGTGATTGGAATGGGCTTTTTTTAACACTTTCATTTCCTCAAAAATACTGCACTGATGAAATAATCATAATAAAAAAAAGTTTAACTGAAGACTGTTGTAACACTGAAACGGTTGATACTGATTCTTTAATCATCCCTGTAGTTACAGTGATATTTTTTAAAAAATTTCTCTTCTATGGTATATGACCACCTCATAGAAAAGTAATTCACAGTAAAATATCATATATCTACATTGAACTTTGAAAAGTCTCATCTATATAATATTGTGCATCTGTTCTGGGGAGAAGAAGAAGAATTTCTAAGGCATATGTTAAAGATAACTAAGAGAAGAAAGCTACTTAAGTATTGTAGATCAATCATAACTCACATTTAAAACTTGTTACAGGAGGAATACCACCTGTAACACCACAAGGAAAAGTACTGACAGTAGGTGATAATGTTGCATTAACCCTAAGATCTAAAGTTAACCTGAATTTAACTACATGTAGTAACACTGGATGTGAAGCTGTACGTTGTTGTGACAAAATGAAATGGATACTACAAACATGCAAGGCAACTAATCATACACTAGCAGCCCACAATAATTACACTAACTGTACACAATGAGAAAATAATACATGGCATTTTTTTCATTAACATTCCTAATAATCACCAGGCAAGTCAATGTAAGTGATCAAAATTAAGATACCATTTGTTCCTGATTGTGTATCTTAAAAGGCAATCCAGATAGCTTCTTAATAAAAGCACCCGTCACTTAATGCAATTGCATGGTGGACAAGAGCTTATGATTATGGCTCCAAAATTAATGACAATGAATGCACTTTTGAACTTAACCAACATATACACTCCTGCATGGAATAAAACTTGTACTGATTATAGTGACCATCTCTATGACTAGTGGCTACAAAGTTATAGAGCAATAGGACATAGAACTAAAAAAGATATTATTCAAACTATGTTGGGTGAAATTGGGATAAGAATTGAATTAATTTGATACTGAAAATATAATTGCTTGGGTTTCAGTATTAGGACAAACTGAAGCTAGGGCAACCAGAAAGACCTGACAAACGCTTAGAGGAAAGAGAAGTAAAAATATAATAACAAACACACAGCTCATGCTAAAGCCTGATGTTCGCTAGAAGCAGTGCCATTAGGTCAAAGTGAGAGCAACACGTACCCAGGACAGAGTGGACAGGAAGAGGTAAGGGCTGATATCACCTGCAGCCATCATCTCCTGCATCTTTGCAAAGTAACTGTCTGGCAGTTTCTTCAGAATCCACTAACTCATGGAAATGCTGTAGACCAAACTTCCAAGCTGAAAAGTAGAAATACTTCAGCTTACCCCTAAAGTTTTTGAAACAGATCCAACAGCAGCCAGACTGCTAAGGCTTTCGTGCTTGCCAATGTCACACGGGGGACACCCACATCATGATGGAGAAGGAAGAATGAACATTCTCACCTACAGCTTGTTCACAATTTTGCTTATAGACAAGTTACAGATTAGATAACTGGTGAGTTAGAAAGTTCATGAATTAAAGAAATAATGAATTAGTGAATTCACACGTTGGACTAGTCTGTACAAAGATAATTCAGCCATTGTTTGATGTCTTTGTACGCTTTGGCAGGGGGGACTTTTGAAGGGAAGGGGGGGTTGCCTTTTTTTTTTTTTTTTTTAAATGAGCTCATAAAATAAAATCTAATTTACAGAATACATTGTGCTGTAAATTCAAGAGATCCAAACAGACCATGACAACATATGCAGATTATAATACTTCCACAGTCTGGGTCTGATCATGGTCTCTGTTTGCAAGTTAAGAAATTTGTTATTTTAGAACTGAAAATTAAAAGATTGTGAATTCAAGAATTTCCATTCACAGCCAAAGATAATTCTGTTTATTTTTTCCACAGCTATAAACCATAACAATATTAAACCACATGGTATATTTTTAAGCTGTTTCTGTTGATTCCAAACATTATATTCCTTACATACGTCATAACTAAATATCAGCCAAAAAATGTCCTGAATAAATAAACAATGCAAACTATTTATTTCCTGTTAGGAGTTATTTGATTATTTGTTTTTTACCTGTTTACACTTCACTAGCTACATTCCTTTTAATATCAAAATATCAACACAAATCTAATTTATTTCCAAAACTCACTTTGTTTACTTCTCATGCATTGTAACTTAAAACACTTATGCTGTGAAAACCATAAAATATAAAGTTATATGAAGGTAGAAACAAAGAGAAATGTTTGTGAGGTATTGTTTTTTGCATTTTGTGTCCATTGAACACTTCCAGGGATGAGGCATCCAGAACTTCCCTGGGCAACCTGTTTCAGTGTCTCACCACGCTCAGGGTAATGAATTTCTTCCTAATATCTAATCTAAATCTACCCTCTTCCAGTTTAAAATTGTTACTTTTTGTCCTATCACTACATAAAGACTCCCTCCCCATCTTTCCTGTAGGCCCCCTTTAGGTTCTGGAAGGCTGCTATAAGGTCTCCCCAGAGCCTTCTCTTCTCCAGGGTGAACAACCCCAACTCTCCATCCTTCTGATCATCATCTTGGCCCTCCTCTGGACCCACTCCAACAAGTCCATGTTCTTCTTATGTTGGGGGCTCCAAAGCTGGACACAGTATTCCAGGTGGGGTCTCACCAGAGCAGAGGGGCAGAATCACCTTCCTTGACCTGCTGGCCACACTACTTTTGATGCATCTCAGGATATGTTTGGCTTTCTGGGATGTGATCGTGCGTTGCCAGCTCATGTTGAGCTTCTTATCAGTCAGCACACCCAAGTCCTTCTCCTCAGGGCTGCTCTCGATCCATTCTCTGTCCAGCCTGTATTTGTGCATGGGATTGCCCTGACCCACTCGCAGGACCTTGCACTTGATCTTGTTGAACTTCACAGTTCTACACACAGTTCGCAGAGGCGCACCTCTCAGGTCTGTCAAGGTCCCTCTGGATGGCATCTCTTCCCTCCAGAGTGTCAATCACACCACATAGCTTGGTGTTGTTTGCAGACTTGCTGAGGGTGCACTCAATCCCACTGTCCATGTCACTAACAGACACATTAAACAGCACCGGTCCCAGTACCAGCCACTGAAGAACACTACTCATCACTGCTCGTGACTTGGACATGAACCCATTGACCACAACTCTTTGAGTGTGGCCATCCAGCCAGTTTCTTATCTACCAAGTGGTCCATCTGTCAGATCCATGTCTCTCAAATTTAGAGACAACGATGTCATGCAGGAGAGTGTCAAATGCTTTGCACAAGTCCATGTAGATTTGTAAATTCAGTATGTGCAGATTAAAAATCTGTACAGATTAAAAAAAAAAAAAACAGACTAAAAAAAACTTTACAGGTTTTTAATCTGTAGAGTGCCTGAGAGAAACAGGTTTTCTCACTGCATTTATTTGGAAAATATGGTTTGTTAAGTGCATCTTTTAGATCAATGAAATCACAGCCATGATTCCTTAACGTCCTGATGCATAAGATAAAAAATATGCAACCTCATCTTCCTTCTGTAACCTATCCTCAGCCCAGATTTTTGAAGTGCAAGAGACATTGTCAAGCCTAAATCTTAATTTCAAAGTTACTTAATTTTCAGAGTTTCTAGAGGTCAGGATTAAAACTCATGTTTTATCAAAAAAAAAACAAAACCACAAACCCAAAATTAAAGATAAAACTGAAAACCCAAATTATTTAGACTGACTGAGAAGAAGGAGTAAAGGCAGAAGTCCTGAGTAAAGTCATACACTTCCTATAGGTCTGGCCAAACATAAAATCTCGGGGAAACTGATTATCGTTATTTTCTTCTATATTTTCTTACAGTATAAACATATTTGCCTTAAAAATAAATAAATAAATTTTATCAGGGGAGGTTAAAGAATTCCAGAGGTATTAAAAGGAGTAGGACCGAATAATAAGTAAGCCCTTTTTAGTAGAATCTATGCAAAACTGGAGTCAGATCCTACTTCTGAGTTGCTCACTGCTAGATGATGAGAGGGAACAATATGACAGAGACAAAGAAGGCAGAAAAAGAGACTCAAGTTTCATCTTGGCCTTCTATTGAAAAATGCAGAAACAAAGTTTGCTGACTATCAAGCCTAAAAAGTTCAAAACCAGAAAGTACCTTCAGGAAAACAGTAGTTCTGTAGGGAAAGTTGCATTTGACTATCATATAAATTATTGTGAGAAACAAGGTGTTTCTGAAGTACCCCCAGAAAGTATATTATATTAGAAGACCATGTATACCTAAATTCCAAGGAGAAAATGTAAAGGATGAGCACATTAAAGATAGCGACTGAAAGGCAATTAACCACAGAGGGATTAGTAAATGGAAGTAGTACTCGGGAATAGCTGAATCTTTTTTCCGATTTAGTCAGACACAAGACAGGATTAACCAGAAATCAAAGGAAAATAAAGCAATCCCCATAATGCTGAAATGAGCATTTTACATTGTACAACAATTTAAAGTATACTGCTACTCAATATTGCAGTATTGGTGGTAAGAAATGAAAAAAATCTCTGACTCCAGAAGAGGAATTCTTTCTATTGTTAGTAGTACCTTGCTTCTCCTGAAGGTTATCACAATTCACATGAAGACATGTAGGGTAAAATTATATACATATAATTTATAACTTCACTAAAAGAAATGTAAAGTAGCCCCAAGTGACCCTCAGGCTGGCCACACCAGTCACATTGCCATCCTCATTTGCTATCCTTCCCCATAACATGCTCCAATCCTTTGAAATAAGTTTTACAATTCCAAGCCGAAGTGGTCCTGCCTATTTTGGAGAAAATAAAACCTCTAATCTCACAGCAATTCTTTTGAAACAAAGGCATGCTATATAGAAGTCCTGAGCAGGGGGACTGGATTAAATGATCTCTAGAGGTCCCCTCTAACCTCAGCTGTTCCACGAGTCTCTGAGCAGTGTGATTTCTGAGGAGCTGTGCATACCTTCTTCTCTCAGTTTTAACATTGCTGTAACAGCCAGGAAAAAAGAAGAAATCAAGATCACGAATTTTCAATCTCTGAATACATAACTTTTAGCCTAATGGTTCACAAAACACCATGTAAGTAGAAAAGTGCCAAAGAAATACCATGACACCCATTTTACAACAACACTGAACTGCCTTAGAAGCAGCAATTCTGCATTGTTGCCAAGAACTGTACAGTATATCCACATCTTTTTCTTCTGCACTTCTTCCAAATTTCTTTTTAAAAATCAAACATTTTTATAATGCAAAGAATGTTTAATAGGAAGAATATAGGAATATCTCGATTTGTTGGGTTTTCTTATGTGAACATATTCATGCTCTAGAACTTTGTTCTAACCAAACTGATTCTTGAACTTTTTAAAAAAATCAGCACATCATGTGAAAAAAAATTTGTTTTCAATGTTGCATATTATAAGTAATAATGTTACTTAGATACCTCTAAATAACAAAATTTTGATATTCCATTATATATATTAGCATCAGAATTCCCTCACACAGTTACAGAAAAAATAAATACAGTGTCTTCTTAAGAATTCAGTGACATATGGAAAAGATTTTCTTTAACTACATTCCCATATAATCCATTTTCAACATAATGATTGAAAGGTAAACCCAGCCTATCTGTTTCAAAAAAACCCTGCCATTTGATCTTATATTTCAAGGGGACTAATGCGTTTTGTTGGAATTTTCTTGCTTCCATTCCAAACTAAAAGATAAAACAAAACAAAAAAAATAAAAAAGCTATACAACATGCAACAGTTAACACTAACATATTTAATACTGCTACAAATCACTCTTGAAAATATCTAACTTGCTAAGAATTTGATCATTTTATGGGATTACATTTATATTGCTTCTGTAATATATACGTACCCTCGCCCGTGCCTCAAATGCATTTATTCTAGAAATGCAGTTTTAAAATATCTTGAGGTATGAAACCTGATTGCATATTAACAACATAAAAATCAGCTCAGTAACTTTCTCACTTCTATTATTGCAAGTCTCTGCTTCTTTTTTTTCCAGGAGATAGAGGAGTAGAAATGTTGATATATGTTTTTAAAACAAGTTTGCGAAAACAAGAAACAGTTAAAAGAACGTCTATTCCTGGATAACACACTGGATAACACTTGAATCTGTAAATGAGTTTAAGCATTTGAAGTTTGGAATAATTTAATACTTGGTTACTTTTGAATCAAGCAGCAACTAGCAAGACAGATGCTGGATATATGTAAAAAGAGATTTAATTAGCTAAGTATGAGCTAAATTTTAAGAAAAGTTAAATCCAAATAAGTACTACAATATGGAACTACTCTGAAAGGTCTGTTACATTTTATTTCACATAACTTACTTTTTCTTGAGGTTGAGGGATAGCCACATTGTTCATATCTGCAAGGCAAACCCCTATGAAAGACTATACTTTTTCATCCTTAGATATTTCTCTTCCTTTCTGAGAAAGGATCTATGGTACATGCCCAATACTTATTATTCTCAGGGATGCACTTGGCTTCTCATAGAGATATGATGCCATACAATTTTCTCCTGTCCCTCTTCATCACTTTCTAAGCTAAATGAAGTCATCAAAGCAGACTAATAGTCTTGTTTCCACTATGGGATGGGCCCTGATATATCAATGTTGAAAGGCACAGCTGCAAGGCTCAAGGAAAAAAAAGGAGGAAGAATGTGTATAAACCTTGGCTTTTAAACCTGTCCTCCCAACAGAAACTTTGAATGTGCAGAGCACTGTGTGAAGAAAGTGGTGAACAAGATAATCAAGCATTCCCAGATATTTCCCAGCCTGAAGGTATATTCTAACCACAAATGGAAACAATCCAGAAAAGATATAACTGTAACAGCAACAATTAGTGACTTGCAGGAATTTAATTCTCCATAAAGTTCTACAAAATGTGATATTTGGACTGATGCTTTTATTGAAACTCTTACTTACTGTGATTCCTGTAACCATGAGGTTTTATATACTGCTCTCAATGTGTGAGTTGTTTCTGTAAAATATAGTGGAAACTTTCTATGCCAATAGCAGAACCTGACCACAGAAGCAGTCAAACCAGCATAGCTAAAAGCTTTCAAGAACTGAGCATTTTTTTTTCTTTCCCCAGAATAAAACCACCCCTAGGTTAAGAGACTTTGTTCTTTTAAGTTACAGTAAGACATAAGGTGCCGACAATTAAAAGCAGTAACTAAGGACAAGAATTCTTTCACAGCATATCTTATATTATTTTTGCCAACAGGTGTCTTAGAGGTTCTTGCTCAAAATGAAATGCTGTAATTCTCTTTGTAAAAGGATGCACCAGAAGAAAACTTGGTCCGTTCCTCTGTGGTCCTATGCACTACTTTTCCTTTTATAATTTTCTCCTCATGTCTAAATATCCATTTCAAAGTAAAATCCTGTCCACTGTTTCAATTTCTTTTTAAACATATGAATATATTTTATATATTATACAGATTATATACATACTGCACACATACACATTCATAAAAAAGACAACTTGGAAGGTAGTCACTGATTACAAAAACTTTAAATACCAAACAAATTATACTTTTTTTCCTTTACTGATAGTGGCAGCCAAAAAACTCCAAGCACTACTTGTTCATACTACTTCTTCAAGGTGAAAATCAGTGTGTATTATATATATATATATGTTATATACCAATATACATACACACACTCACTGCGATTTAGGTCTACTGGTTAACACAAGTCATTACATATCAATGTGATATCTTCCAAGATCTTTTACACAGACAAGCTGATGTTTCTTTACATGCCTTTGAAGTCATATTCAAATCCTTAGGGTTAAATACGGGTAACATAAATATTTGTACATACAGATGTTGTCATTTACTACCCATAAGGCCAAAAGCAGCTCTGAAGGACTGATTTAAATATAATTTACAGTAACTGTTTCCCCAAGAATGTTTTGTTTGATTACAAACCTTCATAATGTGTCACCCATAATTTTTATGGATTCAAGGCTGTAGAATTGATATTCATTTCTCAGCTGCTATACTTGAAAAAACAAGTTGTATAATCAGATCATGCAGAGGGGGAGGGGAGAGTGTGTGAAGCGAACAACTTTCCCAGACAATCTCAAACAGAACTAAGTATCAAGCAAAAGCCAAGACAAGCTTAACCCAATTGAACTAGCTAGCTGTGTCTTTTGAGACACTATAGTTTGCTTGGCTGGCTCCCCTTTGAGGTTGCCTATCACTTTCTATTAAATATGACCAATGAAAAAAAAAAGAGGCAAAAATCAACTTCCTAGGCAATTAGGATAAACATGAATTGTCGAAGTTGTAGACCAATTTACAAACAGGTTTACAAAACCTGGTGTAAACTCCTGGACTAAGCAAGTAGCCGACTCGCCTGAGATATAATCTCATTGATTCTATGTGGAGATTGGTAATCTACAATGGAATACCTTTATTGTCTGAATGACGGTCTATATGATTGTTAGGAAAGACAGGCTATGAATAATAACTTAAATTCATACCAAATTCAGAGGGTATTGAAATTAAGGCAATGTTAATTCATACAAATTAATTCATATCAGTTAAAGGTCTGGTCTAATAGGCATCTCCTGAATAGCATAGAAAGATTTTTTTAGAACAATAGTAATCTGTTCTCAAACTTGAAACAGGCAATTGCTTCAGAAGAATAGGGTTCACATTAGTTAATATTAGTTCAATATACAAAACCAGTTCTTTTTAATGCTTGTGGATAAAGATGTAAATGAACAGTTTGTGTGATTTATGAAAACACTTAGGCATCTTGTTCTTCAGACACAATTAGATTTGCTCTTAATCACATCAAAATTGTTTCTGATTTTTTTTCAGCAGTTCCAGAGCTGAGACAAAGAATAACCAAGCACACAAGTCTTCCTCCTCTGTTTCCACAGAAGGAAAAGTAAGTTAATTTCAGCGAGTATTTAATGTGACATACATTTTTTACCCCACATTGAAATGAACAGCAGTGCTAAAGGTGTCATAGCCCCTTTATTGGGGACAAGTAGGCTAAGCAGGTAGTTTCTTACACTGCTCAGCTCCGTTGCAACAGAACCAGTTGTCAGTCAACAACAGAGAATCTCAAAAAGACTCTGCACAATCAGAGTCGTCAGTATGTTATTACAGGATACACAGCTCAGCCAGTAGACACATACACTATCTTGCTTACACTGACAGACAGCCTTTTGACATGACACAGAAGAATATCTTTCATGGATTTGCTCTGAACTTTCCAGAAAGAAGGAAGACTCCAGAAATATATGGGAATAATATCCAAGATACATGTCATCCACAAAGTTAGATCTACCTTTGAACGTGCCCTTCATAATTGGTTTTAGAAGTCTTTAAAATTCGCAAGCATTAAAGCCAGTTGTAAGTTAAAGTCAAAGAAGAAAAGAAAGCTAAAACCATTTCATTCAGCTTTACATTTTCATCCAGGGTTTTTGTTATTCAGTTTAAGAAAGCTGAAAAATTGATAATTGCAAATAAGCTTTAAGTAAGCTTACGGTACACTACTCAGACCAAAGACCATTGTATCATGTCAGGTTCTCAATGGTTCTGTTCCTTTCCCAGCCATTACTAACATTAGCATTCTATTATTTAACATTTTATTTATGTATTTTTAAAAGCCAAATTAATCTCTTGTGAGAACCTCTCTAAGTTCTTATTGGGAACAGCCGAAATTTAAGATGCTCAGCTACTCCCAAATGGCACTGAGTACTTCAAAGATCTGTGGGTTGGAGATTTTGTTTGTTTGGGTTTTTTGTTTTGTTTTTTGATTGTTTGGGGTTTTTTTTTTGTGTGTCTTTTTTGTTTGTTTGTTTTCTTTTATTTTCTTTGCTCCCCCACCTTTTTCAGATTGGTCTATAGATCAGGCCAGCTGGGCTCCTCTCTGTTTCAAATGGAAGTTGAAAGACTCAACTGAACACAGACTTCTTTGACCAGTCTGAAGAGTGCTTTACTGAACAAGACTTAGGGCAGACACAATGCTAAAACCTGTCCATCCAAACAGTAGAGGTCACTTAAATGTACAGAGAAGCTTCATTATTTAAACAAAATCTAGAGTTTATACCACATTTCTAACAACTACTTGTACATTACTCAGTTGGAAAGTGACTTTTAACTGGATAGCTTCAATTTCCTTTATAGGCTTGTTTTGCTTATTAACAAAACAAGAGGGGGGTGGGTTTTTTTTGTTTTAAATATGCAAAGATGTAAAGGCATATCCCTGAAAAAGTTAAGTTTTTAATCCTTGCTTATATTCTGATAAATTCTTCAATTTCTTGACAATATCTTAAAATCGTATGCTTTACAATATGAGAGATTAAGAATTGTCTTGTTAAGATCATGTATGATCTTTTTCTATTCAAAACATGACCTACTTTCAAAAGCAATTTCATAACACTGGGAGTAGGGAAAATTAATCACAGATATCCGATGCATTGTTTCAGACCAAGACATAAAACATTCCAATGTTTATTGGGACACAAAACAATTTTTCTTCAAAACACTACTCAGAGTCAGTCTGGAAACAAGTGACTTTCCCACCCACATAAGCAGACAAGTAAGAATGCTCATGAATATTTTGTTTTCTCTGGGTCAGAGCCTATCCCTTTGGCTTGTTCAACTACTTTGATATAGTTTTATCAGAATTAACAATTCTGTTGTGCAGAGATGCACTCAGTTTTATCAGAACATTTTTAGAAGCCATTTCTTCTAAAATTAAGTCTTTAAAGAATATTCTTAAAAGAAAAAAAGATTACTTCTTGGACATTTATATATAATTATTCTTAATTGTCCTCAACCACTGTAGTATTTTATGTCTTTCAACAGTTCAAGGACTCCTTTGTGGGATTTAATGCTGTAAGATAGAATCCTGTGATGACTCCAACTCCACTAAGTCTTCTTTGAGGGAAGTGTACTTCAGAAATAATTCATATTGTCACATAAGCCACGGTTCTACAGTTACTAGAGCGGTGACATAAAATAATCCACAAAGTACCATGTGCTGTATTCTAGAAGTCACTTAAATACATAAAGAAGCATCTCTATTTATTCTCTCAGTGTCCACAGTAGGCCAATGAGTAGTCCCATCAAAAGATAAGAAATTAATTGTATAAGTAATGGTTACCCAGCCTGGCTTCTGTATACTTTCTTTTGAATATTGCCCTTCAGACAGAAGTGAAGTTGGCATCCTTTTGCCAACATAGTTACCTACATAAGTTATGGAGAAACCTTTGAGTCAACTGAAAATGCATTTAAAAAAATAATCAAAATAATAAGAGCTTTCTCCCCAATATTCCTCCAGTAATGTCATTGACATTAAGTAAGGATAGGTTTGTCATAAAACCTGTCTCATTTAACCCAATGTAAATCAGACCTAGATTACTCAAATCAATGTGAGCAGAGAATCAAGCTGTTCAGGGAGGACCATTTTCATAATAAACCAGGCAATGAGAGTTATTGTATGGAATAAAAATGGAATGGGAGCAAGAGTGTCCTTTGCTTAGAGACCTGTTTTTCCAAAGGAATGTGGAATATGGTTTCTAGCAGCCTTAACAGGAAATTAATCCCAGGATAATGTAATTTCTATATATTGATACATCTTTATGTGATGTCAGTTAAATAAGTAGTAAATCTCTGTTGTAAAATCCTGGGGAAAAAAAAGGGGTTTCTAACAACTTGTAAAAGGAAAGCCCAGTAAGGGTCCCTACAAATGGAATAGACTATTAATAACAATAAAAGTGGTGTTTAGAAGCTAATTTGCCTATTTTATTAGTTATATAGAAACTTACCAGACATAATTGTAACTGCAATAGATATCTCCTATTTTGGGAACGCAGGAAAATCTTTGACATCAAAGCAGCCCTTACAAAATTGTGAGATTAATGTTCAGTTTTCAACTACCATTCTAACTCACTGACCTAAGTAGAATGGAGCATTCAAAACTGAGAAAGAAGTGAAGAGTAAGAACAAGGAAGCTGAAGGATAGAAAATCATTAAAGAGGATGACACAGAATTTGTAGGAATACAAGTTATGAATCAATCTGTACTAGGAAAACAAAACACAAACTTGAAATGAGGATTTTGATATTACTCAGAAGTTTGATATTCTTTCTTCTCTTTTCTCCATTTTGTTAAAATATAGTTTAATATAAACACAAATAAAATGTTTATCTCCGTTTTCCATGGGACTTCCTTAAAACTGCCATTTCTAAGTGCAGTTTGCTTGGGATACCTCCATCATAGAAAGGTAATTGCCTTTGGACCCACTGGCAACTACTTATAGGACGGATCACATTTATCAAGTTCACAGTGTACCATAACCAGACCCACAGTCTTCTCAACTAAAGTAACAATAACGATATTAGCAACAGCACCTCCACATGCATATAAATGATTTAGTGGCATAGAAGGAACTGTTTCCTACCTCCTCTAGCGACCCAAGTTTCATGTCTCTCTCTGAAGTACCTTGCATTGCACAAACAGGGATCCTTGGAACAGAAAAGTTTACGCTTGTGTGACTTCCCTCCCCCCCTGCCTTTTTTTTCTTCTTTTTTTAATACCTTGATGAAGCTTCTAGCGATGGACAGCAGGACTACGTTGCATCTACTAAGCAACCTGCAAATCTTGTACGCACCACGGTGCCCTGTACTCCTTTTCTTGATGCTGGAGTGTTTAGTGGGTTGTTTGCAGTTGTTGAAGTGGAGGAAATCAAGCCCAACAATGAAAAGCTGCACTATACACTTCAGAGAACGTGTTACACATGCCTGTTTACAGATCCAATTAATGTAGCCTGAATATCAATGCTAGAACTGCTTTCCCTTGGAATTCAGCTGTGCTATTAGAGTGACTCCTTCATTCATTAGCAATTGCTATGACTATTTGATATAGAAAAAAAGACAAGAAAAGTAGAAAGCAGTATTTAAATAAAAATAATATGCTTCATTGTAAGAATATTTTATAGGTTACAAAAATATAGCTGGTTGAATTAAAATTAGCACTAGTAGTTTTTCCTGACATAATATTGCCTTAAATGCCCGTATGTTCTGGCCAATTACACTTCAGAGGAAAAGGGTAAAATAAAATTATTTAATAAAAGTCCTCAAACCAGAACAAAATTATAGTAGATGTTGCTTTATTCTGAATGCTTTCTGAAAAGCCATTTGGAACGTAATACTTTTTCTGTTTGTTCAATTCAGTAGATTCTAATGGAATAATGATTATCAATATGGAATTATTATTGTGAGTAACATTTGGTAGTCTCTTCAACCCACAGAAGAGTCAACTAGTAGAACACCAAATTTGTACACTTTATACAATTCCAAGATCTACCCCTCTTGGTGCTGAAGTCAATGACAGTGTTTTAAGTCTGCTCATTACCGGCTACTTTAGAGTATTTATTTTTCAATGATTTATTTCTCAGATCTACCTAAAGTTAACATTAACACTTTATATTTAAGGTGAAAGAGTGGCCTCAATTCAAAACTGGCTACACACAAATACATAAAAATTACAGACACGTTATTTCACATTTTTCACTAAATTTTTTGTAGAATTCTCTGGGAGGTTTCATGACAGAGTGATATGACTAATTCTATTAATGATACTATGGAAAACCTTTTATCTTCCTTATATTACACAAAGAATTGCATTTAGAAACTCAAAAAACCCCATAAATTTTCTAACATAGGTAATGTAAAAGAAAAGCTAGGCTTCTAGCAATAGGATTATTTATAGCAGTCTGCTTCACAAAATGGTTGTAAGAATCAGTGATAACCGGGACAGAAAAAATGCAGTTATCTGGATAGTCAGTAGGAGGCCTGTTAGTACCATTTGTTATATATACTTATTAAACTCATCAACATTACTTTCGAAATTTGACCCTTGCTTCTCATTGGCAATGGATCATCCTTACAGTCTCATACCATCTGGGATATTTGCCTTTCAAATAATGACAAACTAAATATCTTTGTCCAGCATCAAGAAATTATAGCATCAATAAATTATATTTCATTGCATTAGAATAATATCATATAGCCAAGAACACACTTTTTTCTTATCTCTCATCAGATATTTTCTGAAGGAAGCTAGGACTATATAACTCATTAGTGGAATTTATGAAAACAGAAGAACTGTGAAAACACTGCTGTCTAACAAAAAAATGTAATATGAACTGGTGCAAACTCATCATACTATTCATGACACTTGTGTTCATAATTCTGATAATGATTAAAAGTTATCAAAGCTCTACCTGTTTATCCTATTGCAGATGCATTTCACATAGTGATTAAAAAAAGGCTTTCAGCATTGAAACAGTGTAATCCTTGAACTTTCTGCATTTATAGTAATTTCTAAATCAAAAATAAGAAATAACCATTTAACAAACTGCCATTTTGAAAACTTACCTGGTTATGGTAAGTAAGGATTCCACTATATCTGAAAAACAAGCTATTTTTAATGGGGTGTTAGAATTAATACTACACGATAGTAGTGAAAAGGACAGAGGAGAAAAATCCAGCTAGATTCTAACTTAGCCACATACTTCAAATACTATCTTTTCTGATCTTCAGTACTTTTGCTGGGTATTTCAGATAGTTTTCCTCCTTACCATCTGCAGTATAGTAACCCATATTTTTTCTCCAAAGAGAAATAAAAAAATTAAACAGTAAACCCACAAGCTTAAGACTCCTTACCCTCTGGGTTTGCTGGGCTCCTCTTGCTTCTCAGTGTTACAGACACATGTGTAAACAACAGAATTTCCTGCATCCTTTTCTCATCTGCACAGTACTGGGACTTGGCCAACAGGATTATTTAGAGCATTAAGGCCACTCCACAGTAACTTGAAAAAGTTTCTCATTGGTCAGGCTTTATCAAAACTAAAACCACATTTTTCTTTTAAGTAAAACTCATCCAAAATATTTTTTTTTACCATATTGTTCTTGACTAAGTATTGCTTTATTCAGTTTTTATTTCTCCCTCCCTCTCTAAATTGAAGATTTTGGGGGGGCCCAGTTCCCCAAATATCATGTATAAACTTAAATTAATTATTCTAATCACAGTAGTTAAGCACAGGTACTAGTCTTTTCAAGGTTAGGTGGATTCTTATGTCACTATTTGCTCTTGGTATACCTGCTAAGTTTTAAATATCCTGTAATAGGACTAGTTTTTCCCTCTGTATGACCACATATCATCTAGCTAATACATGTATTTTCATAAGTGACTCAGTAGTTAGCTAGAGGCTGTTGGACATTATTATGAAAAATTGTAGTATTTTAGATTATCAGAGATATGAAAAGAACACCATGACAAAAGGTAAAAAATTATGGTTTTTGAAAAGCTCATTTCTGAAAAATGAAATACCTTTGCATTAAAATTTAGAGTTACAGTATCAAAATAGGAGGCAAGAAATATTTATTTAAACAATATAAGCTCAAATATTTTTGTAACTGACACATGACAAAGCATGACATCACTGCCCCAAAACTGATATCACAGGCCACCTAAGGGGCAGGTCCTTGAGGCATAAAACTAATACAGTTAGACACAGTTTGCCATAGCTAAACTGTGAAAGCTAAGTATTTCTAACTTGAAAAAACACATCATGTACAGAATACTGACAATTCCTATCTCGCGATCTCAGTCTGCGAAGCCAGATTTCCTTACTTACAGCTTTAAGGAACATTCCTCTACTTCCTTACTCACATCCCACCACGTTTTAACAGCAATATAGCAGGCAGTCTTCATCATGAAAAGTACCTACGGCTGCAGGACTCTTCACTTAAATGAGGGGATTGTCTGATACTGGGATTTTTTTATTTTTTTTTTAATTTACTTTAAGGAAATGAACAAGCAAAACCTCCCACTCCCATCAATTACACAAGCATTATGTGACTTTGGTGACTCACAAAATCTATTCCACTGCCACAAGACAAAACACATTCAGTAAAAAAGGTGAAAAAAAAAAAAGATATTTATATTAAAAACAAACAAAAAGAACCCCACACTAAAAAAAAACACACAACCAAAAAAAAAAACCAAAACAAAGAAAAAAGAGTCCCCAAAGAAAAAAAAGGTGGGAAAAAATAACAAACTCCCCCCCCAAACAACCCCAAACCAAACCAAAAAAACCCAGACCAAAACAAACCCCAAGTGTGCATCAAATTGAAAACAAGAAAAAAAAAAAACAACAAAACCCAAATCCAAATGATAAAATAATAAGACAACAGCTACTTCATGTATCTTCCACGGTTTCTTGATCAACTACATCTATCTCATCTCCCACTAGAATACTGTCTGGCTACATTCCATTACCCCTACAGTAGGAAATCAATTCACATTTTAGAAATCAAGTTATGATGTGAACATAACTTACATGGTATGTTATTCCTCTGTAACTAATCACATTTCACATCCTTCATGAGCTACAGAACTCTGTTTCCACCATTCTTCACTTACTGCAATCTCTGAATGCGTCCAAGAAGCCTGTTCTATTGCCCATACTCAAACAAATTCTCAGTTTCTAAAGAAATTGATGCACATTCATTTTATCTGAGAGGACATCAAGCAACTTTGATCACAACTAAAAAAATCTTCTCAAGTGAAGATTTGTAAAAGAGAATTTGTCAATCAAAAAATTTTTTTAAAAAGAAAAGAGTCAATATAGCATGAGAAGGAAGTTGCACTATCAGAAGAACTGCTAAGTATATATTGAATTCTTTGCCACGGATGTCTTAAAAATCCCCAAAGCCTCATTTTCAGTTTTTCTCCTGGACATCCATTAAAAAAAAAAAAAAAAAAAAAAAGACCACTGTCAGTAACTATTGTTTCGGAAGGAAAACCATACTCTTCAGGAAAAAAGGCACATATCAGAATTATGCATAACAGACTAATAGTAAAGCTATAACCAAAACTCAGGTTCTGTTCCATTACACTCTCTAGTAATTGCCAATTCTTGGAGGAATCTTGATTTTTATACCATTGTTAAAGGTGCATTCAAACTTAATTAAAAAATTACACTGTGAGTTTGGGAAGTTACCATGTAAAACTGTATAGACAAAACTATGCAAACAAAATATTTTATAAGTTTTGATTAAATATATCATCAACTTTGATAAGTGAATAAGATCTTATTAAAAAAAAACAAACAAACAAACCAAAACCCGTTTTGTATTAAATAAGCTTGTGGGTTGCAACTCTTCATGATGCTAGGGAACTACTAGGGAAAGTACTATGATGTTAGGAAAAGGTAACAAGGAACCTGACACACCTATGGTGCTAGATTTGATAAGAAATTTTAAATGTTTATTGAAAAAAATAAGTGGAATAGTTAGCTGGTTTTATATTTTTACTTGCAAATATAGCCTTGCTTTTCAGTCTCATTCGACTTTGATGTTAGGCCTGTCACTGTAATACTTATGGAACAGATGTTGCCAACATGCAAGCTTGCTAAAACATGACCTTCACATAGGGAGCTGAATTGTCTTCCTGGAAATCTCCAGGTATGTAAGCAATTCTTAGTAAGCCCATACTAAGAACATTAATACAATTATCCAGAGAATTAGAGTGTGGTGATTATTTTTGTAAGAAAATTGTACAGAGAAAATACGATAAAGACTGTAGGCAGCATCAATAACCTAAAACATATGTTTTGATACGTGGTGTTAGCTGTCAACTGGACTGTTGCACCCCTGACTAGTGTGGGATAGACTCCCTTCACTTTGAATACATTTGAACTTTGGCAGCATGACTGACCTGCTTTTTCCAGAACCACAGAGAAGCATTAACAGAACGTGAAAGCCAAAGTTTGACTTTTTAAGTGTCAAGACTCATTTCCTTTGAGAACACAAAGGAAGAGACCCGATCCTTTTCATGATTACTGAGCCAATGAAGAAGATTACTTAATTTGTCTCAGAGGAGAAAGTTAGAGCAAGTCATTTTCAAAACACACAAGTTAACAATATTTACTATGTTGATGCAATTTCCTTAGCAGATTTAAGAAATTGAATTGCATTACTGTTGAAGCCAAAAACAATAAAGCACTTCAAGCATAAATAGCAATAAATCGGAACGTTCCTATTAACTAAATTGGAAAATAGAGAGTAGTACAAAGCACTAAAAATTGTAAACTTTAACACTGGGCTTCTTCAGGTATTCTTAAAACCCACATAAATATGCTAGCTCTGTGTTGATGAAACTTGTTTTTAATCTTACCATTATTTCATATTATTTGACAAAATTTCATACAAGGGAAGCAATGGACATCAGAATGCATTTGAAAACGTAGAGCCAGAAGGTCATCCTTTACTGTACCTTAACCCCAGACACACTCCCTTAGAAAATGAAAATAAATAGAAGACAATCAACAGTAAAAGGTACCTTCAAGGCACGAGGAGAAAATATGAGCAAAAAAGTCATATCATTTTTCATCTTGTCTCTGTAGCAGTAGCAAAGCCTAAACTTACACAACAAAAAAACAAGCCTGTGAAGATAAGTCAGTAATCAAAATCACCAAAAATAAGACACTACCAAAGCTTATACACAGATTAGTCAGCATGGAAAAAACAGTGCAATTCTGTTTATTTGATACACAGACTAGGAAGAAGATACAATTCATGTAGTTCTTTTACAGAATTGCTCTCTAAAATTAGAAGTTCAAAAGAAGGATGACATTTGCCCCCCCATTTTCATGTAAGTTCTAGCACGTACTAAACAAGCAATCATAATAAAGTCTTGTTTCTATAGCTTTTCAGTTCAGTAGCATTAATTTGACTTTTCCCATTAACAATACTAACCTAAAAACCTAAATGATTTTTTTAACAAGATGATCACATATCAAGGGTATTTGTCATAAAACCTTCAAAGTAGGGAACAAGAGCTTGTACACAATCATAACAGGATTACATGAATAAAACCACTCATACATTTAACACCTCTCTCCTACCTAAGTAACTATAAAAACCGGAATGCAATATTTATAAGCAACATCAAACAACAATGTCTTGAGAAAACTTCTTAGTCATATTCTAGCATAGTGATAAAGCAGAACAGGAAGAAGTTTATCTGGAGGTAATACCCAATTCTGACTTCATTTGTGCAAGTTAAATCGATTCACAGGTGTAAACAGTTACAGTAGATAAATGTAGACAATTTATCTTGTATAGGTCTGTGCTGGTGATTGAAGCTCTTTGCTTATTAGAAGTTAAACAGGAAAAAAATACACATTACCTTTGCTTGGTCTTAGGCTATTCAATACTTCACAGCATGTATAGCAAAGTTCTGATAAAGTTACTTTTGTTCTTAAAGAGTCACTGTAAATATAAGCTTCGCTCTCTGTTCATTGCACTTCTTAGTGAAATTTAACACGACACCTTATGCTTCTTATAGTGTACTTCAACAGGCCTACCTACCCAACTACCACTGAATCCCAATATCCAGAAATCTAAGCACAGCAGGGTATAAAATAGGATCTAAATTTGACAATTCCTCTGCACTGAAAGTTATTACCACATGGTAGCAGAATTTCAATGTTTTATATTTAAAAAGAAAATTATAAAATCAAGAGAAGCCAGCTCAGTTTTTTCAACTGTTCCTGATTTTATTCCACGTGTCTCCCAACCAGCTGATGATTATTTTTAAAAGAAGTTATGCAATTTGCAAGAGGACAACACTCCAGCAATTTGAAGATGAGAAATAGAAGTGAAAATGCAAGAATTGTTCTGCTTTTGTGGTATTCATATTATGTTCTACTGAACATCTACATAAAAGTTTCCCCTTTCCATACTTTATAAAACTAAAAAAGGTTGAGTCAAAGGGATGTGTTTTTTTCTTGCTATTCAGTGTAACCAGAGTGTATGCAGAGGCTGCCTTGCCAAACCTTTCATTCACTGCACGCAGGTGTGATGCTGCTGGGAATTCTAGATTTGTTCGCTAACGCAGTGATTAGAAAGACATGCATATGTAGGTGCAAAGAAGACAGAGACTTAGCACAATTTTTTGTTTTATCACCTTCAATCAAACACAAAAATCTGATTTAGAATGAATCAGTACTAATCAACACATTCCTATAAAAGAAATCAAGTAATCTCCATGTCTATTTCTGATGAAAAATGTTAAAAGTCACACACTATAATAAAAATGATGAGGCCTCACATTTTTAGGGAAAACATTTCTTGATGACTCATTCATATGCTCAGATATCTGTTTGTTTCCCTTAGATATAAATCATAAAATAAATGTATTTCTTTCAAAAAAGGTTGACAAATACTACAATGAAGTGCACAAGAAGTATGCGTATCTTCCAATATCACTTTGGGAAGATTGCAAGATGAGATGCTACTTTGCATCCTTAGAATGTGACGGCTATTAATAAGCACAGCTTTAGAAAAAAAAGTTTTCTTTTTCCTGTCCTATAACCTAAGAATAATAGTATCTTCCACAAGAATACCTCTGCTCTATGCAGGGGATTGCAATGCAATGTGACATTGCAGTCATTGAGGAACAACTGAGGGAACTGGGGCTGTTCAGCCTGGAGAAGAGGAGGCTGAGGGGAGACCTTATCACTCTCTACAAGTACCTGAAAGGAGGTTGTAGAGAGATGGGGACTGACCTCTTCTCCCTAGTGACAAGTGATAGGACGAGAGGAAATGGGTTCAAGTTAAGACAGGCGAGGTTTAGGTTGGATATCAGGAAAATTTTTTTCACTGAACTGGTTATCCAACATTGGAATAGGCTGCCCAGAGAGGTGGTGGATTCGCCATCCCTGGAGGTGTTTAAAAAAAGGGTAGACGTGGTACCTGGGGACATGGTTTAGAAGTGGTTTTGTCAGGTTAGGTTAATGGTTGGACTCGATGATCTTAAAGGTCCCTTCCAACCTTAACGATTCCATGATTCTATGTGACTAGTGTTTCATCAGACCATACTTAAAGCAGGGAAGATGTCTGAATTCATATTATAAATGCCGCCTATCCCATTCTGAAAAAGTGATTATTTCTACTTTTCCACAGTAAATGAAAATGCATAATTTTCCTTTTTGATCTAAAAGTAGTTATTTCTTTTACTAGGACAGCATTACTGCAGGTACTAAATATTCAAACAGCAACAGTGACTGCCACAAGAACTTTAATCACTGTAAATACAGTTACTGAGTTAAAAAATTACTTCTACAAGCAACAGTGTCTCTGGCTGTAGAGTTGCCACTCTCAATAATGAAAACATCTTGTATCTTCAGCATTTAAGTGACAAAATTTGGCAAGAATGTTTTCGTTTAGGTTTCTGAATATCTGGACTTCATCTGTGTCTATTTCAGAAAAGAAGCTATCATAATTAGGTCTTTAAATCAGCAGATTATAAATAACACCCGAACAAAGATGTGTTCCTGATTTTTTCCTGTAGTCCAAAATGAAGATGAACATCAGCTGCATACAGATGTTGAAAGTTAGTGTCTTAGCACTACTTGTAGGTCAACAGCAGTTAAAGAGACCATAAAAAGCATGAATGTATTTAAGACCACGCTCCACACTCCTGTGATGACTTTGGTCAGGTCAGTTGTCCTTACACAGGATTAAATCAAAATTAGAAACCAGATCACATTTATATGTAGAAAGTCAAGCATAAGTCTATTGTCTTGGCTTTGGATGGGATCAACTTTTTTTTTTTTTCCATTTTTCATACACAAACAATAACTACAGCAACAGAATACTTTTATCTTTCTGCGTTTTTTTTTACTCAAGGCACCACTAAAGCATGATCAAAAACACTTTTCTTTTGGTGAATTCAATTATGAATTTTCGTTAATAAGTAATTTCTCAGCAGCCTAATGAGAAACACAGGAATCTTGTCTTGCAAGCTTTTACTTTATTGTTTGTTAACCTACCTGTTACTGTTGTAAAAAATAATCACAGCTTCAAAACAGGCATCATTAATCACCTGAGACTACTACTATATACAACATAAGACAGTACCACGAAGTCATACGCAAACTGTTTCCAACAGTATTACTGAAGAGCATGAAAAAAAAAAAAAAATGCATTGGTCTGGGAAGAGTGTCAGCCAAATGTCTTGAATTGAAGTTGTGGTGCAAATCAGTTTTCAGTTATGCCAGCAGAAACAGTATTTGTGGATGTAACTGTATGTTACAAATAACCTGCAAGTACTATACCATACCATGTACTAGAAGTGGTCGTAAAAGAGAGTTGACTTTAGATTAAAGACATGAATCTTTATTATTGTTTAAAAATACCCTCTTATTAAAAGTACCATACACAATTTATCTGGATATTTCCAGGCAGTCTTACAGCCATCTTGATTAACATTTCAAAGTTTACCTGTCAGAAATGGTCTGAACAGATGAATACCCATGAAGACAGCGTGACACAGCTGAGGGTCAAGATTGTCGCAAATGTCCTGTATCTAAAATAACCCACACTTCTTGCAGTACACCTTTTTTAAAAAACTCTTCCACATAATCTCTCAGTAATGAGGAGCCCCTTGATAAAATAAGCCATTCTAGCCGTACCCTTGAGAGCCCTAAAGTTAACATATATGAAAGTGGCTGCTGTGGATTAGCCTGAGAAGTACATCCGTTTCCCAGGAAATTGTTAAAGATTACTACTGAGTTGACTGGATTTTATTTTGAATGGTTATGTTCAATGGGAACACCAAGTCCAGTTTAAGCTTTGTTTTCCATATTAATGAGACTAGAACTTTGGCCATGTTGTTATATGACTTTTTTACTGAAACAAAATAGGACACTGCTTATTACCTGCATTCTGGGCTTGTCAGGGACTTATGCATCTTGGTCATTTTTAAAGGAGCACTGCAGACTGATGTGTACACATTAAAAATATTTGCTCTCTCATTTAATAATTTCTTTTACATTTTAACTTCTTAATCTTTTTTCAATAGCAAACTGCTCGGCACAATCTTGTACTGCTTGAGAGTATCCTCTCACTAACGTATTCTGCTTAATCTGATTCTTTCTGTCTATCCTCAGTGGCTTTCCATCATCCTTAAGCACAGGAATGCCCAGTAGAAATGAAAGGATGAACTCTCCTAATAGCCAAGATCCTATCACAAATATGCCAAAGAAATACATTCTGTAGTGTTTAACTTGACCCAAGTTGATGGCTGACATTTCTGCTGAACAAGAAAAGGACAGGAAAGCAAGAAACAGAATAAAAACTGTTCTTCAGAAACTTTCCTCGTTATTGCAATTCAGACAGATAATGTGAGCAGCTACAAGGATAATTTACAAAAATCTAACCATTAGTAGCTTAATCTCTCATTCTAATATTTGAGATTGCTTAACAAAGATGGGAATAACATCCCATGTTATTCATGGAAAGTGTGTGTGTGCAGGGGAAACTAAAGCAAACCAACCCAAGTTAGGTATGAAAATATCTGTAAGTAAGGATCCCTTCACCCTTAAAGCAGCACCTTTATTTCTATCCTAAAAAATAGTTTTGTCTTACAGTGCAAGCATCCACTCAGAAAGTATTCTTTGGTGAGACTTTTCCATTTCTTGTTCTGCTAAATCTCCACTTCATTCCTTGCCTAAAGAAAATCAGTGCTGGAGTTGAAAGAAGATCACCTTCTAACACAAAGGAGTTCTGTTCTCCACCCCTGTCAAGCCCCGGTCCGACTTCGGGCTCGGGGGAGGTTCGTAACGATCCCAAGAGTGAGATTGAGACACAAACGAGGTCAAATGCCGCCAATCGGGCCGTTTTTATTGAACAGGTACAGAGGAATGGAGCGATAGGAAAGACAGGAAATATTAGAAGGAAACCAAGCAAGCGTTCAGAAAGATAAGCAAAGGATAGTCACCACCATGGATCCAGCGCCATCTCGTTGGTCCTCAATCTTCAATTCTTCGGTGGCAGGTGCACACCGCAGCTTGTTTCCATGGTCTTTTTATACACCAAGTAAAGACCTTGGCAGGCTGCCAGTCCGGCCAAGACGGGCCTCGGTTTTGGCGGTGCCCGTTTTGCAGAAGAATGGTCTTCTGCTGTCCTGATTTGCAGGAGAATGGTCTTCTGCCATCGGTTTTGGCGGTGCCTGATTTGCAGAGGAAGGGTTTTCTGCTGTCCTGATTTGCAGGAGAATGGTCCTCTGCTGTCCTGATTGTTTGCACCTTGCAGAGATGCCAAGCAAGCTTTGAGGCAAATATTTGGCATTCCAGTCTCTCACAACCCCTCATTATTTAGCTATGAAGACTCATCTTTAATAATCACTAAAAACTGCCTTGTAGTAAATCAAAATGTGTTTTAAAAATATGGATTTGCAATGAGAAGAAATACACGGGCAAATTCAGATATCAGAATTAGAAACAGAAACCATCAATAAACTAATTTAGTAACTCCAGCACATTTAGACTACTGATAAATTAATTTTTTTTGATGGGTGGTGGCTACCATCAGCCTGTCACAGTAATAAGCCTTAAATCTTTTAGTGCCTGATGAGTTCGACTGTTCTACAAACAGGGACTGAGAATTAAGGCCTGCCTAATACCTGAACAGGTGACCTGCTTTTCACTCGTCAGAGTTGGCTAGGACCAGCATCATTTTGACTATTGCCTTAGCCAAGTATGAATTCATGTAGTGTTAGAAGTTTAAGTTATAGTCAAAATTTTCAAGGTAATATAGTCTTGAAAACATTTGAATAAATTAATTACAAAAAGTCTTATGGAAGTGTTAAGGGAGATTTGTAATCATATCTTTACATCTACAGCTTTCATCGACAAAGATCAAAGGTTCTGTATAAAAAATGTTACAGAATTTTGCTGGTGATATGTCTTTGAAGACACAGAAAAATTCAATATACAACTTCTATTGCATGTTCCTGCTCAATTGTTTCTTTTTTTCCTCTCTGGCCACCCTCCAAGAGAGAAATTAAATACAGAAAGGTGCTAAGAAAGAAAAATACAAGAAGTTTTAAAAACAAAAAAATTACCATTTTACCTGTCTGATATTTTGATGCATTATGTGATGCATTGTAACAATTTAATTTACCACAATGAAAAGATTTAGTGACAATAGGAATGCCTTATTGACTAAAAATCAAAACTATCCAAGTATCTATCTTTTTAAGCTAAACTAGACAAATTGAACTGTAGACTGTATTGTGAAGGGATGACAGCATTAAGTGAAGTGGAAATTGTCGTTTGACTTCTCAAATAAGCAAAACATAAAACATTCCAAGTAAGTTTTAATTTTGTCTAATGTATATGGCACTTAGAAAAGCCAATTCTGCTCTCAGAACACTGGATATAATAACCTATTTCTTAAGAAAAACAATCAATGTCACTTTCTGTTAAATTGTCAGTACTTGCTTTTATTCAGCTGGCAGTAAGAATTACTGTTGAAGGTAAGTGGTGAAAGTTCCACTATGTCCCTTTGGCTACATATATCTGCTGGCAACCCTGAACTTGAGTGATCTAGTTGTCAACAGTCCCATGACTAAAAGAACAGATTTAAAAGACAGATCATTTCTTTTTCCGTTGATTATTTTTATGCACATATTTTCTATGCAATGGGATTAAATTTCTATATTTGTGGCTGATTCGAATCCATTGAGGTCAATCTGTAGAAGTAACTTCTTAGTTTAAGTTATGTGTGGGTTTAGCCTTGTTGTTATTCACAAATAAGTGCAGTGCTCTGTTATGTATTTTGTGACCAAATTATCTATCCAATGCAGAAAAAAATCCCATACTATATCCCCTGCATATGACCAGGGATATATTTTAGTTAAAATCAATTTTATAGTCTGGCTACAAAGTATTTTAATTTATACAAAAAGATAAATTAGATGGCAAGATGATATTCATTCAAATAGGAGATGAAACCTAGTACAGGCTGATTACCATTCCTGAAGGTTGTGCGTATAAATAAAAGGAGAATATACAAGTATATAAGGCAGAGATAATTCAAAAAGATTCATAATCCTGATACTAATATGCTTTCATATTCAAAAAAGCACTCATGAATTAGTAAAACCACCTTATCTTTGATATGGATTTTTTCTTCCTTATTAGCTTTAGCAAAAGTTAAATACTAAGAGGAGACACATGACATCAGGTTATTTAAAATCAGCCACATGCTTTTGGCTTTAGACTGTTCTTTATGCGCACCAAGATCTGACATCTGGCTAATAATTCATGAGTTCTCTTTTATAAATCTAAATGAAACTGTTATTTGACCTGTTAGCCCTTAGTTATTAATTTTTCCAGTTTCAATATCACATATAGTTAGAACATATCTTATATGTGCACAGGTGGTTCGTGGCCTCCAAGGCCAAGTTATACCATTTCCACATTAAAGATATGATACTGCTTTCAGAGCACATTTACCTTACTTTATCTCATCTAAAAGATTATTATCTTCCAAAGCTTGAACTTCTGAGCAGTATGCGGAAATGGCTCAACAAGATTCAATTAGCAAGCAGAAGGGTAGATAAACTGGAAAAACTACTTTCAGCAGATTATAATCCTGTAGAGGTCTGATTTTTCTGATAAGTGAGAGCACCACCTGCATTGGTATTAGCTTTTACTGCATTTCCTGTTGCGGCTGTCCCTGGGCAGCTGTGGGGAGTCTCAGCCAACTGTAGATCCTTTCTGGCAGGGAAGGTAGAACTGCCAAAGGTGCCTGGCCTGAGTGCCTTGCACTACAGCCCTAGATTTCTCCGTGAGGATAGAAAATGACTTCCTTCCAATCCTCTCCCAGTCACTTAATGCTTCCCCTTAGTTCTCTGTGAGTTGTGCAATATGTCTAGATGAAATCAAGGAGATGCATGACAAAATTTTCTTCTCCTAAAGTTCATTCTGTGTTGTTTTGTTTTTTGTTTTGTTTTTTTTTTAATATAAGGCTGACCACACGGTTAATTTGTACTAGTATGGTTTACGAGCGTATAATATTTCATCAGAGGTATGTCTGATTAAACTAAAAATATTTTCCTTTCCAGATGAAGACTAGATTTAACTGAAGTCAGAAAGAACATCGATGGGAACCTTTTAACTTCTAACTGATTATGATTATGATTATGCTGATATTTTATGCTACAAAAGAATCACTGTCAGCCACTGCCAACAGCTGCAACTTGAAAAGTAGAACTGATGTAGTTTGTCATCTTAATGTACTCCACTTGAGGAAAGTGGATAATGTAAAGAACCAAAGTGGTGATAGCTTGCTGCTACTTTACTGAAGTATAATATTTTAAGAGTTTGAAGACACTGAACAATTTTGCATTTTGCTGATTAGATTTCTCATTCAAGTTCTCAAAGCCTTGCTAGACGCATGACAGAAGCAAGATCTTTGGGAGAGGTAACACATCTTAGAAAAGCTTGCCCAAAAAGATGAGTTGTGGGGGGTTTTTTTGCAACAATGTAAAAATGTCCAATACAAAATGTTAACTACCTCTGCAAATATTGTCTTTCTTACTCAATATTTATGCATGTATGTATTTTATAATTCTCTTAACATAATTATCATGTGTCAATTGCCATACTAACATAACTAAATACACAAACAAATTGTGGTTGGTAAAAGTCAACAGGATACAACTAAGAAACAGAATAGGTTATCTAATATTAAACAGGGTAAGGTTACAATCAGGCTTTCTGTATGTGTTTCCTGATGTAGACTACAAGTAAAGTTAGAAGTTATTCTGGTATCTCTTTCTTTTCCCTGTGAGCACATAACCACAGTTAGCTCTGATTTTTTTCTGCTAATAATATTAATATTCTAGAATAGGCAAAATGGAGAACTTTAGTAGAAATGGCTAAGGAAGCAGTTTAAAGAGTACTTATGTTATCTATACAAAATTGTGCTGAAATCAAGAAAATCTTTGCTTAAATAGAATGTTCTGCATATGCTATGATACAAATAATTTGCAAGCTTGCAAAACTGAACTGTATTGAGTTATGAAAACAACGAGAATTTTTGAGAATATTTATGTATTTATATTATTGTTTATATTTAAAAATAACTATTTTCCTATTTATTTACTTTTATTTGTTTCTTCTGATAGTGACCAAACATTCTGTAGGAAATACTTGCTTCTGGAGCAATAATTGTGCTGCAGAAGTCATTGTTTATAATTATAATAAGGTATGACACTACAGATTTACATTCTGACAAAGAAACCTTGGCTGTAGTTAGACTAAAAAGATGGCTCTTGTCACCATGGCAAAATACAAAGAGAAAAAATGTAAATGGAAAATTTTGTAACTTCCCCATAAAACTGACTCAGCAGCAAAAATATTCTGGGACAATTCTCAGTATATGTGCTATCGTTTCCAAACACGTGAAAAACATCAGTTCTGCCACCTTGTGAAGATTAGACATACACGTATTAGTGTTTTCAGATGTGTTTTGCTCAATTACATGGCTACATTCTGGGAGGGATACATGTTTCCAGGCAGTTAGAAACATACTCAGTTTCAGCTTGACTCCATGTGGCTCCTGCATGGGAAAAGATTAAATCAGCTTCTATATCAGTTTTACTAAAAAAATTTATGGTTTAGTTAAGAGAGTCCTGATTGGAGCTGACTGTTGAAGCTGAGAAAATGGTACAGGCACTTGGGCTTGAGAATAACCTGTTTCAAATGAAGGGTACCAAGGAAATGATAAACAGTTAAGTAACTTCGTAAATTATTTATCCATAATGATGTTTACAAGACTTAAAAATTGGTAACAATGTTTTCCTGTTCTGTGGAACACTATGTACCTTATGCACTGTGAGTCACGCTATAGTATCCAAACTCAACATTACTGTGTGATCTTATAAAGCATTTGTACTGTCAAAATAAGCTTAAAAATCAAATAATGTATAGTGAATAAGCCAGAACTCTTGCCTGGTTTATTTCCAGAAATGAAAACTGTGAGCAGACACTGAAGAGTGAAGATGAAGGGTCTTATTCACTGAATTTCACCCAGCCTGAACCTGCCATGCAACTGGGACAATATAGAAGTATTTGAATAATTCAGCCTGTGTGTGTGTGTTGTAAAGCACAGTAGTTATGGAAACTGCTTCAGCAGATTTTGGCTGAGATATATCATGCATGAATATGAAATAGTAGATCTCAGTTCTTTGTCCACAGATCTCAGCAAAAAAACTCAAATCTCTACAAAGCAGTTTTGAACAAAAGCTAAAGTATCATTATTCTCATCCTCCCACAGAAAAATCAGGTGGAAAGTTATTTGACTTTATCATACTTACAAGCATCTCAGTAGCAGAACCATGAGAAAAAGAAATAATGTCCTGAGCATCAATGCAGTAGTACTAACTGGTCTATATTACCTCCCTTGTGATTCAGTTTCACCTGCTCTTTGAATCGATACTAATATATTCATTATGAGACTGTAACATTTCTTTTGGACATCCTGTGCCTTGATAAACAGTCCTATGCGTAGGCCTTTTTACTGCTAATACTCCCTGAATACCATTTTGCGCAAGGTGCCAGGACATCACGGGGGCTGGGATGGCAGCGGGAGCTCCCCACGGCTCCATCAGGGCAGGTCCTGGCAGCCAGGGGTGGGAGGGGTGCACCAGGGAAGCCCCAGACCCGGGCATGGGGCGCCTCCATGGGGATAGGGATGGGGATGGGGACAGGCTGAGGCCAGGAGTTGGACCCAGCTCTGGGAGCCCATGGCTGGGTAGGGCAGGGCTGTGGGGAGCTGGAGACCGGCCTGGCTGGGGCATCGCTGGGGCAGGGGCCACAATGGGGTGCAGGGCTGTGGGCAGGATGGGGGGAGCCCTGGGGGTGTGCATGAACGGGCAGGGCTGGCGGTGCCTCAGGGCCATGACACAAGGCGTCCTTATCTCTAAATTGGAGAGACATGGATTTGAAGGATGGACCACTTGGTGGATACGGAATTGGCTGGATGGCCATACTCAAAGAGTTGTGGTCAACGGCTCAATGTCCGAGTGGCAACCAGTGATGGGTGGTGTTCCTCAGGCAGGAGTACTGCGACTGGTAAAATTTAACATTGTTGTGTGTGACGTAGATGTTGGGACTGAGTTGCACCCTCAGCAAGTTTGCTGATGACCCCAACCTGTGTGGAGCGGTCGACACACTGGAGGGGAAGGATGCCATCCAGAGAGACCTGGACAGGCTGGAGAGGTGGGCCTGTGCCAACCTTACAAAGTTCAACAAGACCAAGTGCAAGGTCCTGCATGTGGGTCGTGGTAATCCCAAGCACAAATACAGGCTGGGCGGCGAATGGATTGAGAATAGCCCTGAGGAGAAGGACTTGGGGGTGTTGGTTGATGAGAAGCTCAACATGAGCCAGCAATGTGCGCTCACAGCCCAGAATGCCAACCATATCCTGGGCTGCAACAAAAGAAGTGTGGCCAGCAGGTGGAAGGAGGTGATTCTGCCCCTCCACTCTGCTGTGGTGAGACCCCACTTGGAGTGCTGTGTCCAGCTCTGGGGCCCCCAACATAAGAAGGACATGGAACTGTTGGAGCAAGTCCAGAGGAGGACCACAACGATGATGAGAGGGATGGAACCCTTCTAAGAACACAGGCTGAGAGAGTTGGGGTTGTTCAGGCTGGACAAAAGAAGGCTCTGGGGAGACCTTATAGCAGCAGTCTTTCTGTACTTAAAGGGGGCCTCTTTATCAGGGAGTGTAGTGATAGGATGAGGGGTAACATTTTTAAACTGAAAGAGGGTAGATTTAGATTAGGTACTAGAAAATTCTTTACTCTGAGGGTGGTGAGACACTGGAACAGGTTGCCCTGAGAAGTTGTGGATGTGTTCAAGGCCAGGTTGGATGGGGCTTTGAGCAACCTGGTCTAGTGCTAGGTTTTCTTGCCCATGGCAGGGGGATTAGAACTAGATGATATTTAAGGTCCCTTCCAACTCTAACCATTCTATGATTCTATGATAATGACATCTTTTTTCCAATTCAGACAATATCAGATGTTTTAAAACAAATCAATATAAAATAAAAATGTATTACAGATGTCGAATTGATTACACATATGAATTTAAGAAGATGTCTTTGATACCTTTGATAGTTATTTTTCATCAGCGTACCTTGACACTTGGCCGTGACTTCATACCTGCATTCAGAGACTTGAAATACAAAGCTAGACTTTGGATAGATCATATTTGTATGATGAATCCAGTGTCTTAAACCATTAAACCAAAGAGCATGCCATGCTCTTTTGCCCATCTTTCCCATCTCTGACTTGGATTTTTTGTTTCACTGCCTTCTTGGCTTCTGTACCAGTACTCTTCTCACAGCAACTTCTCTCTTTAATTGCTGTGTGAACCTCTGCTGTGGGGTTCAGCTGTCTGAGATTCACGGCCCTAGTTTGTACAGCCCCTCTGCCTGACCTTGTCTCTGGTTCACTGAGAAAATTCTTGTTTAGGTGTGAGAAAGCAGGCAAGCTAAAATTAGGCAAGATAAGGAAAGTAAAAACAGATGGAAGTGCAACCGTTGAAGCAGCAACAGTTAACAGCTCCAGGGCTCACAGGGAAAAGTACTGACCTAAAACTCTATGACCTTTCCCTCCTGCTAGCTCCAGGGAATTGGAAGACAGTAACTCAGCAGCAGCAGCAGCAGCAGCAGGGCAGGTTAGCCCATTTGGGGGAGCCTGGCCCTTCCCCAGCCATCCGATAGTTTGTCTGGCCCACAAGGACTCAGCCACTCTCAAAAGGGTTGCAAGCACGTTAGTACCTAAGCTAGGGGCTTGCTGGTTCTAGCCTGTCATCACATGTATTATCCAACAAACAATTCCTTCATACCCCTCAGTCATATCTTGCTGAAGAGTCTGTGCTTACGGCAAAAGCTGCCTGAACAAAGTGAAGAAAGAGGAGGGTTTACAGCTTCTAAGAAAGGACGCTGTGGCCATTGTACAGCTATCAAAATGTTTTCCTGTCCTATGAGAAATTAGACTAAAAAGCAATTATTACCCAGAAACTTCTAACAATCAACTGTAAAAATAGAGGAAAAATTTAGAAATGATAAAATGAGAGCACTTCATGTCTTTATGTAGTCATCTCGAAATTCAAAATCAGTGACTGACAAAGTGAAGATATTTTATTCATGTTCAAAGTACTCCCATTGTTAGAAATTAAGCCCCACTTTTCTTTGCACCAATGAAATGTTAACTGAAGACAACACTTTTGCATCAACAGTTTTGCTGTTATGCATTTTCAGTGAAAAAAATTTTGCTGAAAAACATTTCTTTGTATTCAGATTTGGTGTGGGTCTTCCATTAAAATAAAGCAGACTAAGGCATGATAGCTCTAGGAAACTGAAGTTTTTAGAAACCATGTATTCATCTAACAACTCTGTGGAAAAATCCATATAGAAACTAATTTCCAGCTACTGGCACCCATGTTCTCAATGTAAGCAGCTAACAAAAGGGCATTTAAATGAGCACAGAGTGACACAAACCATTCTCATGAAATCCTGTTAAGAAATTCCTGCAGGTATCTAGAAGCATAAGGCTCCCAGAATATCTAAATTCTTGCAAGTTTATGTTAACACACTGTATCCCTTTCTTGAAATTAAGACTCTAAGACACAGTGACCGTGACTTCTCAGAAAGAAAGTCTCTGGCAAAGCAGGTTATTAAATTCTGTCCTTTAAATCCTACTTCAGACTTTACCTGGGACTCCTGCCTCTCACATTCTTCTTGATGTTCATGGATATTTCAAATTCATCCGTATTGTACTGTGAGATTTAATGATAAAACTATTCTTATAAAGACAGCCGCTATTACAAATACAAAAAGTAATGTTAAACTACACTTTATAAGCAATGATATCGGGGGAAATTTAATATCTGGGATAAAGGACTGACAAAGTACAAAAACTTTATTTTGTGTAAAGTGTCAGCTTCTCCCACATTCCCTTTTCACTGCCTAAGAACTTAAACTCCTTAATCCTATTTTTCACATTGGTATTAGTATAACACAGGGAATATCTATGGATCATACATAATATTGACTTATTTAAGTCAAACCCAAAGTAAATCTTCCCAGAGTGAGATTTTTAATTACATGTGCAGTTTATATGTTCATATCCTTCAGAGCTAATGTTCTGAACAGCATAAGTTTTCTCTCATGAGACTTCTCAATGGAAGGCATAGAGTGTGCTTTGCAAACATTAGATCCCACAACAACCTTATGATAATATTTTTTTTGTGTCTTTGCAGATGAAGTAAACGCATTCAATGTATGTCACACAGGAAGTAAATGACAGATGTTATGGAATTCAGACTCCTAGACTCTGTCAGATTAGAATCTTTAAAAAAATGTGCAGAAACCCAATTCTTAGATATCGGAGAAAAAGAGAGTGCCAAAACAAGCAAATGATTTTGAAAGAGTACAAATAAAAATGCTGAGAGGATTTTGGTTTTTTTTTTTTTTTTTTTTTTTTTTTTTAATTCAAACAGGATTGTGTGGTGGCCTACTGGAACATAATGTTTTCAGATCAATAAAAGCAGAATAATTTCTCACATGAATGGAAGCACCAGAAGAGAATAACAACAACCCTCAAAAATATTTTTACCAGATACCTCATTTAGTCCCTTATTATGTTAGCTCTTCCAGTTTCGTCTGCTGTTAATAATCACAGGATGCTGACATGTGTACAACTAGTTTCTGCCAATCCAAGCAAACTGTAGTAAGCACTCTGTAATTTACAATCCCGAGATGTTGACAGACTGGTTCACAAGCCAACTAAACATTACTTTCTTTTGCAGCTTCAAAGCCCGAAAGGAGGACATAGAGTTCTGTGAAAATCAGTGGGATGCTGGAAAGCTAAGGCATAAGCTAAGCTGTTCGTTACAAAGATGCTGGCCATCATTCCAGAGGGGATATCACAGATCTAACTTCAACAAAACATCTGCCAACAGGGTTGTTTCTACACAGGCTGTAAAAAATAGGCTGAGAAAGTTTTTCTTAGGGGCCTCAGCCCGCTGTCCAGCTGTGTGCCATTTTTGTGCACGACCAGTTACATAAACCAGTAATATTTTACTTCTGTATGTTGTATTGTCTGTCTAATTCTGTACCTTGTGCAGATATTTTCCTAACAAGATGACTGTGTCCTTTTCAGCTTTTGGTATTTTGGGACAGCATTTAGAAAATTCTTCCATAATTATGCTTCCGTCAATTACATGAGGTTGAAATCCTAAAAATCTCTCTAGTTGCTATTGAAACTTTTGTCTGGCAAATGCTGAATTTTTGCATGTGTATCTGTGCCTCGAAACACAAAAAGGATGGATGTTAATACTGTCAGATTACTTTAAAGAACAATAAATCTCACTTTTGAACCATGGGAAAACATTAACCTTAATCCTAAACCTCTAACCTCAGGACAATGGGAGATTACAAAGCCAGGACAGAGCAAAGGCCATCACAGCGCAGCACTGGATGTCTACTGACAGAAAATGTCATGTTCTACAAGAAAATTCACAGCACTGTTATGTTCACTTGGATGTTTACAATACCAAGAACGATCTTTGTGGGTTCTACTGTATGCTTCTATTCAAACAGAACAAATCCCACTTGCACGCTGCAGCTGTCGGCCCCTGCCCCAGCAACACGCCCGTGGGGCCGGTTTCCAGCTCCCACAGCCCTGCCCTTGCCCACCCATGGACCTGGGGAGGTGCCCGTTCCTTGGGGCTGGGGCTGCCCCGGTGTCTCCCTGCTGGCTACCTGCTCCTGGCTGGGGTGGTGGGATGGGCCCTGGCTGCCAGGCCCTGCCCTGATGACCCATGGGGAGTCCCCACTGCCCTCCGGGGCCACCAGCCCTCCTAGCGGCCTGACGGTTTCTCCCTCAGTGTTCCGCAGCCTCAGAGGCTTGGGCTGTCGATGGATGCCCTGGTGGCACGCTCTCCAGCTCTTCTGCCCATGTGCAACCATGGAAAGATGTCCTGCCTGAAAGATTATGAATACAACATGGTTTAAGTTCTGCATAACATACTGCAGTGACTCTCTTTCAAAAGAAGACAAGTTTTCTTATGCAAAAAGTATACAGAGAGAGATACAATACAGAAATAGTAATAGTTACCAGCCAAAGAGATTGGTTTTCTTTAATACAGTGTCTGTTTTTTATCACAGCTATTACATTAGCACCCCACAATCTACTTGCATCCTGTTGGCTCTACAAATAGAGCTTTACAGATGTTTGCTGTTATCCACAATTTAGAAACTATTTCACCAAAGAAAAAGACCCTGGGAATTAATCACCCTTTTTGTCAAAGGGCCCTTGAAGAAGCAAAGATGTCAGAGTCATTGCAAGCAAATAAAAATTTGCTTGCATGTCCATCTAAAGCAATATACAACATTGCCCTTATTAAACAAAAATGAATTTATTTTTCCTTAATTTTTTTTTCACTATGCAAGCATATTACAGCCCATGCTACAGTGTGTCTAGAAAGCCCGTCCATTAGAAGGAGGAGAAAGAAAATACTTAGTTATCCAGTGATACATGGTCATGTGCAGACCAAGAGCAACAAATTAATCTGTCCAAATTCAAGAAGGGTAGAGGTCATCATATGCATAGTGACACATAACTTGCATAAGCTAAATGGAATTATTCTTGTGTGGTTAATGAGATCTATAGGTACTAAAACTACGGTGGTCAGTATTAAGAGGTTATTTTACTCACATTTAATCTAATACGGCACCTTAACCTGAAATTGCAAAATAATTTTCTATTTTAACTGTAGAAAATTTTAACCGTGGAGTTGCCAAAGAAAGAATAAGGAAGCTACAGAACAAATATCATTACGTTTTGTCCCAATTCCTCCTACAGATGTTGCATAGTGTCTCACTGACAATATGTTTTCCACATATGTGAAATACGGCCTAGTGAGGGGCGAAATCAGATTTTTCACGGTATCGGGATAATACCTTATAGTAAACTATTTAAATAAAATAAATTTGAATATTTTTTTTTCCTTTACATAACTGGAAAATTGTATCTATGCAATATCTAGTTTGCATTCTGAGTATACAGATAATTGTGAATAGTAATCAGCTGCTTTGGCTGGTAGGATCAAATAAAATTAAAATCCAAGTTCTAATACAAATGCTTGTTTATTACATTTTATGTCAATAGCTGTGATATTTATGTAGATTTTCTTATTGATGACTAATTGTGAAAATTAAATTGGGGACATAAAATAATTCAAAATTGGCAGAAGTATATTTTAAGCAAATCAATTCAACATGAAAACTATTTGCATCTCATTACTCACCCTATAATGAATACAATACTTAATAACTCAAAAATTAGAAAATTCTACTAGCTACTTAGCTACTAAAGCTGTCTCCTTGATTGCACAGACAGAAGTAATTTCTTCGGATGAAAATTATATGAAATAACATTATTATTAGCTGGACTCTTCACGAGCAAAAAGTCTATGCTAGAGAGTAGGTACAATAAGAATGAAGTCATATATAGCAAAATGAAGTATTTCAAACTAGAAAATGTAGTCTTTACACGTCAAATGTATTTGTCACTAATTTTGAGATACAATATAGGTAAGTTCTAAATGTCTGCTGTGATTTTTTTTCAAGGCAGTGCAGTTACCACAGGAGAAAAGACCTTTGACATCATTTTTGTAGATTTCTCCCTTTCATGCAAGATGCCTCTGATTCATTTGTGCTTATCCTTCCTTGACCAGTTCAGCATATTTCCCAAACATGTAGCCTTGTAACCAAACATGTAACTACTTGTTAAAAATTAGTGATTTTGCACTCCAGGTACTAGTTTTGGCTTTTGACATGATTTTATTACAGGGTTCTGGGTTATGTCTTAAAGCTGCAGTGCACACCTCACTCTCTTTTTTCGTGTGTATCTGTTTCCCCATCTCCAAAACAGGAAAATGCTTAAGATTTTCTGAGAATTTTGCTTTATAGAATCTAAATATTACTTATATGGGAATAAGGAGTGGGGGGAAGCAAGAAACTTGAAAATCTGAAATATTTGCTGCATCTAAAGAATCGGGTAAACACATAAACTTTATTTTATCATCAGAGGGCAGCTATGTTTTGATTAATGAAACCACCATACGGAGTCCTAAAAATAAACAAACCAGGATAGTCTGCAGCACATCCAGGCAGAGCACTTCTCTTCTGTAAAGGCTGTATCTCAACCCTACCTGTTTGCTACTGTATTACCATGTGTCGACTGGCTAGAACATGATTTAGCCCAGAGGGAATTCTTAGTCCCTTGATGGCACTAACCATGGTAACCCTCTCCACCAACCTGATTTGTCCATAGGCCACGACTGGCATCTTTCAGTAATCTGCAGCGCACCAGATCTAGCTAGTGTATCTGCTTCTTGACCTCACGAGCAGCAGTTACAGATCCACTCTGGTGTGACTGGTGAGGGACACTCTCAGACACAGGGCACTGCCCATGGAGACTGCCAACAGACACAGCAGTTGGCACACAAGGGCACACAGAAAGGGAGAGAAGCTCTGCCGAGAAGGGCGTCCCTGTGCTCAGCAGTGCTGGTGACGTTCCACAGGGCACAGTCCCCAACCTCCACTGGAGGAACTACTCCCACACAGCAGGGGCCTCGACCCAGGGCGAGCTCCCGGAGGAGCTGCAGCTCTGCAGGAATGTGGCTGCAGGGATGCCTGGGGCCTCTTGCTGAGGCTGGGGCAGGGCCACACGGGCTCCTTGCCTGCCCGCTCATATGTGACCGAGCACAGGAGCTGCAGAAGGAGGTCACCATGCTGTGCAGCATCAAAGGTAAGGAGAAATAGATTGGTGTAAGGGTATGCGGAAGAAGAGAGCACCTGCTTCATTAAGGTCATCATCTGATCCAGGCCCTTTTCAATGCATTGATCATTATTTACTCAATAAGGACTAAAGGATGAAATGATAAACAAGAGGCCACAGACACAAACCTGGTCATAAACAAGGGATAACAGAGATGATGCCAAGGACTAGAAGCCTCCAGTTGTTCATTGATGAGCCATCAAGAAGCTGCAGGCTGGACCTTGTATCTGCTAAGAAGCAGGAAACAAGTGGAACATGAGGATTTGTGATATTCGAGGGCAGCCTGTGTTACCACACAAAACTTTTGAAGGAATGTTTAGGGGAAGGGAATTGGGGAGGGACAAAGAGGGAAATAGAAAGGGCAATAAAAGGGACTAGTCACATGTAAAACATGGCTAGCCAGCGCACTTGTCTGACCAAGCTCTGCAGCTGATCATCACAGTCTGTCCTATCCTTTCACTAAATCCTTTCTTAACTATCTTTCTGTGGAATCTTACTGTCTCCTGTATATGAGTGCTGTAAGGGCTAGGGAACAGCTACAAGTGAGATAGGTGTCAGTTGGTTTGTTGTCAGCTACTGGAGCAGGTGAGGGTCTTAGCATCAGCAGCTGGAGGGTGGCCATAGCTCCTGGGAGCATCCCTGTGGGTCCCACAGACTTTGTGTCTGGTGTGCCAGCTACGGGAAGGACCAGTGAGCGCAGACAGGGCCAGCAACTGGAGTCAAACTGTGAGCGCAGACACCCCTGGCCTGTGGTGTCAGCAGCTGGAGTGAATGGGGGTCTCTGCTCCAGCCACTGGGATGGGACTACTGGGCATCCCAGGTGCAGCTACTGGGGGAACTGGGGGGAGCAAAGCTCAGTGACAGCAGCTGGAGCAGGACTATGGGTCACAACCCATGTGCTTGGTGCCAGCTGCTGCGGTTCGTTGGGACTGTTCACATCTTCCCCAAACCTGGTGTGCATGGCAGTGTGCCTGTGTAATTCACAAACAAACTTCAAGCCAGACCAGACGGTGAGCACGGGGCCCTGGGTTTGGCCACAGGGTCTGTACTGGTATTTGGGGAGGACCCACGAGTGTGGGATGCCTGCGAGATGCCTCTGTCAGTGCGTGCGTGTCTGCTAGTGAGCACAGAGCCGCACCACGCAGCAAGCATGAGATCTGTGGAGCAGTTAAGAGGACCTGGGATGCAGACAGTGCTATCGGACAGACAGAGGGGCCACACCGACACTTAAGGGATCTATGGCTGTACATGTGCTTCTGAATCTAGTGTTGTGTGCTTTCATTAATGAACTTCCATCTCTACTAGCCAAAGAGGAGGAAGGATACTTGCCCATCTACACTTAATTTTATGTGAGACCTGTCTGTAGGTACTGCTGAAGGCAGCACACTGCTTGTGGCAGTCTGTGTAGCCAGCCACATCCCTTGTGCATCTGTGTCTCTGGGATACACATTCAGCTTTGCTGCTGGTTGACCATGCAAACAGGAAAGCAGCAGCCACATCCACTGGCCTGAGATGGAGATCTCCATTTGTCTGGGCACACTGGGCTGGGCTCCAGTGGCCAGGCAGGAGGAACCCCTGTGCCTGGAGCTGAGGGAGGTGATGGTCACTCACAACATCCCTTAGCAACTTCCCTTCTCCAAGACCCTGCAGCTTCAAGAGTCTGAACCTTCAACAATAATGAAGGAGGTGCAGGTAGAGTCTGTGCTTATAGGGTTGGAAAATGGATCATCCCATGATGGTGAAGGCTGGAAGCTGGTGACTTCCAGCACTCAGAGGTGGCTCCTGCTCTACAGATTTGCAACTTTTTGACATGCAAGTGTCATCACTTACATGACACCACCCGATAAGGTAGTCATCAGGATGACAGAGAAAAGCTATGTCACATTGCTTATTGGCAAGGAACCATTGCTTTAGTAACTCTATTATGTCATATACTGACATGACTAAAAAGAAATGGAAAAGATAACTACTTACTAGTGCTAAGAAACAAACTTTTTTTTTAAACTGGTAACACTTAATAGGAAAGTGCTTTCTAGTTTAACTTTACATCTGGTGTGGGTTCAGAACGTATGGGACATGTGAGTCATTCACTCTGTATCATTGGGAGCCATTCCCTTATTAAGTAAGGGACAGTAATGGAGGTTTGCTCTCAGATCCTGGATTCTACACAGTTCCACCAAGGTAAAGAAGAACTTCTTGCTAAACAAGCTGATGTAAATTCTAAAAGCATTATTTCTTTGGCTGCAACTATCTTTCCCTGTTAAAGAAAAACAAAACTTGCAAACACAGGCATTCAGTTTTCTAGACCAGGTATAAAAATCATCAAGATGTACAAGTAGTCTTTGTTTTAATTACTTTGAATCAAGTCCTTAAGAATTTGCTAATAACTTCATCTGTGTGTCATTTAATCTTTTTGCCTACTGACCCAAACTACAAGGTTCCTATTTGCCAGGCAGCATCTGCTGCACAGCAAGAATATTTCTAAATTTAGCTGACCACACTATATGTTTTGACTTAAATTACACCACCAGCTATGTTAACTAACATTAATTTAAAGCATATTTTTCTTTTGTTTTCTTGTTCTTTCCTCCTATATGCTGAATATTTTTGCTAGAAAAATGATGTAGCTAAGCTGGGGACAAAATACTGTTGAATAACTCTTTACATTTCCTCTGGATCTCCCCAAAATACCATGAATCTCTTCTGGTTCCTATAGTCAGAGCAATGGGCAAGTTTTCTGGCAGACAGCAGAAGAGTGAAAATTAAAGTATATTAAAGCTAAATACAAATCTTGCATAAGACAGCTCCCTGGAGTTTCATATATTTCTTTTTCATGAATTATTCTCTTGGAGTTTCAAACTATATCAAATACATACAGAAAAGATGCAACACACAGAAAATCACTGCACTAAGCATAAGAGAAATTCAGAAGTGAAAACCACTCCTCAACTGAAGCGTAATTGTAGGCATTGTAAAAATCACTTCAAAGCGTCTGTCAACTTTTCTTAAAAAAAAAAAAAAAAAAGGAGGCTGCATTAATTAGTCCTTAAAGGCTGTCAAATGACATCACGGGCAGAGGTCTGATAACTGCCAAATGAAAAAAAAACCGAAACAAGCCACAAAGATAATTTCCAATAAAAATAACTGCAATGCCAATTTTGTTTCACTAAGGTAGAAGTTGTAAAGCCACATTCTACATTTGGCTAAGAATATTCTTAAGTTACTTGTATTCCTTGAAGTGAATAGTGCTCATTTTAACTGCAAAAATTCTGTTTGACTCCCGCCCACCCCCACCCCGAGTAAAATATAGATTTAAAACTTACATAGTAGCACATGCCCATGTAGAAAGAATGGATGGGGAATTTTTTTTACCTAAAAGCCAAACCTAGCTGCTGGATAAGAAGGCCACGACTGGATGACAGCACCTGTCCACCTGCTTGCAGCTGCTTATGGCCGCACCCAGCTGTGTTACGAGGAGGTCATGAATCCGGTGGAGTTGCGCAGAGAGGTCCCCGCTGTGGGTGGGTGTCAAGAGCTGCTGTGGCAGGATGACTACAGGGATGGAAACTGGAAGAAGCTGCTGTAACACCAGAGACGTTGCTCCAGGGTCCGATTGACTCTGTCTGCCTGACAGTCTGGGTGTGGCGTGAGAAGAGATCTAACTGTCAGTATCCTGTGTAATTACCTATTGTGCTGTGTAATCACCTGTAATTGCCTATTATTTATAAAATGCCATATGCATGGAGTATTATTAAAACTTTTCTACGGTAGCATAGTCCTGTTCTTGTCAGTGTTTCTAGTGAAGTAAGTACTTCCTTTATGTACTAACACGTCGACCTGGACATTAAACTGGTTCTGACATAACTTTTTGATCATCATTTCAATCTCTTAAAACAGACAAATCAGAAACAAAACCCATAAACTGAATGTTGAACACATGAAAATCAAATACCGATTATTCTAAAATTAAATTCTGGAAGAAATAAATTTTTACTTCACTTAACCTATAATATGCCCAAATCTCTCCTCCATATAGCTCTGATAGGGAAGATGCAAGGAGAAAAACCATGGTCAGTCATGAGAATCAATACCGAGTACATACTGGATGATATGTAACTGTTCTCAATTTAATTTTTAAATGATGTAGTACCATAATGTAGGAGGGTCTAAATATAAGTGATATATCATAAACAATAAAGCAACTTTACTTTACAGTAAACCCAGACAAAAAAAGGAAAATGTTATTTTTGTAAATACACCCAAAGACCACCAGGTGTCTCTGTAATAAAAGGAATGTAAAAAGGTAATTTAAAATAAAAAATCAAAATCTAACCCACAACTCCCCAACCCCACCCCCAAGGATCAGATCAAGCAGTTCTAAAAACTAAAGTTATATGGAAAGGTGAAATGCAAGATCAGCAAAATTCTGCTGCCAGTGTCAACAGTATTAATGCCATCACAATTATGTTTTTAATTCAGATTCTACTTCATGTTGCACCTTGCAAAAACTGCAAGCATTCTCATGCAAAGCATGCAGAAACATCCCCAAAGTGTACCAGAATATGTGTAATTATCTATTCTTCTAATTAGAAACGAAATTATTTCACCACAAGTTTATCACTACTTTCAATTTAGCTGTGACTAACGAAAACAAAAAATTACTGGTTTAATTCATTTTATGAACCAGACTTAGGCTGTATCTGCAGAAAGGTACTGACACAGTTAAGCGGTACAAGCCCACTATCATATATGCAGTCATTATGGGGAGATAACACAAGTCAGTACAGCTTATTCCTCTAATGGAAGAGAAAGAAATGAAACTAATATAAACTAATACAAAATAAAAATATAAAAATATTTATAGTGGAGTAACTTTGCATATTTTCTATTATGAAATTCAATACTGAATGATACAGTAACTGATATTCTTGTTTATAATAGTAGTTATATTTCACATGAAGACAAATACTTCCAACTGCAGTTATAAGAGTGCATAGATGTGTTTTGTAAAAATATAACAACACAAGAAGTATTTCTTCACAAATATGCACTTATCATTTTCATATTAAAGTACATATTCCCCCTTTCCCTTTATTGCTACAGTCTAGCGGGTTTATATGAAAAGCTACTTGAGCAGTATTTATGTAGATTTTTGTTCTGCTTAGCATGCCTTTGGCAGTAGTTCTTAATTGTAAGCACTGTAATCTTAACTGTTTGATAAAAGCTACATACCAAGGAGAAGACTACTCTCAAAGTACGGAACACCTGTAACTCATTAAGTAATAAGAAACATATTTTTCTATACTTTCAAAAAGAAATCCCTTTTATTTTTGAAATTACTAAGTTAATTCTGGGCCTGCTTCTACTAAAATTAAAATACACATTTTTCCACGCATTCTCAGATTTCATGTAACAGCAAGGAAAACATGAATAGCTGGAAAACATTTTGTATAAAATCTTTGTGTACATGTTCAGAAACAGCATTTTGTAAACTTCATTTTGATGTTTACATATTTCATGTTCTATAATAGCAAATATATTTAGTAAATAATATACAATGAAGTCAAACTACACAGTAAAATTTATATAAAACAAGTAGTAAAATACAGAGATACTACTGGTGGCAAAATCAGAAGGCATGTGAATTTCTTGGTTTGCCTTCTTCATTAGACAGAACCCCTTCTCTCTTCAGCACCTCAGCTTCTTGGCTTTTCGTAACTTCTTCCCTTAACTATCTTTCTTACACTAAACTCCAGTGAGTTTAGTAATCTATTAATAGTAACCTATTAATCCCATATTCTTTCCAAACGAAATGTTCATAGTAGAAATAATACAAACACAAAAAGCCCTTGAGGTTTCTCTAGACCTCATCTATCATTATCCTGTTTATTTCTTTTGCATGTCACATGCTTTTCCCACGATACCTTGTTACTTGGCTTCAGTGCAAGAACTATTTTTTATATGCATTTCGCATTTTAGGCAGTAAAGCTGCACTATAAATTGTATAAATAAATGTACTACAGTGTTGTGTAGGCAGGTGCACATAAATTTACTTACAAAGAAGTAAATATACAGTGACTCCTTCAATTTCAAAATAGTATAGTTCAAGAATAGTGTACAGGCTTGCAGAAGATGACTTTGGCTTGCAAAATGCAAAAGTTAGAACAAACATATTCCATTATTTGCAGAGAGAATAAACTTCAAAACTGACACACAGGACTTCAAGGATGTGCAAATAGCTTTATTCAAATCTATACAAAACTATATAAAATGTTCCTTTCACTTTAAAAGTTATTTAAAGCAAACTGTGAACTGTCTGTGTAAGAGGATTACACTAATTTAACACTTACTTGGCTGTTCCCATCTTCTCCCATATGGATTTTCCACTAAAGGACTGATGGGGTAAATTGTTTTCATTGTCTCAGTCTAGACAGCAGCTAGATTAGGATCAAAACAGATGCCAGCTCTGATTCAGTCAGGCATACAGACACCACTTAGCTCACTGTGGTATACAGAAAGTGACATGCTGTGGAACACAAATTCTATGCATTCAGTGAATAATTCTCATAGTTTACCCAATAGAGATGTTAGCAACTCATTAGTTCTGCTATTGACAGCAGTGGGGTAAGGAGGACCAAAAAAAAGTGAAATAGTCTTATCAAGATGTGTAATACTGCATAATCTTTCAGTGAAATGCGGGTAAGAAAAAGATGCGTCCACCATAGGCCAGAGTCAGATACTTTTGAATTTTAATGTGAGCTATGGCACACACCCTCAGGTCTTGACCTATGTCTCAGCCAATAAACCTATGATATAGTAGCTGGCTTTTCCAAAGGGCTGGACAACTCTGGGGATCAGCTCATGAATCCAACGCGGTATACCCAGAAAGCATTAAGTGCAGGGGAGGGCCTCACCAGGCCAGGTATAGCCTAGTGAGGAAGGTAATGAATAGCCAGTTCATTTTTATGCTAGAGAAGAATATGTATTTACATACACGTAGACACACACACACATGCACACACACACAGAGCGGCCCAAAAGTGAGGCAACTGCAATGTTTGCTGCTTGTAGACCCTATCATTAGAAGAAGAGACTTGAACAAGAAAAAGAAGCATAGAGAAAGATGTTGAATCTATCCTTGCCCAGCAAAGACCTCAAACACTTGCATGTACAGCTGAAGTGACTCCAGTAGAGGGAAGAAAGGCATATGTATGAACTGATGCTGAAGGAGTCAAAACTGAAAAGGAACAGATCATGGAATCATAGAATGGTTGAGTCGCCTGTTCTAACCCCCCTGGTCGAGCACGGTCACCTAGAGCTGTTTTTTCAGGACCATATCCAGGCAGCTTTTGAAAATCTCAATGGCGGAAGACTGGTGGTCAGTGCTCAGTTACCCTCCCAGTGAAAAAGTGTTTCCTGATGTTCTGAGGGAATCTCCTATGCTTCAGTGTGTGCCTGTTGCCTCTGGTCCTGTCACTGGGCACCACTGGAAAGAGCCTGGCTCCGTCACCTTTGCACCCTCCATTCAGGTACTTATACACATTGATAAGATCCCCCTGAGCCATATCTTCTCCAGGCTGAACAGTCCCAGACAAGAAAAAAAAACCTGCTTTAACTGAACTTTTTACAAAAAGGTTTCTCAGCTGGAGTCCTTGCCCTTCCAGGACCTGCAGATCTGTACTGAAAGGAAGACAAGCTAGTTGAAGGTAGGAAAGACCGTAACAGTTTTGAAAGACTGAGGAAAGCTAAAGAAACTGATACAGACATTAAGCAGCAGGGAGCAAACTCGTGTTTTTCATAAAAATGCTGATCCTGGGTTGCTGACATAGCAGTATCATAGAGCCATAGAATGGCTTGTGTTGGAAGCAACCTTAAAGATCACCTAGTTCCACCCCCCCTGCCATGGGCAGGGACACCTCCCACTAAACCAGGTCACTCAAAGCCCCATCCAGCCTGTCCTTGAACACTTCCAGGGGTGAGGCTTCCACAACTTCCCTGGGCAACCTGTTCCAGTGTCTCACCATCCTCAGAGTAAAGAATTTCTTCCTGATATCTAATCTAAATCTACCCTCTTCCAGTTTAAAACCATTATCCCTTGTCCTATTGCTACATGCCCTTGTAAAAAGTCCCTCGCCGGCCTTCTTGTAGGCAGCATTCAGAAGGCCGCTCTAAGGTCTCCCCGGAGCCTTCTCTTCTCCAGGCTGAACAACCCAACCTCTCCCAGCCTGTCCTCATAGGAGAGGTGCTCCAGCCCTCTGATCATCTTTCTGGCCCTCCTCTGAACTTGCTCCAACAGGTCCATGTCCTTCTTGTGCTGAGGGCTCCAGAGCTGGATGCAGTACTCCAGGTGTGGTCTCAACAGAGTGAAGCAGACGAGAACCACCTTGCTTGACCTGCTGGCCATGCTTCTTTTGATGCAGCCCAGGATATGGTTGGCTTTCTGGGCAGCAAGTGCACATTGTGGGCTCATGTTGAGCTTCTCATCAACCACCAGGATCAGTTAAGTGGTACAGGATGACCCCTACCCATGCAAGACTGCTGGCAATGTGACAGGTGGCACGTTTTTTCTGCTGAAACTCACTTTCCATGGAATCGGAGCGTTGATTTTACTTAACAAGTGAGTCTGGCGAGCCCCAACTCTGGAAACCACTGGCGAGATGACAACGTCCCCCCGCACCGCTTCCCAGCACCGCGTCTGGGTGTCACAACTGTCCACCGTTTCCCCCGCCCCCGGGGCGGCCTTCGGCTGCGCGGAGACCCGAGATTCGGGGGGGGGCACACCGCCGCCGGCCCGAGCCGCGGCTGCCGTTACTCCCCTCAGGCAGAGC